>JAWPHD010002640.1:0-247952 GCA_037043455.1 Cyrtodaria siliqua
AGATAAACAGTTAGCATAGCCTCGGAATATCTGCCATATATATGACCACCAAATTGCATTATGCATCACAAGTATTATGTTTATATTTCTGTGTACTAGTTCTTGGTGCACATGAGACATAGGAACACAAGGCTAATCTTCAGTTTTTAAAAAAACTTTGTGGTATATCCGTTAGTTGTTTCAACATAACTTGCATTTGTTGCAACTCATTAATATTAATCAGAAGAATAGTATGCAAGCAAATTTGTTTTTGCTCCAATAATATGGTAGAATAAGAAGAAACATGAAATGTCACTGTAAGTGACAAATGCCCCCGAAGAAGTATCTTGATCTCTCAGTGTGACATCTGACCTTGAAGCCACAGACCTGTAGTTTTGCACGCTAACACCGTCACCTTGTTAGTGGTGAGCACTTGTGCCAAGTTATTTAAAAATGACGAATGTACGGACGGACTGATGGACAGCCAATGGACCGGTACGACTACTATATGCCGCTCTTTAAGGGGCATAAAAATGAAAACTCAACATTTATTTAATTACATGCAAGAAGATTTAAAGTGAAAATTACTACTGAATTAATAAATGGACGAGGGTAAACTAATTTTAATGCTTGATAATAAATTCAAGATTGCCTTGTGTCCCTTTAAGCTCTCTCCTGACTAACCACTTCATGCATATATCATTACCGTGTTTGCATGTGCACATCATATCATTACTGTACGTTGTTTTCGGTTTTAACTTTGCCAACACAGCCACCAGAGTTGCTTTTGAATTTTGACTGCATGAAGATCCATTTACATTTTTGCTAGTAAACGGGTTCCTCATGCAACCTGGAAAACTGGAGACAAAGTCCTTGAATTTGCAAAAGGCACTTCAAGGCCTTGAAAAGTCCTGGAATTCCTCAAAATTTGGCAGAAAACCTGAAAAGTCCTGGAATTTTGTTTAATAATGTCAATGTCATTGATTTTGAGTTATATTATGTGTCCGAGACTCGAGAGACTGGTTCTGAATAATTAAGTTTACTTAATTTTTTTGGATTGTTCAAAATGAACCAGTCTCCAGCAAAAGAGAGATTAACAAATGACATTGATTGTATGATGTCAGAAAATGTGTCATCATCAGGACAATAGATTTGAACATAACAGATACAGCTATTCTTCTGTCTGATTTGGCATAGGAAAGTAGACGTTTTCAAATGTGAAATCAGAAAATGTATGCGTTGTCATTTATCCTGAAGCCCGTCTCTAAATTATTCCTGCTTGAGAAATGAGCATACACTAAGTGTTTCCATGCACATATGTACATACACGCCTGATATATTGCATATGAACATAAAAATGTTTCTAACTGTACTGTATGAAATGTTTTATGATGATAAGAAGTACATTTAACTTGTGTTGTAGAATGCTGTGTATTTGGGATTTTGGGTAATAGGGTCCTGGTAAAACATGATTGTCCCTTGAAAAGTCCTGGAAAAGTCCTTGAATTTTTCTCCAAGAAAAGTGTGGGAACCCTCTAGTAACATATTCTTCATATAATCTCTAAAAACGTAATTTAAATTTGTGAAAACATTTATCCCGGAATTAATTCATTCAAAGAAGAAAAAATAATTGAGATGAAATTCAAGTTAAAAGAACTGATGAATTTCATGTAAAGTTGATTTTTAAATATTATTAACCGAAAAGTTCAAGTGAAGAAAATGTGCATGCTTAAACAATTTTATCACATAACTTACATGTAGGAGTGGAATAACACCATTTCTTTATTTTCTATATACCACTAAGTTATATAAGTATGCAAATAAGCCTAGTAGGCACTGTCAAAAAAAATCGATAATGACTATGATCCAATTCCCAGGGTTTATGTCGGTTTCGCATGTTAGCGACAGGCAAAATGCAATAAAAATCGATATGTGAGTTATGTGATAAATAGAATCTAACATTCGTTCACATTCATTATTGAATTTTTTAAACTCATTTGCAAAAAATGATATAATGCTTGGCAAGAGCCTCGCATTATATCATTTTGCCAACTCGTTTAATAAATTCACTAATGAATGAGTACTCATGCAAGATTCTCTATGTATTCACTTTATACAATCCTTGAAATTTCCAGTAATCACATCTTAATTGAATGATAACTAATTCAGATAAACAACTCACTAATCGAGATTAATCACTCACTCTAAACATCATCAGTAACTTTATCATCATCAGCAGCAGTATTTGTTGTTGTCACCATCATTGTTTATTTCTATAATCAATACTGCGTTATATGAACCTTCAGGATAGAATGTTTGAAGCTGAACATCAGTGACAAAGACAAGGGTGAGGGAATGATTGTCAGTGCTGGCAAAGATGGTCGAGTGAAATACTGGAATATAAACCAGTAAGTAAATAGTTGTTCCTCTCTATTTCTCTCTCTCTCTCTCTCTCTCTCTCTCTCTCTCTCGATCCCTCTCGCAGACAAGACCGGGCAAAAGAATGAAGAATTGATAGAATGTGCTATCAATGATGGTCGAGTGAATTCTGGGACATAACCCTATAAGTAACGTCACTATCCCTGTCTCTCTGTCTGTCCAATAAAATAATGGCTTTGAACTGTGTTAGTAAACTTAAATTTTAATTGTTTAATTTTCAATTGTCCACTTTTACAGGGACAGGAGCATACAGACATTTATAGGACATAAAGGGGAGCCAGTCAGTGCTATACTCTTTGATGAACTGAGGATCGTTAGTGCAGCACATGACCATAAGATCAGAATATGGGACTTCAATGTGTAAACACAACATGCGTATATGCACAAGATCTGAAAAATGTGTAAACAACTTTTGTATATCTGTAAAGATCTGTAAAATTTGTAAACAACATAATTTGTATATATACACAACATCTAAAACACGTATAAACACAAAACTTGCATATGCATA
The DNA here is from genome assembly GCA_037043455.1 of Cyrtodaria siliqua. Taxonomy (NCBI): domain Eukaryota; kingdom Metazoa; phylum Mollusca; class Bivalvia; order Adapedonta; family Hiatellidae; genus Cyrtodaria; species Cyrtodaria siliqua. The sequence goes on from JAWPHD010002640.1 coordinate 2,930, forward strand.
AGATCTGAAATATGTGTAAAGATATTTTTTGTATATACACACAATCTGATAAATGTATATTACATTTGTATACATAAGGTCTGTAATATTTGTAAACATAAGTTTTGTCTATACACAATATCTGAAATATAATAATGTGTGAACACAACATTTGTATAATTCATACAATCTGTTCAATTTGTAAACAACATAAATTTTGTATATACACAAGGTCTAAAAATCTGTAAAAAACATTTATATCCATAAGATCTGAATGTTGTTTAACGGCTCATCGACACAGTAAAGGTTATTTAGAGCCGCCCCAGAGAGAGGGTAAGAATACATAGGAATCCGGGAACCGTGCCCTACTCTTATTATCGAAAAGATTCATATGGTTCTTTAACGTGCTCGGAGGATAGACCGATACTCAGTGGCACCACAGAGGATTGAACCAGGGCCTCCGGTTACAAATCCGCCGCGCTACAGACTGCGTCAACGCCAGCCCTTTAAGATCTGACTAATGTGTAAACAATATACATTTTGCATAAATTATACATTTTGTATAAACAACAGCTGAAAAATGTGTAAACACAACATTTGTATATCTCTCAGATCTAAACAATGTGTAAACAATATAAATTTTGTATTAACACAATATCTGAAAAATGTGTAAAGTTAACACCAATTCTGAAATATGGGTAATATTGACACAAGTTTGCCATATACTTGAACACAAGATCTGTACTCATTTACGATCTGAAAAATGCATAAACACAAACTTTATACATGCATGCACAACCTGAATAATATGTAATTTAATTTGTATAATAACAAAATATTCGTTTAGACAATATTGTAAATTGAAAACATAGATTTGACTACTACTGTGTATTGTTATAATTATAATTGAAGTTTATTACATACCTTACTATAAATAGTAACACATTACAGTAGAAAATCAATGATTATCTGTCCTGTTTCTAAATCCATAATCAGCACACTGTGCCATTATGGATTATGGAAAATCGGCACAGTAGCAACAGACTGTCCGCATGCGAGACGTCAACGTCATCAAGCAATACAAAGACGTCATATTTGCGCGCTATGGCTGAGGAACGGACGTTGAAATCTCAACTGCAATTTTAATTTTCACGCCCAGTAAATAAACGTTTGAAGCTTTGAAATATATCATTAAAGCGAAAGACGAGTGAGAAAAGTAATTTAACGTAAATTATTAATTTAATGTATTGTATTTATTTGCCAAATAAGTGTGTGCATCTTATGCTACTTGTATGTTACTGTCCACCGTTTTGTAAACATGTCGATGTATTTTGTCATAAAGGTGCACTGTTTGTTCTTATTCTCTCTTCTCCATTTATAGTAAGGTACGTAATAAAAAGGCAAATATACGACCGTGGTGTGCCTTTTGTCGATAATGGCACACCTAGTGCATGGCCCTTGGGCCATTACGGCACTAGGTGTGCCATTATCGACAAAATGCACACCACGGCCGTATATTAATCTCTAAGTAAATACAAATCTGAATAAGTTGAACATGTAATATCATGTAAAAACAAGTAAGAAATACAAGGTATTACCATGTTAACACTTCATTTTAATATTGTGTAAACTTAATACACAACTGTGTAATATTTATTTGTAAACACAAAATCTGATAAGGTTATTTCAATTGAGAGTTGAGTATTGGGCATTATGTGGTCCCGTCTTAATTCCATTAAGTAACGGGAAAGTATATAATCAGGCCTTTATAATGGATATTTCGAAAATAAAACACGCATTTTTTACTGAAAAATGCAATAACCTGTTTAAAATTGACTACTTAATGTTTTAATTTTACACTATGCAAACTTTTTTAGCTGAAATTAAAATTAAGGTTTTATTTCATACCCCATCCAACCCTGTTCTCGCTTCTTGGAGTAGGGGTTGGATGGGGTATGAAAGTTAATACTCGGACCACGTAATGCGATTCCAACGCGTGAACAACGAAGTATGCAATTCAACATATTAATAGCGCATACACATACATATTGCCAGATTATGTCAAATATTTTGGTAAAGCATCTTAAAGTCAATATCCAAACATATGCATAGATATTCATGTGGTTTGTATTGTTAATATATGGACAATGAACTGTTATACTGCACATCTCTAGAAAAATTAATTTAGAAAATAACAAGTGTTGCGTTTTCAGATTTTACTCAGCGTTTTGGCTGTATTTAAGCCTGATGGTTACCACAGCATGCCAGAGTGTGCAATGAATACGGATTGCAGAAGAAAAAAGTATTAATAACGTTTTGTGTTTTTATCATAAACTTTTTTTTTTTCATGACAGTCAAAGACCTTTTAACAATTTTAAAAGGCTGTACAAAGTTATATCATTAAAAAGGCTTTGAACATGTCAGAGGATGCTCGGATTAGTATAAGTTATCCTTTCCAAAATATAAAACTTGGCATATTCGCTACTGCGTGCAACATAACTTGGCACATTGGGATTCGTAAGTTTGTCAGTTTTAGCATCATGTATTGTTGTTTAAGTTTTAAACACTTCAACATGCCTGACGTTCATATTGTTTCTAGAAGTGTTGCAACTGTGTTAAAAAAGAGAATAGGACATTTGCATTATGCCAAAATGTGTGTGATATATCGTAAACATCGGAAAAATAATCGTTATAATTCTGTCTTTTATACATCATTTGAATGAAATTAAGTATTAAATAAGAATTTACCTCATTGTTGGTGAAACACATTAATCCTCTAAAACAGGAGAGTGTGTTTTTTAGAAACCTCCGCCTAGCCGAAGGCGAGGATGCTTGCGCTTGATATTTCTTTGTCTCTGAAGCGCTTGATGTTTTACTGCAAGTTAAGCTTCCAGTGAAGAGTTGTTAAAAACAAACAGAATGAAGCACGGTGTACACTAATAAGACCGAGGTATAATGATGTAAACGCCGTAAAAACAATAAGAACCAAGTGTGTACCCCTCGCGAAAACTACACACAGAGACCTGTATTTACGGCTTTGTTCGAATGAAATCTCATCCAACTTACAGAAACAAACGTGATGTGAAGTCAATATTGTGACGTCATCTGACAGTTGTGATGTTGTTTTGGGATCTGCATTTCACGGATTAGTCCTAATTTGTCTGCATTCTTACGAAATTATTTGAAAATGAGAATTTTTCTTATCTTTTTCTGATTCAGTCTAGATCATTCAATGTATTAATGCTGCTTTGCAGAAGGTTTCTTGTTTAATGAAACATTGAACCCTTTAGTCGAAAATGTTACCAACAGAGAAGCATTTCCATTGTGCCAAAATCTAAATATGCCAAGTTGAAGATTAGGACTAATAAATAGTAAAATTGATGCCCCTTTAAAACATGAAGGGGTTCTTTTTTGCTTAAGGGAATGTAGTGCCACAGCCAAACTATCTTTATTATTGAGAGTTCGGAAAAAAATGAATAAAGGTGAAAGAATTTCCAAAATCGGATGATAAACAAAGAAGTTATGATTATTTGAAGGTTCTGTTGAAACGGATATGGAAGCCACCATTTTGAGAGCTATGACATCACAGTTCTAATGACCATTTATGGAATATTTATAAATATGAAAAATTACTGATTAATAGGAAAAAATGACAGCTACTGTATGAAAAATATGTATACTTAATGGCAATAATGCTCTATATGACCAGTAAAGGATTTTGCATTCATTTGCAGCGACTTTCTTTGCTTTAACTGATTTTGATCAATATTCCATATATGGTAATTTGGAACTATGACATCATAGTTCTAAAAATGGCGGCTCCCATATTCGTTTTAGAACAACCTTTAAATGGTCATATCTTTTTTGTTTATCGTCCGATTTTGATAATTCTTTCACCTTTTTCCAAGTTTTTCAGAACTCTCAATAATAAAGCTTGTTTGGCTGTGGCGCTATATTCCCTTTAATATAGTAATAGTGTCTTTAATGTTTCTGAAAGTTTTTAATGAAAAGTTTTGATTACTGACTATTTTAAACTAGTGTAAGAAGATTTTCTTGACACAATGTGAAAAGATCTGAACAAAGTGTTTGATATAATGTACTACCTCATTAGTGATATCATTTAACTTTATGGCTGTATGAATGCATGATGGAAGAAAACTCCGAATCTTTCTTATAATGTATTTGTGTTTATAAATGAGATCTTATGTTCATTCCCATCCATACATGTGATCTTTTACATTCACTTTTCTGTGCATTTTGTGACCTTTTAAGGGAGAACAAGGGCGTAACCAGGCTTTTCATGCACAAAAGTAGGAATTGAGCACCAAAGGGGGTCTGGGAGAATGCACTTCCCCCACCCCTACCATCACCACCACACACACACACTCACCACACACACCCAAGAAAATGTTTCCATGAATGGTTTAATATGGTGCAATATAGCTCTTTCTAGTTTTTTTGTCTTTTATTCATAAATAGATTTTTTTATGTGTAACGAAACATGCATATTGAATATATAGGCAGTTATGCCTTTGGAGAATCGTGCAAAGCTTTTAATGGAGGTTGTTTCATATGCCCATTTAAAATGCATTATACAAAATTGACTCAAAAAGCTTAAAACAAAAGTTAAAATGAAGGTTTAAAGTTTCACACCTGTGTGGTTGCCGGGTTAGAATACAACCACTGCAAATCCTGCTAAAGGCAGAGAGGTAGGAACCCTCCCCACCAACCACTTCATCTTCATTTTGTCATTTTTTATTATGCTCATTCAAGTTCTTTGTCATGACACTCCATCATGCAAACGTGCGAAAGTGTCTCCAATGGAGAGACTAGTCTAGTATAGAATTTGCAGAACTTTGCAGTTCAGCAGGGTAAAATGTTCTGGGCCCGTTCTCCATATTTTGTCTTGATGTTAATGGAGGATGAGCCTGGCATGTTCATTCCTGTTAGGCGCCATATAACATGTCATGTGTTGGTGCGCCATTAAACGCAATTCAATTCAAGTTCAGCTATTGATATGATTTATTTATTCCTTCCCTGTATTAATATAAATGAAGACCCAACTACTAACAAGTGTTTCGTTAACATACAGAGTAATGCCAAATCAGCCTTATAAAATAAACAATGTTAGGGTTTCTTGATCATTTTAGAAAATGTGTATATGTAATAATAAATGTATTTATTATATACTTCCCAGTGAAATAATGGATTGTATGGTTAGAATAAACCTTATATTCTCATTGTTTATATTTTCACAGTGAGAATTTAAGAACTTACATTCTCACTGCTGGAAGAAATCGAACTACTTTTTTTTATATTTGCTTATAACAGTCATAATTCGTGTCAAAGTTGAGAACTATATTCTATGTGCACTAAATATATGTAAATTGCCTCATGCGCTGGCGTTACTATATTTATCCGCGAGTACGATAAAGGGGAACTGTCGGAACGAAAAGTATTTTCTTTAAACAGTTGGGTAGTAATATATGATAAAAAGTATATAATAAATAGAATATTTGTTGGTTTGATGGAATATAGGATTTATTTTCATCTCGAAGTGAGAAAATTTATATTTTCACTCGTGAAAATATAAGTTTTCTCACTTCTCGATGAAAATTAATCCTATATTCACTCCAAACCAACAAATATCCTCTCTGTATGTCTGATTTAAGAAAACTGAAAGTGCTAGTGTAACAATCATTTATAAAACATAGAGTGAGGATACTCATTGGAATTCGTTTTCATTTAAGATAGTACATAGACTCATACCTGTTTACATACAAGTACATATTTAGTGGCTCAGTAGTTACCCCCCACCCCCAAACACCCCACCCCGGCCTGTTAGACATGTAAGGTTCTTAAATAAGTGGTAGTTAGGGGGTGATGTGGGGCGGGCCAGTGGTAGTTAGGGGGTGATGTGGGGCGGGCCAGTGGTAGTTAGGGGGTGATGTGGGGCGGGCCAGTGGTAGTTAGGGGGTGATGTGGGGCGGGCCAGTGGTAGTTAGGGGGTGATGTGGGGCGGGCCAGTTTCGGGCAAGTCTAACATCCCAGTTAGAAGCATGTGTATAACAATTGATGAAGAATCTCCTTATACATCTATAGATATGTGATAGTGTTAATGCACTGACCATAACTAAAAAAGTAGATTTAGTCACACACATTATTTTGACATTATAACAAGATAAAACCTTGCTAGTTTCTCTTTTAAAAATGTTTGTGCGTATACCCAACTTATAAGATAATTGGTATTACTTGTACATATAACCAATACATTTGAATAAAGTTTTTTTAATAGAAATTCTACATTTTGGGAGAATTGTTTTTCAATTGTATGACATTATTTTAATTAACTGGAATTTTTTTTTAACTAATGTTTGTTTCAAGGTTATCAAAATTATACATCAAGTTTAGATTCATTTTCACCATCTGAAATTAAATATAATGCTATGTTTATAAAATGATAAACTATGACAGAAAATGACTTTTTGGCTGAATTTGTACAAAGTTTGTTGACATGTTTGTTTATATAAAATCTACATACTATACACATTATTTAAAGTTTGTTATGGTAGAGGACAACACATTAAGGTGTCTCACTATCCCATAATGGTTTTGGAAACATTTATACATTTATCAAGTTCAGACTTATCTTGTACAAAGTATGTGTTGAGAAAATGTGACGTGTAATAATAAACTGTATTTTAGACTTCGAATTGAAAAAAAAGAGTGCCAAATCATCTTGCCAGCTATAAGGTTTTATGTCATGCATTTCTGAAGGAGAAAATTCTCGATTTCTAAGCGAAACCAATGAGTGAATTTGGAATTTATTTTAACTATATGTTTGGGATGCTATATTAATGCCAAAGCGTTTTTTTAACATTTGTCAATGCAGTATAAGAGATGCCTCAATAATTTTGAAGTTAGGAATTTCTAATGGTAAAACAAATGTTTGTCTTTTTAAACAAATATCCTGTTTTATAGGACTTTCCCCGTACAACTCCTTTTTTGCTGAGAAGGCATATCTTTATCATAATTGAGGTATTTCCAATGCAGATGTTTTAAAGTAGCTATCCCGTCAACAACAGCCAATTTTTACATCATATGTACACCATTTCTAAACCTACTGATGACGAGGTAGATATATATATATATATATAACTTGCATAATTTGAGAATCCAAACTATATAGCTACAACATAAATGGCTTTAACCACCTCGGCCAAACCCCAAAACTGGAGCGTTGAATTAAGAGTTACCAACTCATAACTCATTTTATGCATATTCAATCACAGGTATCTTTAGAATCCATACATAAACCATTACTTTTAATTGGCACATATACATTATTATATGACCTGAACACCTGGATCGAGTTTTGATAAACGGTTTTATAGTGTAATTTTGAGGTTATTTGGCAGGTTAGTTTCTTTAAGGTTTTAAGATTGAATATTCAGGCATTTTTTCTAAGAGTAGAACTGCCCCATTAAACCAGCATTTAATCAAAAGATCTGTTAAAAAAAATATTTACATATTTCATTATTTTAATGGTGCCAGTATATAATATATAGAGGATCTTACATGAGTGCTCATTCATTATTGAATTTATTAAACGAGTTGCGAGGATAAAAAATGATATAATATGAGGATAATGCGAGGCTCTTGCCGAGCATTATATCATTTTTGCAAACGAGTTTAATAAATTCAATAATGAATGAGAACGAATGTTAGATTCTATTTATCAGATAACTTATAACGTCACATTACGTCAGAAAACGTACATTAACATGACGTCCATGACGTCATTAATGTTATACCACTAGTGGAATATCGAAAATATTGAATGGTGTTATTACACTCCCACACCACATGTTATGTGATAAATATAGATATTAAGGTGTGTTGCTTTTAACTTGTTCTTGTTTGGTGAAAACTCTCTGTTCGTTGTGAATACTCAACATATTCATTATAGTGATTTATAAATGACATCAGATGTGTTACCTGACTTGCTATTGAACTACAAATAATGCCATGCTCAAACCCATGCATTTTATAAATTAGGATTTCAAATACAATAAATAATCTGTCAGATCATATGGTATGGTATATTCCATAAAGTTGTTAATTAACTGTGTACAAACACATTGATTAGATCCTCGTTGGCATAGTTAGTGAATTATGATTTTTATGTCATGGCTATATCACACCCCCAGAAACCATCTTATCTGCTAAATTCCATATATCATTAATCACAGTGTTTCTGGTGGAAGATAATTAATCAAATTATATTGTTACATTTGTATTTATTTATTGCTGTCATCATTCTATACAAAAGTATTATTATTACATGTTGTGCCAATAAACTGTCTTGAAGTGTCAATTTAATATGTTTGTTTTGTAGACATTTATATTTATACATGATTATACATCAATTGTGATAGTTATATGACTTAGGAGATCATGTTCATTTACATTACCTGTTACATAATTTATATGTTACATTATATGTACATGATATATTAGCTTGCTACTGTTAATGTTTTGATTATTTTATAGAAAAATGCAATAAATTTGTTGCTGATCATTTGCAAAATGTATGGTGGTAACAAGTGTTACACATGTTTCTAAATTCCTGAAACAATAGGTTGTTTTACTTTTTGTAAAGGGACACATGGCAATCTTGAAGTCTTTATCAAGCAATAAAATAGCCACTCGATTTATTAATTCAGTATCATTTTCACTTTAAATCTGCTTTTATATATTTAAATACAGTTTTGAGTTTTCAACTTTTCTTCGTTATTCTACCATAGGCTTGAATATATAACTTGTGAAATGTAATCAACAGTTAGTAATATGCAAAAACAATTTGCTTTCTACAATTCTTATAATTAATATTAATGATTGAACAAATGCAATTTATGTAGAAAAACTAAGGGGACGCCACGAGTTTTTAAAAAATCAAGATTGCCGTGTGTCCCTTTAAAAATGTATTGGATGCTGCTATAGTGAAATACCATATTTTGGCCGAACACCGTACACTTTTATTTTTACAAATTTAAATTATGCCATATCCTATATCAATATCCATTGGATTATATGAAAAGAACACCATTGCGTTGATGTAATTTTAGCATTGTTTTGTAGCATGGTCACAGACAATTCTCTTTGTTCAGACACAGGTGTAAATCGTTTAATTGAAAATAAGACCAGTCAGAATAACTGTGAAAATAACAGTGAGAATAACAGTTAGAATAACTGAAATAGAGCTGAAATGGACATGCTACAAAACAAATAGAGTATGGTTTCATCTCGCTGGTTAATTTAAACACCTCGATGGGCTACGCCCATCTCGATGTTTAAATGAACCAACTCAATGAAACCATACTCTATCTATTACTTAAACACCAGAAACATTTCGGAAGTGAGAACGAATAAATATTTACCTCGTGGAAATATTGTTTTCTCAAATCTCAAGTACATTGTTTATATATTTCACTTTGATGTTGAACATAATTGTCTAAAATCATATTGAAATATTACTACATTAATTAACATCAATCGATTATCTAAAAGACAATGCATTGGTACATCCTTTTGCTTGACTCTTGCTTTGTTATACATTTTTCATAGTTTATTATTTACACCTTTTCCCCATCAACACTGGATGAATTGTCTCTGTATGTATTATATGTTTATATTAAACTGTTAAATTGTTAATTGTTACTTTGGTACTTTACTTATTGAATACATGCTGAATTTAAAAATAAATTTTAAATTATTCGTTTTTGTATGTTATATCAGAACCACAAGCCTCAACTTTATTTTGAAGGAACGCACGACAATCTTGAAGTTTGTATCAAGTATCTTGAAGTTTGTATCAAGTATATCCCCGTGTGGTTCTCGGGGCCCCGTTTGGTCACGGGGCAAAGAATAGGGCCACTGTAGATCCCTTTGGAGGGATAGGCAGAGGGGTAGAATCCCCCCAAATTCATGTTCATTTTATCATTTTTTGTTCATGTTCATTAAAGGTCTTCATCATGATCCCTGCATTGTTTCCGGTGCTATCTCGCTTGCATCAAAAGAGCAGTGGCAGAAAAACAATAACGTGGCTCCAGCGTAAATGGAGTTCCTACGATAGAATTTGCAGCAACTCTGCAGTTCAGAGTGAGAAGGTTCTAGGCCCATTTTCCATATTTTATCTCGATGTACATGGAAGATGAGCCTGGCATGTTCATGCCTTTTAGGCGCCATATATCATTTCATGTGTTGGTGCGCCTTAAAACCCCAATTCAATTCAAGTATCAAGTATAAAAATGTGTCACCTCGATTTATCAATCCAGTGCCAAACTTTAAATCTGTTTGCATATAATTAAATACAATTTTGAGGTTTCAAATAGATAACGTTATTCTAGCAAATGTTTAACTATATTTTTGATGCAATATAATCAGACGTTAGTAATAGGTAAATAAACACATTTGCTTTGAGCCATTCAATATAATTAATATTAATGATTATGCGAGTTATGTAGAAAAACTAACGGGATGCCGAGAGTTTTAACGAAATCAAGATCGCCTTGTGTCCCTATATTATAGCCGGGTTCTTAATTATTCTATTATAAAAACCCTGATCATAATAAGCAATAAAGGTATATTTGTTTCATATCAACAATATTTGCTAACAAGAAAGATTAGCAAAAATAATGCTAGCATGATCAACTATTGGCCCAAAGTTTAGAAAACAGTTGACAGCGCAAACTAAATTTGAATTCCAACACTACTGCTGTTGATGATATATTGTGGTTGTGGCTGTAATAAGTTTATTTCAATAGCCACTATTTTGCTAACATCTTCGGTTGAAGTACGAGCCAGCAGCAATGCACCTAAATTTGTTAACTCCGGCTACTAGAAATTTGCGTGGTCAAACGTACACATTTCAGACCCAAGAGGAAATGATTTCGGTCGTGGCTACCGAGAGTTTGGGTATGGGTTACAAACAATAGCCAATGTGATGGTCCACCAGATAACTTAAGATTACCAGCCTATTTGATACACCTGTAGATATATGTCAGTTGCAGAAGGAGCTCCGTTATTTTGAATGCAATGATCGTGTGTTGTAAAAATATGCATATACATTTGAGGATGTTGCGTTGTAAACCTTCGCGTCTCACCACTGCGGGTTCGAATCCCACTGAGAGCTCGGCTTGTAAGTGAGGAAGTGTCGATTCTTACGGATGACGGGAAGTGTACAGTACTGGTTCTACCCAGGAAAAATGGGTGGTCTGCCTCCATCAAAAAAAAAAAATAGACCGTCATAAATAGACAGAACTTGATGAACACAACGAACTGTATGTAATCTGGAATAGTTTAAGAAGATTTTTTGATTTCATTTCATCATGTTTATACCAGGTAGTAAGTATACTTACTCGCTGTTTATACTTAATGTACAAATGCATTCTGCTGGACTTTATGTTCGTCTCATGTAATGAAAGACGTTAGGTAAAAACGTTAGATCTGGAAAGCTCGCGGACTCTGCTAGTTTTTGTTGTCTCAATCGTAGCTATTAATTCCTGCGATTCTTTTTACAGATCGTAAACAAAATTATTTTTAATTAAAATAAACGGTCATGGGTGTAACTGATGGAAGTTATTTTATCAGTGTGTTATCGAGATGTAAATCGAGAAAAGAAGCGTTAGTATCAGAAATATTAGCTTTGCTAATCTTAAGTTCTTTAGGATATATATTATCAACCATAGTAGAAAGGAATGGGTTGTCAATGTTCAATATGTCATCGTAATACCGAGAAGTGTCATTAAAGGCTTCAATAACATCTGCCTGGGTATCTTGTGAAAGACTCAGCATGAAATCTCTTTCATAGCAATATAAAAAATAAAATCTGCGACAAGGTGTGCACAGTTCGTACCCATAGGGATACCAACACGTTGTCTGTTAACGGTAGTTCCATACTTGACGAAAATATTATCTAATAGGAACACACTTCATGGCAAGTCCATATAGTGTGATTGTCCAAACTGCTGTTAGTAAAAACGCTTTAATATTGTTACAGGCCAAAAATGTAGTATTTTCCCTAGCAAAAGTTTTTTGAATGAGAGCAATAAGCTTGCTGTTGTGTGGAAAAGTTGTATGTAGTGTAGAAAAAATCATAAGTACTTATAGATGAAGCTTGACGTTTATTGCAAATTTTATCAAGAACGTCGCCTGAATTTTTAATAGACCAAAATAAGTTAATCCCAGAGTTTTCAAAAGCTTTAGCAAAATATTGTTTAACGTGATATTTAACGGCAATAAGACAAGATGTTAAACGTTTGGAGATATTTGTAGTGGTGCAATAACTAGACTTGGAAATAAAACGGGCTTTATATGGTTGTTTCTGTACTTTGGGAATCCAGTACATCGTTGGAAGTCTGTTTTGCTTTTCGTCTATTCCAGCTGTGAAAATCTTGCACTGAGTGATATGCGTCGAAACAACATTATCTTCAGTAGATTGCACTGGAATATACGAATTAGTACTCCCGAGTTCCTGAGATAAAACATTGACGTAATGGAGGCGTCAAACAATAATTATAGTATTAGCTGCTTAATTTATCAGCAGGAACAAAAACAAACTTATTATACAATTCCTGGATTCCCGATTTTAAATTACGAAATGAAAACCTAGGTCTAGGGTGAAGTAGGGAGGGGTTAGCCGTATAAAAGTTAATACGGGTATCTATGATGTTGAACATAGTCTTTTTCCAAGTAGAAAGGGAATTAGGGTCAGCATGTTCCCTACGGCACCCTTTAATACTAAAATCTTCAATGGATTGGGCGATCTGACCACGACATGCATTAAAATCAACCACAGAAGGCAATCTATAATTCGGACCTTTAGAAAACAAATGCCGAATACGTTTATCTATAATTATATCAACATTACCAGTAATGACATGACCGGTCGAAGCATAGCAAAATAATTTAGATGTTCTACACTCGCATTCCTCAGGAGAGTTATTTACTATATCAAGGTCCGACACTATTTTGTTGTAATTGAAAATCATATTTCTAATTGTTGTTTTTTGCACTTATAACAAATTATAGGATTTTCGAAATTTTTGAAATATTTAGGAATAGAATCAACAACACGATTATCGCGATATACTTGGTATATCAATAAAATCAATGCCCTTATTAAGATAAAGAATTTTTAGAAAATGTCTGACGTGATCAGACTCCTTGTCAATATGGGGAACATGCTGCGTATAGCTTTGAATTATGGAAGCAGTGTTTATACAAAAGATCTGTTCGAATCAAACTTGTCAAAGGTTAGTGCTATCATAACAATTAACAGAGAACAATTGGATGGGTATGTTCAATCGTAATGGTCGAATGAAAATTGTGGCTGCTTCCTCGTCAATCAGCTTAAGTGAAGACATGGATAGAGGATTGAGACAAAAAAGTATTAAGTACTTTCCGGACTGTTTGAAAATAGTATGTAAATCAGCAACTGGTATAGTAATACGTGATTTCCGTTTGATGTTACCATTAGTCTACAACCGTGAGACCTAGATTTACGCTTTCGAATGGAAACTATAGCAACAATGTCAATATAAGACTCTTTTGAAATATTTCCTTGTTATAAATATTATCATTAAGGCCCAGTGGAAATGGTGCCTGCAAGTTTTTCATCCACTTTAGTCCTACTAAATGTAGTTAAACACACCGTGAAATGTTGGTAATACAGAAGTCGTTAAACACACCGTGAACTATTGGGAATACAGAAGTCGTTAAACACAACGTGAAATGTTAGAAATTGTATCTTCAATTGGAGGATATGTAGTAAGTTCAAAGAGAGATCACTTGACAATAAATCAGTGCAGCATTGTTGGTGAGTTTGTGGAGATCCACCAGTATATAACAAACATGGGCAAACATGGGTACACATCATAAGTTTAAATACCTTTTATTTTCCTTGTCGCAGGAAGAGCTGCATCCAATCTGTCAGTAATACACGTGTAACATGATATGAAGTTGCTCCACAGTAAACCGTGAACAACCTGGTAAGAATCAGGTTAGGTTAGGGAGAATCATTATACTTTCCTTACCTACATGTACCTTTTATTTTTAAATGCATTCAAAAATGTTGAAAGATCACTATAATATCTTAAGTTAAACCAAGTTGAAGAATGTGTGTTTAGTCAAATAATGACCTGATCTCCAACAGGCCAATGCATGCACACCTTCTTTTAATAATACAGTCTATGAACGATATAGTACAATTACAAGTTTTCTCCATCAGGGTTACCGTTACCATAAACTTCGTAAAACCTTTGCAAGATTTTATTATCTTCTTTCCAAATATAAAAGTAATTTAAGAACTCCTTTGCGACAAGGACTATCACAACCTCACTTCTATGGTGACGTGATTTACAAACTTCGTAAGATTCTTGGTCATGATCACTTTCATACTATCTTTGTTAAACTTGTTAAAAGGTTTATCAAAAGAGGTTATGACGCTATCATTTTGCAACGCACTGCATGCTTGGTGGTTGACCCTTTTACAGTTCGCCACTATGCTTTCCTCTTTAATTGTGCGATGACCGGACAGGCTGTGGACCCTATAATGACGTCTACCTAAAGTCCAAAAGGACGGTGACATTTGATGTTTGTCTGCAGTCTTGTCTTGTCGTGCCCTCAATGGTTTATTCCCTTGTTGCTCTGGCATCTGCCAAGCCATTGAGTACCTTCTTTCTTTCTAGGTTATTGTTTTTTGTATTTGTATATATTATCTTTGTGTTTTACTTATATTGCCTAAAATGCTGCCTTGTTGGTTTGAGAATAGTTAATGGCGGGGATTTCTTTATTTACACTGTCCCGTTTTATTGGGTTGACAGTAGGGTAAGTGTGAGGTTTGGTGCACCCTAGAACATGATTTAAACACCCCAGCAGCCTTTTTAGCCACTGACCGTTCCAAGGCGGTAGCCCTATTGTGTCCCTGACCCAACACATTCAGTGATTGATCTGTTAAACTTCCACTTGAACTGGTTGCCTATGATTGACTGACCATCACTTGATATAGATCCACACTATTTCCACAAATGGTATGCCAGAGGATCGACAACAAATGTACCATTTTGATACCCCGGTACGCAAAATGCGTTCGTAGTATTCCAATTTAGCAGCTGTGATATTAATTAGTATACTGCATGAAACATTATAGATTTTGTAAGAGTAGTTGAATAACCAATCAGCACACACCGGTTTTAAATGAAAACCCGTTTGAAATAAAATGTATGTTAATTAATGCTTTTAATAACATATTCGTATACAAGTTATCAAATTTTACAATGCTAAGTACATTGTATAACACGATAATTAGAGCTCAAAAAAAGATCCAATATGGCCTTAGGAACGCAGGTGTTCTGGATGAAGTAAATGCACAAACATTTTATTCCACAGTCTTTTAAAAGCACAAAATGGCTCTTAAGCGATAAATGGCATGAAAATAGTATCGTAATACCATAGAACAGTTTCTTTGATCGTCGTCTTTGAACCTGGCGGGGATATCTTTATTTACACTGTCCCGTTTATTGGAATGACAATAGGGTTATTGGGATGACAGTAGGGTAATTGTGCGGTATGGTGCACCCCAGAACCTGGTTTAAACCCCAGCAGCCTTTTTTGCCACTGACCGTAGCTCTATTGTCAACCCTTTTCATGTTTGTGACGCCATATGCCTTTATTCATTATTAACATTGCCTTTCATGTTTGTCCTTTTGCGTGTTTTGGGGTTTACTGTGTTCGGTAAAGCTACATTTCCTGTTCGACTTCTATACTTATTTTTACAGTGAGATAACCAACCTAGAACCTGGTTGAAACCCCCAGCCGTCCTTTTTGCCACTGACCGTTCCAATGTGGTAGCCCTATTGTCAACCCTTGTATGTTTGTGATGTCTTATCTTGCCTCTTATTCATCTTTATATATAGTTGTTCTTTGATTCTTCGTGTGTTTGTGGTTGACAGTCGTCCTTTAATGCTACTTTTCCTGTTCGATTTGTATACCTATTTCTACAAAGCAAAGAAAAACAATGCCTGTATTCAAATGATGGAAATACAATATCTAAAAGTGGAGTTACAAAGAGTACACCTGAATCTTAAATCTGTTTTTAGAACTGACCATATTATATTGCGTAGGACATAATGAAACTAAAAGAGTTACTAGATAACAAAATTACATTGATTTGTTGAATCAGTAGACTGTGTGATTTTAATGGATGCGCACAATGTTCATAAATGGTGCAGATGCTTACCAACACCTGGCACAACACCAGCTTCTTACATGTGCATGAAGTGTGTACACACAATTCTGCATATCTGTGTTCGTTATTTTAAATAGTTGGATTAATTTTTTCACAATTATTGCAAACTAGTTTAAGCGACGCAATAGTCATAGTTAAAACCAAGGAGTAGGTATAAAAGTGGAAATGTAGCATTCGAGGACCACAGTCAACCAAATATACGCATCGAAACAAACAGCAATTGGCATTTCACTGACACTTTCCTTCAAATAAAATAAATCGGTTTTCTGTGATAAATATGCAATTGGGCGGAGATCATTCTTCCGCGGCCAATGTGACGGCACTTGGGACGGAGTAATCGCATTGGTAAAACGGAAACATTGGCGGTTGAAAAACTTCATTAGACTGGAATGATGAATCATGCGTAGAATAAAAACGACGACGTTAACTCTGCTTTTTTGCAAAGTAACCGCATACTTATGCAGTGGTGTAGATAGGACACAATGAGAAATGTCCTATAGAAACACCAGCACTCAAACGCAACGACAATTTACCAATTTGAAAATAGCACAAAGAAAATCAAATGAGAAAATCAAAAACAAAGGATGTTAAAAACAGCGTTACCGACTTGTAACTGTGTGCAGGCAATACGGCCAACTAGTTAGCTTAAAATTTATTTGTAAGTTAACCTCATTACTTGACTGTCTTCAGCGCCAAAATTGGCAAGACAGAAGGAACTTTTTTAATAAAGTTAACATCCAGACAAATTAGCTTATGATTCACTTACATACAAAATATAAATAATTAAGAAATAAAATATTTCCAGCGAGTTTGTATTGTCCCTCCCTTTTCCCTTTGGGTGGCTCTAAATAACCTATACTGTGTTGATGAGTCTTTAAACAACATCTAATATATTGTCCCAGATCAAAACCCGGTGGGCGGGACTTGAAGACCATCGATACCAAGATCCTAGGCCCGCGGTTTCTATGTGTTTCAAGTCCCAACCACCAGGTTTTGATCTCAAACAATATAAACCCGATGGAAATAAATATTTTATTTTTTATCTGAAATTGAAATTTATGTATTTTGTACACACATCTTCGAGATATTGAACATAATACAAACACATTTTCACAACTTACATTGTACGTCCATCTCTCAGCACCAAACGAAGAAAACATACAGCTTTATCGTGTTTCGAACAAGTTCAATTTGTTGTTTGAACGTAATGTTGCCTTAAACTAACGTAATCGTTGTTTTGGATGTTTTCCGATGTTGAAAATCGTTTAAAATGACGTTCTAACGGTTGAAGGACGTGACGTCAGAGGTTTATGTAGTTTTTTCAAAAACTCCTCAATAGCCAATCAGCATTGAGTATTTTCATAAACCTTGTTAGATTATATTGCATCTTCCCGCCGTTTCATTATATCAGGAGGTGCAATTATAGAGTTCCACTAGATTTTCCAGTCATCGCACCAGAAAAACGTGAATCTTAGTGACTAGCTGTAGTGAGGGTCAATCATTAAACATAGAGTGTGCTGCAGTACTAAATGATTATGTCCTTTTCAGACGATTTTCCTGATTAACGTTGTATAATGGTCAGGAAACCTGTCGGAAACCGTTAACTCACGAAGTCTATATATCACATCTCCATAAACCAAACTCCCTACATATTGGGTGATAGATACCTTTCAGTTCTACAGTTCTAATTGTTTGCGAAACAATTACAGCAATTTAAACGTTGATCATTTGAAAGATAATCTCAATTGTATATGTGGTGATGGTGTTGAATATGTTGAGAATTATTTGTTTAGATGTGTAATTTAGAAATGAAGGCGGCAGTTATTTTTAGACACTCGTATATTTCATCCTTTAAGTCCTCGCAAAATTGTATACGGCATCGACATTGAACGTCTGATGGACGAGGAAAATCATATTCTATTTAATCAAGTTCAAAACTATATTAAAAACACAAACGATTCCAAAATCCTTAACTTTGTATCGATATACCGTTGTATATTGTCTATATCAACTGCCCCTATGTTTCTATTAGCCTGAACGGGGATATGGGGTATTATTTCGGTTGAGACTGCGTGGGGGTAGAATGGCACGGCAGAGTTTAAATTTTTGGATTTATTTTTCTTCGTTTTTCCTTATCAAGTTCATATTTAAATGTACTGTTACAATTTCAATAAATTCTGAAAACGGGATCCCTTGGAAGCAACAAACACAAACAAGAGATAAAAGTAGCCCGGTTTTATTGAGTTTGTTAATGAGAAATAATGTAAAGTGCAACACCTCCCACGCCTCCTAGCACCGGCTTAAGCGATATTCTACTTTAAAGCCCCAAAGATCTCCAAAGGACCAGTAAGTAATATCACTACTGATTTGTAGTCGGGCCGACCTTTTACGGCTGCCACATAATCACGTACACATTTTCAGCTACGATGGAGAGAACTGAAACTAATATTTTAATAACTTGTAGTTCATTCCATTTGTATACGTTGCTATGAATTTTGTGATGTTGAATTGCTGTATTGTAACATATAGATCTGCAAGAAAATATAATTTATAAAAAAATACCATAAACCAAAGGCTGTGATATTCCTTGTAGCAGAAATAACTTTTAGGTTGGTGTTATACTTCTCCAGATGGTATTGTTGCACTGAAAAACAGACGACTGGTTGAAGAATACAGTGTCGAGCGAACCATCAGTCATTTGAATACACACGTGTATAGTTTGGTACGAACAAAGACAAACTGCTACTTTTCTCTCTTGTTTGTGTTTGTTGCTTCCAAGGGATCACCTTTTAAGTATTTATTAACAGTTTCCAGTTTCCGAGCATACCAATTACGATAAGGCGGGAACCCTGAACTACTCTCACTGTAGAATCAATTTCTATTGCTGTTCAACATGCTGGGAGGATCGACTTCTACACAGGGTTACCTTCCCCATTCAATGACCGAGGCTACGGTAAGAGTCTTGTCTATCGACACACCGATGTAGCCCAGTGCTGCCAGTATGGCTCGATTCATAATCGGCTGTGTCACAGCGCCCCGCACCCAGCATTGTTCAAATGTAACTTACAGTCATTTATCAAAAACAATGAAACTCTTAACCTTACGAATTCTTGGTAAAGCACTATCTTGGATTTCATATATAACTGAGATGGGAATATACAATGCTCTACATTAACTCTTTCAACCAATTGATGAATATATAAACAAATGTATACATGTATATATATATATATTACATACACAAGAGCTGTACACAAAAGCTCGCCCTTTAAAGGGTCCAATACATTCTATTTAGAGCAAATACTGTAACAAGAATGTGCAATTCGCTCATTTGAAAACAAAATGAACACCCGCGACATAATATACTGCATCTGTACGCCGGCAGTATGTTTTATACATCTAATAATATACTGCATCTGTACGCCGGCAGTATGTTTTATACATCTAATAATATACTGCATCTGTACGCCGGCAGTATGTTTTATACATCTAATAATATACTGCATCTGTACGCCGGCAGTATGTTTTATACATCTAATAATATACTGCATCTGTACGCCGACAGTATGTTTTATACATCTAATAATATAATCCATTTGTATGAGATACGTTAGACACTTCTATAGAGTTGGTTAAAATGAATATAAACCAGATCTGGCAAGTAGAACAAAAGAACAGAAACGGAACTGTTTTAGTCAAAAGAGACAGTATTGAGAGGTTAGGTAAAAGAGTATGAAAGTGGATCTTTGGAAACGGCCGAACACGATAAATACGACATATTGCAGTCTCGGTTTGATTGAGACTGTTCATGAACGGTAAAGAAATATGCTTGCTACCGCTCACGCCCTCTAGAACCGGGTTGAGCAGAACACAATATTCATAAATTCAATAGTACAGAATTAAGTTGTTTTAGCCAAATGAAACTATGGTGTGAATTTAAGTAAGTTATTTATCTATCAGGATCTGCGGATGTACATCCAAGGAGGAGAGAAGTAAATCACGACTGAAGTAATTGTCGGTGAATTCAGTGAGACAGTAGTATATAGTATAGTAATTGACAGCAATGTATAAGTTTGTGAAACTTGACGATTATGTACGTCGGCTCGAAGTTACTTTACTTTGTTGATGCCACATGCTTGATTGGTTGTTTGTCGCCGGATCTAATACATTTCACGATTTTTCCTTTCAGCGTCTTTCAATTGATGTTATGGTCAGTACAGTGTAGTGTACATGTTCTGCTATTGGTTATGTTCTGCTATTGGTGAGCTAGCAAATCGACGTGTATTTGGAGTTTCATGCGCCGACAAACGGTTTCGTCGACATACTTTTTTTTCAGTTGGTGCATGTATCACAGAAGTAAACCATTTGTGTTAAGATGCCTAAATTCACAATGGTGTGTACAAAGCAGATGAACGTTCGATTAGCCATACCATAGCGAGAATGTATCAGCATTGATGAGAAATGACGTAGTCTTCGATTCATGAACATAGGTTCTGGGATATTAGAGGAGAAAGTAGACATGATAATAGCAATGTATATGTTAAAAGTTTAGAGTTTGTAATATGTGTGCGTTGGACAAATTAGAAATGAATTTGGTACTTTACAATTAATTGTGCATGAGGGAGTTATATATTTAGATACAAAGTACAGAATTGTTAGTGTTAACCGTAAATAAATATACATTGACATCGTTATAAAAACCTCATTTCGAGTAGGTTGTATGATACTCTAGTCAGAGTTCTATCTAGATGATATTGGTGTATTATATAGTATCTTCGTCAAATGACCTTCGTCATACATGTTAGGTTATATGGAACGTTCTTTGGTTTTGGAGTTAGTATGATCTTATCTAACAACCTTTGCTTCATTGGTAGTCTGATAGATATCAGTGTGCGGCTTAGTTTTGCAGTTAATACATCTAGATATCTAGATGTGCCACACGAGCCAGAGTGGCCCATCTCGTCATCCGCTGCGTTCGGTTTAAGCTTGGCCCCCCCGATATAATGTCACGAAGGTGTTTTGGTCTTTTGTATGCGTTTAAGGGTAAAAAAAAGTATGAAATGAGAATTTGGAAATCTTCGAACACGAGAAATACAAACAATAGTGCCCCCATCTTCCTTATTGCCCTCATCTGACGTATTGCCCTTATTGCCCTCACTTTTACTGGAATGTTTCTATAAAGTCCAACACTCAGAGATATCTTCATGTATAGGGCACAACCTTAGTAATGAAGACTAGTTGTTGTACTAACTGGGATACCGTCTGTAAATAAAGAAGACTCAAACACCTGTTTGAGACATATTGACAGCTAAATTGTGGGTCAGTGTTTGGTTTTAATTCTGCCTAGGATCGGTATGTTGAGTGCCATGTCGCCATATATGTTTGAATATACTTGTTGAATATTCTAAGAAATAAATAGACTATTTTCTTACATGACTGTCACAAACTGTGTTTGTATATACATATTACATATGCTAAATAAGGAGGAAACTTATACTCCCCAGTGGCCTACGTTGCCACTGACCGTTCCAAGGCGGTAGCCCTATTGTCAACCCTTTTGTGTTTGTGATGTCGTTTACTTTTATTATTACTTTTGCCTTCTTGTTTGTCTGGTTGCATGTTTGTTTCTGTGTTTTGTGGTTGACTGTCCTCCTTGAATGCTTCTTTCCCTGTCCGATCTTTTTATATTTTTTTTATACAAAATGACAATTATTTTACATGACACAAACTGTGTTTTTATATACATATTGCATAATTATGCTAAATAAGAAATAAAATTAGTATGTTAAGTTACAAACTGTATTACTGAAACAGAAACTATATTTACACACTATGACGTACAATATAACTCGTCCCGAGTTTTAAAATTGTTTAGAGTTTAATAAAACTATTTTCTAGACTTTAATGCCGTGATTATGACTAAGAAGGAGCTTATATATCACGGCATTAAGGTCAAAGAGGAAAGAAAACACAACCGTATTAACAGGATAATGTAGTTTTATGTCAATAATTGTCGATCTGACATGAAGCCAGGCACAATATTCAAACTTCTTATTGTTTCAATGTGTGTATAACACATTTTAATGACTTCATGGCAAGTGTTTTCACAGTTTACAATATAATACAACTGAAAGTATTTTGTCTTGAGGATCTTGAGATCAAGTAAAATTAATTTTTGGTATTCTTTTTTTTTTAGAGAGGCTCGACTGGCTCCTGGTCTGCAAAATGAGACAAGCCCGGAATGGATTTCGAGGAGCCCCGGGCGTCGGGCTATACTACTTTTCGAGCACTGACTTTATTCAGTAATATTTATAAAGATTGATCTAGATTATGGCCCGGTATTTCCCTCTGTTTTGACTACTGAATAACACACTCGGTCATATTGTAGTTTAACATTATCGGCCCAATAATCGCTAAATAGATACGAATGAAAGGCAGGTATTCAAATTGCAGTCAAGTTACAATATAAATACACAATACCTTATACATTTAGTTATTTCACTCCAGTGTCATACGTATACGGATCTGTTAAGTTTAATTGTCAGGTAAGAAACTTGTTAATACACCATTCTTAAAACAAAGGATTGATCTTAAAGGGGATAAATCAGACATTTCTTAGGGGTCTAGGGTCCGACTTAAATTTGACAAAGATATTAATATTTTCTATTTTTACATGGCCGAACTATAATTAATGAGCCTAAATGGACTCTTATTTAACAAAAAAAGTCATTCTGCACAGTAATATGTTCTATCTTAGGTTACGCACCAGGGTTAAGATGAACAAGATGATGTCAAGCCTAATTGTATTCACAATTTTAGACCTGAAAATCAAGGTTCTAAATTACAATTCTGATTGATACTATTTTTTATAATGGATTAGAACTTTCAATAATCTAGAAAAAGCCTGGTGTGCCACCTTTAAAGTGACAGTCGGCACTTTTGTTGTAGTTATTCAGGGACTAACATTAGGAACTAGATAGCCTGATAAGAATTTTAATGCAATATGATGTTGACATCTTTCAGTTATTCATCCAATCAATTACGAAAATGTTTAAAGGGACATATGACATTATTGACTCTCTTTTAAACGAGCGTATTCCCTTATTAAGTTAAACCTGTTTTAGAATAACGAAGAAAAATGAAAAACTCAAACTGTATTTTATAATACGTACATAATAGGCAAGCAAGTTAAAAGTATACTGGATACATTAACCGAGGCGTTTTTTAATTAATTACTTGATAAACACTCATGATTGTCGTGTGTCCCCTTAAAATACTACGAGTTTTATTGAGCAAACTTATATTATTTGAAAGGGACACACGACACTCAAGAAAGTATATGCAGCATTAAAATAAACTTAAATAGATAACAACTTAATAGACCACTTTCTTAAAGGGACACACGGTAATCTTGATTTTTAAAAACTCGCTGCGTCCCGTTAATTGTTCTACATAACATGCATTATTTCAATCATTAATGTTAATTATAAGAATAGTATAAATCAAATTGTTTTGGTATATTACTGACTTTTGATAATATTGCACCAATAATATATTTCAACATTTGGTAAAATAACGATGAAAATTGAAATCTCAAAACATTAATTAAAGATATGCAAGCAGGTTTAAAGTCAAAATTTCACTGTATTAATAAATCGAGAAGGTAATTTTGATGTTTGATAACAACTTTGAGATTGCCGTGTGTCCCTTTAAAATGGATTGCTCGGCAAAGATGTTATAGTTCTAACGAAAGGGCTTGGCACTGTATTTCACATGTCGAATCGTTGTTGTTGCGAAAGACGATTCATGTTCTTTTTGTATGTTAATATATTAGATATATAGTTGGAGGACATCATAAAAAACATGTTTACATGTGTATGGAGCAATTTGATTTTAATTATTATTTATAAAAAAAAAAGCTAGATTTATTTAATAATTAACAGCTTGTCAATCTTGAAGTAGTTGGTTAGCATTAAAAACAGCACATCGATTTATTAATCCACTACCATTTTGACTTTAAACCTGCTTTTATTCAATTAAATAAATGGTAACGAAATTTCTGTTTTATTTCATAATAGCCGTTAAGTATGAAATAGTTTGTATTCGTCCTACTTTACCATGCATAAACCGATGTTATAGAAGCGTTTTTACTCATAACAATGCTTTAAAGTGCAAATTAACTGTTTACGGCTAAAGTCCCGGGCTTCGCTACTGCAATTAAGAATTGGTGACGCCATTTTGCCAAACAATTATAAACAGATCATTTTTAAATATCCAATATAATGTTCATTTTTCTTTATCAGATATAAACATATCGTTCAACTTAAATATATCTTAATAATTTAATCTTAATAACGCAATTGCCTTAATATAAGAGAATAACTTTTCATTTCCTAAACAATTCCGAAATAAACATACATTGCTATTTCAGGGTAGTAGTGTAATGCTGTTGTAATATAGAATAGATATTTTTGCAAAAATGTTCGCATACATATACTTATACGTTAGACATCAGAAAAGCTTACTACTGTAAATAATTTGGCTACTTATGTATTTGATGGTTTTAAAATTCGAAATGATATATATTACAATCAATAAATACTAGTACTCTCCCAAGAGGTACTCTAACAACAATATTACTGTCTGTGACACGTGGATTTGAAGAATGTTTCTCTTTTAAAATTGTTTATGGTAAAACTTATACTGTTAGAAATAGCATAATTAAAACTGATTTAGAAAGTTAGTATACTGTACACAATTTGATATTGTGTAATGTTTATTACTTCCATCGACCTCTGCAATTGAAAATTGTTTGTGTATTTGTATACTCATGGACCAAATGGTCTACTGTATTTGTCGAATAAACTAAACTACGTTATTGTTTTGCAGTAGACGTATATCCAAGATTATTACATCACACAATATGTCCTCTACGAAGCTAACGGACAAAGACGTGACTTTAGTCAAATCAATGAGTAATCCACCAGAAGGCGTAAAGGACGTTATTACCGCAACCCTCATCCTGATGGGCCATTCTCCGGACGAACTTACCTGGCACAAATGCAGGAATATTTTGGGCAAAAAAGGGGACGAATCGCTACTGAACAGAATGAAAACCTATGATGCAAAGACATGTACTTCTGAAAACAAAGACAAAGCAAAGAAATTTCTAGAAGGTAAATCAAAAGAAAAGATAATGTCTATAAGCACTGCTTCAGCGGAGTTTTACCAGTGGTGTATGGCAGTCATACATGAATAAAGAGGACAGCGTAGCTCCAGAATGCGACAGTGGGTACTACGTAGGTGACCTGCTACTTAGGTCATCACACGCAACAAAATACGAGATAGTGGAGCCTATACGGACATATGTGACAGATTGTACTTCATGTCAAAAACCAATGGCAACATACGATAGCTTTGCTCAATAACATTATCACTTATTGTACAGTAGTTCTTGCAAATATATGTATCACCTTTCATAGACGAGTAAATATTATACTGCAAATATCCTTACCATGTACAATAGTATACCTTCTTTACTTTTATATTATTTGAATTGCAAATTTAGCCATTAATTTAATAATTTCTATACACATTATGTCTCTGGTAGCTCATATTGTCGCATATGTCAACTGAAACTATTAATTGTAAAACACGATTGTAAAATTAAGAGATAACCATGCTAAGATTTTCAATCTGGGACGGTATGTGAGTGGTTTTACAGTCTGAATTTCGTTTTACGGCGACGCGGTAGCGAAGCCGTAAAACGTAATTTCAGACCGTAAATCCAACCACACACCGTCCCAGATTGAAAATAATTATTGACATGGTTATCTCAATTCTAATGCTTTTTAATTTAAATGCCAGAAAAATAAAGTAAAATTATACATACACACTTGTTTTCTATGAAAACTCAAATTAATCGGTAACCGCATTTTGTTGACATCATCCAATGACGTAGCTTGTTTCAACGTTATGTGACGTCACGTACTTTTCAGACGGTAAATAGCGCGTTTTTACGTCCGCAAATTTTAGACGTTAGCCATAACGTTACATAATAGTTGCATTATAATTAACCTTTTGAATAACATGAATAAGGCACTGCCTCATAGCGAGCTCAACTCATTAAAAAAACAAACTGGAATGCAAATGAAAATTATAATCAGCACATTATGGTTATTAGAGCCACCTCAGTGAGAGGTGAAGAATAAAAAAAATAATCATGAAAACCTGCCCTACTCTTACTGTCAGAAAGATTGTAATAATTATTTAACATGCAGACAGGATAACCTTTGGTTGTTTGGACCTTCTATTTACCATCTCCATCAGACGGACAAAGCCAAGGGAAAATGTCTTGCGCAAGATCTGAAATTGTCGGACAGCTTATTGGAATGAACACCAAAAGTACATTAATGTGCAACACACGGTCTATTGAAAACACATAGGCAAATTTTAAGAGCTAATTATGATCTATGAAGATCCTAGCTCTTTACTTGGAAGAAGAAGAAGGGATTTAGGAGTATGACTGGACATGAAAACTGCATGACCTTGAATAAAGGACCCATAGATGTGTATGCTACTGACCACATGGACTGGACAAGAACATTTTTCTTAAGGGCAATTGAAATAAAACTTCAATCGTTTTTGTTTGTTTGGCATGTAACGTCATTTTTCAGCACATTTTAGCCTATGTATGACGGTCAACAGTTTTTAGTGGTGGAAGCAGACTACTCACTTATTCCTGGGTAGAACATGTAAGACACATACTGTATACTTCCCGTCGTCGATAAGAATCGACACTTACAAGTCGAGTTCCCAGTGGGAATCAAACCCGCAGCTTTGAGATGGTTTCCAATGCAGCATCTTTACCCTCGCAACCATGGAGACGCTACAAAATCATGTCTGGGTAACATACTTGAACTCACTCACTTCTCACCAATGTCACTAGACGAATGAAAGCTCGGGTTCACTTCCCCGTCTCTGCATTGTGCGCGAAAAAATGTAACTTTCTTTGTATGTAGAAAAGGAGTTTATTTTGTACTATTTTGAGATGGTGGTAATCCGACTGATTCTTGACTAAGTAGCTTGTATGTTTTGTTTTTGTTTTCAGCGATAATAGAATTCTATGTTTTGTAATGATCTCTTGAGGAATGTCATAACTTAATATCAATTACTACATAACTAATCGTTGGCCACAATTGATTGTTTGGCACATCACTTATTCCCAGTGGCCACTATTGTATTCATTAACCACAGATAACTGCGACTCATTAATGGTTCATGTACATCCAGTCCTTTTTATTTCGGTTGCAAGTTCAAGCCATCCGTTGCAGGTTATTAATGCTGAGTTCTACATAAAGCGGAACGCAGTCATAAACAACCACAAACAATGGAAGACTGACACATACTATATTCTTTTCTTGGACATTCTTGAACATTCGAGGCATCTAAAGGTGCAGCTTAAGGCAGAAATGGCACTGAAAAATATAAAAGATATTAAAAATAACAACAAACTAGAAATGGGACAAAAACGCATGGCTCCCCCACTCGCCCGAACAGACATAATTGACGACTCGAGGTCCAACCGTTCTCTATTGATCTGAGATCGTTTTGATTTTCAATATCCCTGTGACTATATCTATTACCTGTATCAGTAAGGCCACATCAAAAAATATGTGTGGTTTAGGTAACCCGACCGACCCTATTTTAAGGGGCCGACCCTAAAACTTTTTATGCAAAAATTAAAAAATAAATAAAAAATAAAAAAATATAAAATAAAAAAATAAAATAAAAAAATACAAATAAAGAAATTGTTGATAATGCCAAAAAAATCATTACTGAGGAAAAAAAAAAAAGCCTACCTACCTACCCTATTTTTTTGGCCAGTGTTACCTGAACCACACATATTATTTTGTTTGGCCTATTATCTACTGGTCATGACCAACCATCAGTGTGTTAGCCAGCCAACCGTGCAGCCGTCTTTTGCACGGCCGTTTTTGAAAAATCGCGGCCAATATTTGCAGGAGTTTGTGGGGTAAAAATATAAAACAAAACAAAAATCAACACTTCTAAACTCTTACTATCTCAATATTGTTATGTTTTGTATACATTTATAGAAGAAACGTTATCTAAAATGCACCTTTTTCACCTTTATCAGTGAAAATAAATAACCCCAGAGACACCCACTTGTCGTGAATTGACGCATAACGTGTGTAAGCAAATTATTTTGCACACCCTGTTTGCATATTTCATTTTTTTTATTTGCACACCCAGTTCTTGAATTTCTGCCTAATATACTGCCAACCATCCTTCCAAGTTTGAGGACCCTAGGTCCAACCATTCTCTAGTTATTGATCGGACATTGTCTAGTTATTGATCGGGGATCGTTTGATAGTCAAGGTCACCGCGACCTTGACCTTTGACTTAGTGACCCCAACATCAATAGGGGTCATCTACTGGTCATGATCAACCATCCTTCCAAGTTTGAGGACCCTAGGTCCAACCATAGTGTAGTTATTGATCGGACATCGTTTTGATAGTCACGGTCACCGCGACCTTGACCTCTGACCTAGTGACCCCAAAATTAATAGGGGTCATCTACTGGTCATGACCAACCATCCTTCCAAGTTTGAGGACCCTAGGTCTAACCATTCTCTAGTCATTGATTGGACATCGTTTTGATAGTCAATGTCACCACGACCTTGACCTTTGACTTAGTGACCCCAAAATCAATAGGGTCATCTACTTGTCATGACCAACCATCCTTCCAAGTTTGAGAACCCTATGTCCAACCATTCTCTAGTTATTGATCGGACATCGTTTGTGACACAGACAGACAGACAGACCTACAGAAAGCACAAAATCAATATGGCTCCCCTCCCCTGCGAAACTCTGTTCTTATACTCAAGAACAGTTCATGAACAGTTCTAGAACATTAAGAACAGTTCCTGAACTGATTTTGATTCATTGTTCTAGAACATATGTTCCTAATATATTCTTGCACATTTTCAAGAACTATTGAAGAACATTTCAAGAACTTTAATTTTTCTTAAGATATTCTTGAAAGGTTCTTGAACAAGTTTAGAACAGTTCAAGAACCTTTAAATAGAGAAAATGTTCTAAAATTGTTCTTGAACAATTTCAAGAGCAAATCAAGAACAGTTTAGGAACTTCAGGAGTTCCTGAACTGTTCTTAATTTGTTCTAGAACAATTTGAAGAACAAATGAAGAACCGTTCAGGAACTTCAAGGGTTCTTAAACCGTTCTTAATTAGTTCTTAACTCTTAAGTGTTCTTAAACTTTAAGTGTTAAACACTAATCAAGAACAGTTTAAACCCTTGACGTTCCTAAACTGTTCTTCATTTGTTCTTGAACTTGTTTAAGAACAGTTTTAGAACATCTTCTCTATTTAAAGTTCTTCAAATGTTCTTTAAAATGTGAACTAAATTCCTTTAAGTAATAGATAGAGTATGGTTTCATTGAGTTGGTTCATTTAAACATCGGGATGGGCGTAGCCCATCGAGGTGTTTAAATTAACCAACGAGATGAAACCATACTCTATTTGTTTTGTAGCATGTCCATTTCAGCTCTATTTCAGTTATTCTAACAGTTATTCTCACTGTTATTCTCACAGTTATTCTGACAGGTCTTATTTTGAATTAAACGATTTACACATGTGTCTGAACAAAGAGAATTGTCTGTGACCATGCTACAAATAGGAAATGTAATTAAGATGTGCTTAAAATATCTACAAATATGTTATCTTAATAGGAATGTCGTTACAAATCGATTACATCTGTGCAAATGTAAATATACATTAAATTAGTAAGCATTAGTCACAATATTAACCACCTAATAAACTATTGTGATCTTCCATTATTAGTCACACTACTTACTGATACAGCGTTTGAAAAGGGCATTCTTTTTGTTATGCTGACAGGCACAGGTATTAAACTGAAATATGAAATTTCTTTGTTTTAAGTAGCTTGAACACACCCCAATTATACATAGATGGCTTTTGCTGGGACATGAAAACAATTATCCATAAACTTGGTATAAAAAAACATTTAGATTAGTATAAACTGATTGGGTCACCCTCGATAAATAAAGACTTTCAATTCAATTCAATTCAATTATTTTGTAGCACTTAAATTTTGTGTTGATTAAATTAAAGTTCAAAAGTTTCAAATCTTTTGGGTATTTCCACAAAACAACATAATTTATTACACCATTTCCAGAACGGGTTTTTCCATAACAAACTGAATGTTTATAAATGTTGTTTAACGGCTCATCAACACAGTATTAGGTTATAAGAAAAATTACAGTTCTTGAAATGTTCTTCAATAGTTCTTGAAAATGTTCAATGTTTAAGAACATATTAAGAACATGTTTCGCAGGTGTTCATCTTCATTAATTAAACAAATCTATACTACTATTAACAAACAAATATATGATAATGACATTATTGCATGAACAGTTTAATATAATAACATTATCTGGAGTTTAAAAGCCCATGTCTTCATTTAAGTAGGTAAAGAATATATGACACCTGAGTGATTCTGACAAAATTGCAAATAAAATGCAGACGCCATTCTTTTGAATTTTTGGCGGTAAAATGGCAGTCCAACTGAAAATTGTGCTTGCATCATTTAATGATTAAATGTAAGTGTTTTGTGATAATACTTTCATTACTTATTGTGTCAAAACATCTTATACATTTAATAGTTGTATTTGAAAGATGAAATTTCTAAATGTAGTCTTTAGAAACAGTATTTTAAAATGAAACCCCTATTGTCATGTGTTTTCGCGGATTGACTTTCTTTTTTTGTTGCTGACAGAAAAATGGTATTCAGCACTGCAGATATTATTTCATTTCAGTATCATATGTAACATTTCACCAAGTATGACCAGGCATTCTGAAGGTTCAATTAATGAATTGTTCTTTAACTGTTATGTAGGTTAAATTAGTGGCCAAGGGAGTTCTGGAACTGTGCAGGAACTGTTCTGGATAGATTGTTCAAGAACTATTCTTGAACTGTGCTTCATCTGTTCTTGAGTTAGATGAGACAAAATTTCAACTTATGTTCAAGAACAGTTCTAGAACTATCTTACTTGAACTGTTCAAGAACAGTTCCAGTATAGTTCTATAACTGTTCTAGAACACTTCCAGTACAGATCGTTCTGGAACAGTTCTAGAACAGTTCCAGTACAGATAGTTCTAGAACTGTGCTTCATCTGTTCTTGAGCTGTTCTGGAACTGTGCATGAACATTAAATGAGACATCATTTCTAGTCTTGGGTTATGTTCAAGAACAGTTCCAGTACAGATAGTTCTAGAACTGTTCTAGAACAGTTCCAGTACAGATCGTTCTGTAACAGTTCTAGAACAGTTCCAGTAAAGATAGTTCAAGAACTGTTCTTAAACATAAGTTCTAGAACTGTTCTTGAACATACGTTCTAGAAAATTTGTCACATTTAACGTTTACGTACTGCTCTAGAACTGTACCAGAACAGATTAGGTACAGTTCAAGAACAGTTCTTGAACAATCTATCCAGAACAGTTCAAGAATTGTTCATGCACAGTTCTAGAAAATTTCGCAGGGGATACCACACTTTGTGTGGGGGAGCCATAAAAAACCCACATATTTTCAAAACACGGTTTTATAACCGATTCAGCAAACGCTATTGATAGCATTTGTCTAAAACATCTTAATTTCTGAAACGGTTGTGATACAGCATGGTAGACTTTGAATCTAGAGATCTTACTTGCACCACTGAGTGTTTCACTGTGCCCATGGGAAAGCGTTTAAATTCATAGCTTTGTCATTTACGTTTGCATTATTTTTAGCACATGTAAGGCTATATATGACGGTCTATTTTTTTTTTGTGGTAGAAGCAGGCCCATTTTTTTTCTCGGTTAGAACCAGTACTGTATATATACCTCCAGCCGTCCGTGATTATCGACACTTTTTCACTTGACAAGTCAAGCTTACAGTGGGATTCAAACCCGTAGCTGTGAGAGATGAGAAAGTTTTAGAAGCAGCCTCTTAACTATCCCGGTCAAGGATGCGCCGGACATAAAGTGGGCAGTCCTGTGTATTGAAGGTTATACAATACCTATACATGTATATGACTATATCCTTCCCCTCTATCTGGGGCGGCTCTAAATAACCTTAGATAATGTGTCGATAAGCCATTAAAAATATATATGTTCAAGAAGCTACTGTTTAACACTGCAAAATTGAAAATATTTCCCGGCAGAGAAATGTTAACAAGCATGTACTGGAGTCAGGCAAATGAAAAACTAGATGAATCCATTGAAGAATTGATTTTTTAAGGATTTAATTCAATATTTAGATCTTTCGACAGGCTATGCAAAATATTAGGCTAGTTTAAATAGTGTGAAGTCCGAGACACTTCTCGCTAAATTTAAACTAGCTTATGTTTTTCATAACCCGTAAAAATATCGAAATATTGAATTTAATCCTTTTATGGATTTGGTGACAGTAAATCAAACTAATAAACTATACCTAAAATGTTTGCTTTAGCTCTGCCCAAAACGTAAAAGTGTTATTTCACTGGGAATTTAAATGCAGCACATAAATGTGTTTCATTTAAGGTCAATGCAACAGAAATGTAAATATTGCGGTTTGAACGGTGGTATTGAATGTCAACTTTACCATAAATAGCTTCATGGTAAATTTTCCATTCACTTTGCGTTTATGGTAAATTTGCCAACCACTACCATCGTTAAAACCCCAGAAAGGGAGGTTGGTAATGATAAAATCATAAATAGTGCAAGAATGTTAAATATCATCAGTGTATTCAGTTTAGACCACAGAATAGCCATTTTCTATTCAGGCACACCAGATTAAGCAATTAAATTAGCTCCATCAGCTGAAGAGTATTCGAAATTAGATGCGTATATAATTTTTCAAAATTGTGCCAATAAGCTGCAAAAACGAGGTATCAAGATCCAAATTATATCATTCATCTGCCAGTTACTAGTGATGGGCAATCGGTTGAAACTTACAATGGATAATTGGTTACCATTGATTGGATGTAACCAATCAATCATCAGTTATAATGGGTTAGTCAATATGAAGTATAACATGTGCATTTTAATCTGTGTTTCAGGCCTTGAACTTAGAAAATTTCTATTAAAGTATGTATTCTTTCCTGTCTTGTTCTTATGGCATTATTATTTTTATTTTAAACAATAAAATAATTCCAGCTGTATGCATTTTAGTTATGGTTATTTATGATATTAAATGTTGTGTATATGCTCATTTTCACCAGAGTACAAGTGTATTTTCTGACTGTTTTCTCCTGGCTGGATTATCATGAATATTTATTTCTATTTTTAACATTAATGCGCAGTCTTTCTTATACACAAAGAAGAGAGACCACTGTATGTCATTCTACGATAAATTAATTCCCCGCGTATATTGCATCCGTTGGAAGCGCCACGTTATATGACATCACTTGGTAAATATACGTCACGAAGACAAACTCAACAGTAATTTTAATGAAATGTTAATTACAACAAACTTGCCATACTCCCAAACCTTGCACACACCCGATATAAACCCATTATATGCATCAGTACATATAATATTAATAAGGATCTTGAACAAGCTGAGAACGTTTGACGTCATACAGTGCAAGCTATATGACGTAAACAATGTCTTAATTGTTTGTAACGTGATACTAGTGTATTTAAGCATATTGTACCGCACAGAACTTTGCATACAGGGGTGCCCAATGGAACAGCCTGTAAACATAGCAGCCCGACTACCTTGACCTCCGAGATAATATATCCTCGACCTCTTAGTTTACGACCACTTAACGACAGTAGTTGACTACATATATCAGTTAAACATAATATATTTGACATAATATGATGTTAGCTAAAATAAAGAATTCAAACTGCAACAAAAACTACCGCAACTTTGGTTAAATTTTGTTTATTTTCCATCCGATAACATCTGTAGATGTTTGACCTCAAATTGTTTATTTCCAGTGAACGGCATGTGTTTCCGATCACTTTATTTACTATAGTTTTTTCCCCGAGATTGTAATTTTTCCCCGAGATTTTTAAAAGAAACAAAAAAAGCAAAATCATAAACTATCATTTTATGTTTTTAATTGAAGAAACAAACACCGAAATTTCATCATGTTTTATGCAGGTATTCCAGCCCTTGGCATATATGCAAAGGGCTGGAATACCTGCATAAAACATGATGAAATTTCATATATGCCAAGGGCTGGAATACCTTCATAAAACATGATGAAATTTCCATTTCTCAATTGACGATTAAATAAAACGTGTTGATATCTTATGAAAGGCAAAGGATTAAATCATCATTGCGTCATAAAATATTTTATTTTGAGTAAGTCTGCTTTAAAATGGAATACATTTAATGGCGAGAACACCGGAAAAGTGATAAGATATGATATCCACAGGAAAATTATCCATAGCCTTAAAAACTCAGTCTTATTTGCAAGTTTTTTCTGTTGTTGTTTAGAACTGTTCATTAAGCATAAAAGTTGATGACGAAATTTGCAAAATAAACATGCGCAGACGTAATTTCCACCACCAGTCAAAATCACATGGCGGTCGAAAAAAGACAGAAAGATATAGTGCCCCAACAATAGCGTAAACAATGGGGTTATTGTTGTGTTAGAATCAAACAGAATCGTTCCAATGCGAGTAATTAAAAACCGAGTGTGTTAAATCACTTGTGATTTAATTACTACGCATCCATCCGAACTCCGAACTGTATTTTATTCACTGACAAAAGTTAAAACACAGGTACATATTTATTATTTCTTAATTAAAATGCAATTTCTTACCACTAGACTAAAATTTCGGGACACCGTTTTTTTTTATGGGGGGGGGGGAGGCAGGGGGTGCCGGTGGAGTGGGAACCAAAACATACTCTGTCGCCCGGGCCTATTTTAACATACTCTGATCACTCCCTATCCATCCCCCCTCCCCCCCCCCCCCCACCCCCGACTCTCCGATTATTGGGCCCACACCTGTCCTACGCCAAACCATTTTCAGAACTTAATAAAAATAATTGAATCTTTAAGCACAGTTCTATCTATCTTCCAATAAGTCAAACCCCTACTGGGGACCTAGACTTGAGTTCTGAGTTCTGAGTTCTGAGGGGCGTTCCTGGGGCTAATTTAGGTATACGCACCATCGAGTTTTGGATTCACAAATGTGCCTAACCCCACTATACCTTCAGTTTTTATTACATTTTTCGCATTTTTAGCCCTTTTTATTTGATAGCTTCTTTGATAGCCTGTACGCACGTGCGTACAGGCGTATGCCCAGGCACGCCCCTGGTTCTAAATAATACCGCGCACATTTCTTGGAAACTTAGCAATAGGCTGAATAGCAGACTGCAGCGGTTAAAATTTCCCCACCCACCGACTTTACCGTAACATCTATCTATATCAATGAAGTGCGAGCAGCGATGCGTTTTCATTTAAACATTGTATTTTAGATTGTCGATCTGCAGTACCTTTTAAAGTTTAGGTAGAAATACCGTTACCTGGACTCTCAGGTGGTAATAATCACCATTATTTTATAAATTGCCAGACGTTTGTTTAACTAATGACGTCACATTAATAAAGTCTGGTAACCGGCCAACTGGATGGACTAGCTCCAACGCTAATAGAGGTGGGCCGGATACCAAACAGAAATGGGAGTTAACTGCGTCTGGAATGAATATAGCCATGACCTCCCCTTAACAAGGGAGTTAACTGTGTTTCGACTTTTTTACCACGTTTTTTTCCCCCGTAGTATTTGCTACTCGCGTTACCGTAGAGCTCGCTTGCGCGCGCGTCGCTTCGCGACTCGAGATAAGCTCGCTATTAATCAAGTCAACTTATAATCCTAATTACAAACATATTGAGAATTCACTTCCAAGTAGAAAATACCAAGCCATTTATAGGATTGGATCACCCTGTGGCACGTTCACTACATTAGGTGATAGGTGGTATGGCTAATGTAAAACAATTACATACAGTTGTAGTAGGCAAGCGTCCGTCCGTCCAAAACATCCGAGACGTCAGGCTGTCTGTTAGCATATCTCATTGTCAATGTCGAATTCAACCGAATTTGGTATATGACCTCAGAACATGATAATGGTATGCAAAAGGTCAAATACATAACTTGGTGTATATATATATATAGATAGATCTTTATTTTCTAATTTCCAATAGGCTTAAAAGCCCATGAGGATACAAAATACAATTACAAAGCATGTATTACAAACAATACATGTCCAAATATGCAGTTTATCTTAATTGAGCTGATACAATGAGAAGGCGTTTACATAACACTTCCCTGCATAAATAAATTACAATTCATCACAATTTCCTTAACACATATATTACATACATTATATTTAGAAATAGCTAATTTCTGTATAGTGTTTCGTTTCGTAACTTAAATGCTTTTAAAATAAAGGTACACAGTTTGCGAATATGTATCTTATTTTG
Source organism: Cyrtodaria siliqua (assembly GCA_037043455.1). NCBI lineage: Eukaryota > Metazoa > Mollusca > Bivalvia > Adapedonta > Hiatellidae > Cyrtodaria > Cyrtodaria siliqua. The sequence goes on from JAWPHD010002640.1 coordinate 39,731, forward strand.
TGAGTTTAGTAATTCCAGAAACTTGATCATGTTTGGTCTCTTATAAAAATATTTAGGAATATATTGCTTCCTTAACATTATGTATGTTTGGCATTCCAACACAAAATGGAGTTCATTATATATATATATAGTAGGGAAAACCATACATTGAACAGAACACCTTTCACAAACACTGGATCCAACAGAATAATTTTGTCAACATACAATGTGGAAAATTAACATTTGCAGTGCTATATACAAATAAAAAATTCTTAGCTAAAATAGATACTATAGCGCTTTCGGCTTTACGCCTCCTTCACGAGTACAAAGACATATGACATTTACAAAAAAAATCATCTAAACACCGATGTCAATGAAACAAATCTGGAAAAAATCGTACAATGATCATAAAGATATTATTAAATTGTTCTGATATTGGAAGAAAATGCCCGCAAAAGGGATCCATTTTGATTTACAATATATAAATAATAATAGCGTAATTATATAACGAGATAAACGCTGGTTTAATGTATAGCTAAGTGTGTGTGTGTGTGTGTGTGTGTGTGTGTGTGTGACGTTTATGTGTGCGTGTGTGTGTGTGTGTGCGTGCGTGCGTGTGTGCTCGTCTCTGAAAGATAAACAATCACAGTATATAATATAACATATAAAACGGTTTATTTCTTTAAACACAGGAGTCTTATTATTATTTTATAATAAATTACTAGTAATAGTATTGTTATATAAATAGTATAATTAGAATTAAGGAAAAATAAACCAAGTTGTTTTAAAATTCGTTTGTAAAACATAAAATATCCGTGTGCATAACTTGTGATTTTTTATTATTGCATACTATTTTAAAAAGTACGTCATTGGCGTCACGCTATGTCTACATTCTCAAAATATGATCTAACTAAAATTACCTTCACTAGATAACCTAAACATACACTTAACACACACGTAAAACACACTGCCGTTGACAACAGGGCCCATCACATGTATATTACCTGTGTCATTCCTGTTACCTAACAAGTACTGAAAAAGATATAGCATTAGTTAGTTGTTAAATGCAACACCTCTAATGCCTCCTAACACCGCCATGAGGGGTTAGATGTTAGACGCAACAACTCTTACGCTTCCTAACATCGCCATGGGCGCTTACATGTTAGATGCAACACCTCTCAAGCTTCCTTACACATAATTAAACGGTAATATGTTAGATGCAACACCTCTTACGCTTCCTAACATCGACTTAGGTTGTTAGATGTTAGATGTAATACCTCTCACGCTTCCTAACACCGGATTAAGCGGTTAGATGTTAGATGCAACACCACTTACGCTTCCTAACACCGCCATGAGCAGTTGGATGTTAGATGCAAGACCGTTCATGCTTCATAACACCGGATTAAGCGAATATATGTTAGCTGCAATACCTCTCGCGCTTCCTAGCACCACCAACAGCAGTATGACAATGTAAAGGGGCACATACTGGGCTCCAGGACCACAAACAGACAATGTAGACTGGTCAGTAATAACTATTCCTTCAGTTGTTACACGTACTGGGCTTCAGGACCACAAAATGACAATGTAGACTGGTTAGTAATAACTATTCCTTCAGTTGTTACACGTACTGGGCTTCAGGTCCACACAAATACAATGTAGACTGGTCAGTAATAACTATTCCTTCAGTTGTTACACGTACTGGGCTCCAGGTCCACACAAATACAATGTAGACTGGTCAGTAATAACTATTCCTTCAGTTGTTACACGTACTGGGCTTCAGGTCCACACAAATACAATGTAGACTGGTCAGTAATAACTATTCCTTCAGTTGTTACACGTACTGGGCTTCAGGTCCACACAAATACAATGTAGACTGGTCAGTAATAACTATTCCTTCAGTTGTTACACGTACTGGGCTCCAGGTCCACACAAATACAATGTAGACTGGTCAGTAATAACTATTCCTTCAGTTGTTACACGTACTGGGCTTCAGGTCCACACAAATACAATGTAGACTGGTCAGTAATAACTATTCCTTCAGTTGTTACACGTACTGGGCTCCAGGTCCACACAAATACAATGCATGCAGACCGGTCAGTAATAACTATTCCATCAGTTGTTACACGTACTGGGCTTCAGGACCACAAAAAGACAATGTAGACTGGTTAGTAATAACTATTCCTTCAGTTGTTACACGTACTGGGCTCCAGGTCCACACAAATACAATGCATGCAGACCGGTCAGTAATAACTATTCCATCAGTTGTTACACGTACTGGGCTTCAGGACCACAAAAAGACAATGTAGACTGGTTAGTAATAACTATTCCTTCAGTTGTTACACGTACTGGGCTCCAGGTCCACACAAATACAATGCATGCAGACCGGTCAGTAATAACTATTCCTTCAGTTGTTACACGTACTGGGCTCCATGACCACAAACAGTCAATGCAGACCGGTCAGTAATAACTATTCCTTCAGTTGTTACACGTACTGGGCTCCATGACCACAAACAGACAAACAAACAGACAATGCAGACCGGTCAGTAATAACTATTCCTTCAGTTGTTACACGTACTGGGCTACATGACCACAAACAGTCAATGCAGACCGGTCAGAACAGAAACGGACCGTTCAGTAATACATTGCACATTGTACTCCAGCAGGTCTTTCTCTGTCTTTATCTGCCTACCATATTTATATATGTATTGTATACAGACAAGTAAAAGTACCGAGAAATACTATATAGATACATACGTACGTGTGCATACTCTTTCACCCAAATTTATTTTCGATTTTCATTTCCTACGATAAAAGAGTTCATATCAAACTCGTTAAAGGAATAACGCATAATCAGACCCTGGGAATTATGACATAATTTCAAACAAGAGATAACTTACCGCTTGAAACATGCTTCAAAAAAGTAGCCCGCTCGTCAGATTATCACAATTATTGCCAAATATTGGAAATTTATATTTGAAATTCTATTTCATTACTGGATTTATAAATAATCGTGTCCATGTACTTGTTCACAACGTGCGCTCCAGTGGTATGTATACTCTATATCGTAGTGGTATTGGTATTAATGAATAGAGAAAATACTCCATAGTTCACTCAATAAAACACTCTTTGGACATACTACTTTAAACAGACTGGAGGAGAACTAGAAGATGTGTGGGTGTCAATACATCTAAAACCATCAACATCATTTATTTAGTTGTTCAGTTTCATATTTAATTTGTTTCAGATTGATATTCAATAAGAATATACACTTAATAAGTCAATACAATAAGGAGGAAATTGGTCCTATAGAAGCCACAGCACATCAAACACGCAATGAAGCCGTATATCCGCAATGTACCACGGTCTTCGCGATTAAGAAAGAGTGTGGCCTATATAGAAACTATCGGTACAACCTAAAAGAGTGTGGCCAATATAGAGACTACCGGTACAACCTATGGTAAACACAAGAAAGAGTGTGGCCTATATAGAGACTATCGATACAACCTATGGTAAACACAAGAAAGAGAGTGGCCTATATAGAGACCATCGATACAACCTATGGTAAACACAAGAAAGAGTGTGGTCTATATAGAGACTATCTGTACAACCTATGGTAAACACAAGAAAGAGTGTGGCCTATATAGAGACTATCGGTACAACCTATGGTAAACACAAGAAAGAGTGTGGCCTATATAGAGACTATCGATACTACCTATGGTAAACACTAAGTCGCTAAGCTCCCTCCATTTCATTTTCTTAATGGTGAAGATTTCTCTTCATAGCATCTATAGTCATATTCCTAACCGTACATACTGCTTGTAGTAAGGTGTTCATGAATAAATTGTGTAGGTATTTGCAAATCTGAGGCAACTGATCGGTTGAAAAAGTAGAGTAACCACTAATGGACACATTAGTATGTTTGGTTGGTGGGTGACAGATAAGAACGCTCCTAAGAGTTCACATGTGTGATAACGCACCTAATCTATGGGACACAAGGCAATCTTGATTTTTTAAAAACTCGCGGCGTCTGGCTGCAGAAAACATTCAAGCCGTGTTAACGGACCAGTTTGGTTTCAAGATATACATAATATAACAGGGAGGCGCTATGATGTCCACAGAGAGCCGTCAATTTATTGAGGAAACATTGTTCATTTTGCTGCATATTTCGAAACTTTTATCTAGACCATACACACTTTCGTTTGGCTATCAAAGCCTTTAGGATACTAACACATTCGAGCTACAGATGTTTTATTTTCCATTAACATGCTTGTTTTGTTAGCACTTTTTTACTGATTCATGAAGTCAGTTAAATTATTAACGAAGCATAACATCTGTCGTCAAACGATATATTCTGAATAAAAACAAAACGTGTAAAACTACCACATGACTAAATTCAATACATGTTATGTAGTACACATAGGCAAATTAACCATTGTGATTCAGTTTATTATTGTATTCCTTTCAGTTAACTAGTAGTATAATGGACTAAATGCATTTGATAGCATAGTGTTCTTTTGCCTGTAAAGTTGATCCTATACTATTATCCATTGAAGAGTAGCATCAAACCCTTCTCAATTTGTTTCAAAAACAGTTGGCAGAAGAGTTATAAACTGTATCGGTCTCTGCAACCAGAAACTGATTCATTTGCTATTGCTCCGAACAGCCTCCAGATAATTATTCTGATATGGTTCCAGATAAGTTGTGAAAAAATGTGTTGGTCAAGCACATTTATTGTCTCAACTGTTTTTCCATCTTCATGTAAATCTTCATGTAAATTTCATATTAATTTTCCTCTCCGGTGGGATTATGTGTATATAATTGTCAATAAACTTCTATTGGCCCTTGGCGTGGAAAAGACTTTGTAAAATGTCATCTGCTCTTTTAATCCAAAATGTCTTTCTGCGCTCACTTTTCCAGCGATAGATGGAATTAGGATTTCGGCATGATGGTATCTGAAAAATTCAGACGACCATTGTAAAATGTATCCATTATATTTTCAGATTTGTGTTTTTAAATTATAAAAAAATATCTTATAAAATGTCTTTAAAACGAAATAAAAAGCTATTCTAAACAAGCTTAACCAAAATGATCTCGTACTGATCATGAAAAACTGTCCAATCCCTATACATTTCTTTACCTATGTGTGTCTGTCTGCTTTAAGTACATTATTTGTTCTAGTCTGTCCAACGGGGAAACGTCGTTGAAATTTTTTGTTTATGTCACTGAAATATAAACTTGTTTAGTGTTCGACTTTGATTTAATTATTTTTAAAATCGGTGTACATTGGTTCTAGGACAAACATGTTCTTAAAGCAGACAGTCACATGTTGGTGTAAGAAAATGTATAAGGATTGGGCAGCTTTAAGCGTTTGGCAACGCTTTTTTATGTGATCCAAGACGGGGCGCAATACACATGTTTCACCAAAGACAACATACTTCTAGTAACATGAATTAAAGTTTAAACTGTCATTTTCACATTTAGGGCAAAAACAAAGCAATGATCACTATTACTCCGAAATACCTGTGAACAGGATCATTGCCTTTTTCCGCCCGTGTACGCAATCATTATACAAATCGATCAACAAACGCAAAATCGCGTAAATCTTCAATAAAAATGGTTGAATTTGTTCCAATATTGAATTGTTCACATCAATACAAACAACATTGTAAGAATTAGGCGTTAAGAGTGTTAAGCGATTGGTTGCAATGTTCGGTCAAAATGTCGACGTAACTTCAGATTTGAGAAATGTTATAAATTCCGACAACAAAAAAAACACGAAAAAATAAGTTCTGCTTTCAATCTCATTTGAAATTCTTACAGTTTATGACCCTCATCGTGTTAAATAATCTGACGGTCATTGAAAACGCACCATTCATATCATATGTTTATGCTGTTGGATTATTCACAACCATTTAAAATACAACTGCTGAATCAATATTTTCTTTTCCTATTTTTTAAATATTTCATCTGAATACCCCCACTTGTCATATATTTATTGTTAGGCGTTTATGACAAGCAGTTACGCAGTTATTTACCTTATCATTTACCATTGTTTACTATGGATACTCATACAAAGAAAACTATTCCACTAAATTTCACCATGCATTAATCTGTCTCTTAATAAATTCCAATTGATTTTACTAGCCTTTTTATTGTATGACTTCTGACAGTATAATGCAATTAATGTTTTCGAAAAAATGCACTAAATCCAGATATGCACGTACATTTTTTAAATGATGACTCGTTATATGGATTATATCATATTTTGTCCAAAATGCCTCGAATTCTAACTTTTAAAAGAACTTGTTATGTGGTGCGTTTTCCTTTACCGTGAGTATAGTATCAACACCTCATGGGTAAAATGGGTAAATTGGTGTTCTATAACGCTGTATCCCATGACCACTGCAGCATAGAACAGGTACTAATTGGTTGAAAAAGGTCGGGTAACATGTTACCTCAGGGTAAGTTTCACATTAATTGTTTCACTTGACGCCTGAGGATATGCAAGTTTGACGGTACAATTTGACAAAATTATTTGACACGAAGTCTGTATCATCTCTGTTATAATTAAATATACCGCTTCAAATGTGTCAAGTCTATATATTGAAGCCTGTTTAACTCTATTCATTAAGAACATGTACGACTTAACCTACACACAGTGGGTGTTTCTTTAAAAAAACACAATGTATTTTGACGATTAAGGGTACCGGAAAATAAGGGAACCCCGATATAACGGACCTATATTTTAGCGGCGTTTAAGTTTTGAGAGAGATTCCATTCAAATATAGGAGTGTTTGACACCTACATCACGTCAATATTTTATCTCTGTAACTCGGTAGCTGTAGTTCGTATACTCCAGTTCAATCTAATGAGAATGACATTGTTTCCACGCATATCACTCAGGGCATCACTTTCAAAGGTGGGGTAGACGAAAAGCAAAACAAATTGTCAACTATGCTGAATTTCTGAATTACACAAACACATTTATAAAGCCCGCTTAATTTCTAATGCTAGTACCTGAACCACTACAAACATCTCCAAACATTTAACCCGTGTCTCACTCTCGTTAAAGATCACTTAAAATATATTGTGCTAAAGCTTATGACAACTCTGGGATTAATTTATTATTGGCCAATTAAAAATCAGTAGACGTTCTTGATAACATTTGCAATAAACGCCAAGTTTTATCTATAAGTATTTATTACTTTTCTACGCTACATACAATTTAACCAGACAACCTTATCAAAGACAAACGTATTGCTTTCATTAAAAAACACTTTCGCTAGAGAAAACACTACATATTTGGAGCGTAACACTATTACAGCGGTTTTTAATAATGGCAGTTTGGACAATGACACTCTATGGACTAGCCAAATAGTTTGTGAAGCACTTACGAGGGTGCTTCAAAAAGTTCTGTCACTAGGCATATATCCTTTGAACTGGATATTACACTGAGATAAAGTAGTGCATTTATAGTACTACTGGGTTCGCTCTCTTAAATTCCACAACAAAAATGAAAAATTCCGGTTATTTATACCCCTGAATTACCTCCCCCTACCACACCTTTTGGATACTGGCATCTCTGAAAATGTCCTTGTTACAAAACGTTTTAAAAATTATTTGAATAATTCTATGCTATTAAATATTCTTGTACGCCATCTGGTGTTATTCGCCTATAATCCATGAAAATGATTGTCGATAATTCGGAAAGGTCTTGATATAAACCAGATTTGAGTGAATGCATATCCCCTAATTTTGCGGAAATAACACTGATTTTCTTCATTTTGTTTACGGAAATGTTATAATATCTTTCAAATATCGTAATTATTCTCATAGTATTAATATGTTTTCATATTTTTTTTTACAAATCCTAGTCCTTCAGTGTTTAAATTTCATATTCAACACATTATTGTAGAATTTTGCATAATGTTTATTGAAAATATTGATCATCCAAAAACGCTCTTTCGAAAGACTGCCCTTCCATTTAATGTCCATTTATCATTAAATTAATTTTACATCTTAGCTTAAAATGTTAATTTCTAAGACAATGCCTTTTCATTTACCATGCTTAAATTCTAAATCTTGTAATGCACAGATATAACTGGTAATGTATGAGAAATTTCAAAAGTCTTCGACAAGTACTTAAAGAGAAACAGGCATTTAAAAAAGTAACAGTTAACACACCTGAACAAAAACTCAGGACGAAAATGCCTCAGTATGTATAAGTGATGTATATTAAATGTTCCATAACTTTTGTCACACAAACGATACAGCATTCATTTTACCATCAATGTAATGGTATTGAAGGTCTCTTTCATTTGATACCAAACATCAACACTCACAACGAGCACATAATTGTTAAAACGCGTTAGTGACAGAACTTATTGAATGACCCTCGTATTTTCCTATTATATACTATTTTGTCAGGCATGGAATTACCGTTTATAGACAAATAGTTGGTATCACAATAGTACACCTCTTGTCGCAGATTTGTTTTTGTATTGATATAAAGGTGATTTCATGTTAAGTCTTTCACCAGATACTCAGGCTAATGTAACTGAAGCTTATAATGACACGGTATCTGGTCGACAAATTGAACATTGGCAACCATTTCTTCATTATGTTAATCACGATTTATCCTACAGAATTTCAACGAGGCGAAAGTAATATTTCGGATACTGTCGCTACTTTTCCTTGCTTTGCATCTCCCTATTGAAAATGGAGAAAAAATTAGCAAACTCTATGACAATAGAGATGCTCTTTTTGATATTGTTAATTATTCCATACTTGGTGATGTTCCCCGACAAACGAACCGTATACTTCAAGAAAACCTTTGCAAACGTGTATTATCGTTGACTCTACTGCGACAACTTGACTTCTATGGTAACTTGATTACAAACTGTGTAAGATCATTGGTCATAATCGTTAATAAACTTGTTAAAACGTTTATCAAAAGAGGTTATGACCTATCATTTTGCAAAGCACTGCATGTTTAGTGATTGACCGATTTACGGCTGGACACTATGTTGTCCTCTTTGATTGTGCAATGACCGGACAGATTGTAGAGCTTATGATGACGACTACCTAAATCCTGAAAGGACAGTAACTTTTGATGTTTGTCTTAAATATTGTCTTGTCGTACCCTTAATGGCTTGTTCTGTTGTTGCACACTATTCTTCTAAAACATCATATATATATATCTATATATTATTTCGACATATTAATACATAGAACGGATATGTAGTTTTAACAGTTATGAGTAACCCTGGTTAACTTTGTATCTGTAAAGAATTGTTTTTAATCAAACTTGTTTATGTGATTAAGTCTCTAACAAATAATGTTAACCTATTTTTTTTCCAGTTAAAATGAATATTATGCATTTATTGTATAGAGTCAGGCGCGTAGCTGGGTTCAAATTTGAGTTACGCACCTCCGCTAGTGGGGTCCGGGGGCATGCTACCCCGGGATATTTTTTTGCAAAACGATCATAGGTGAGTTTTGGCGTATATTTCATAGCAATTATAAGCTTATTTTGACTGCTATTTTAATACACATTGAAATCAGAAGACAAAATTAAAGCAGGTACGGCATACGGAACTTTAATACAACTCACCCCTCCCACCTCATCCCCTTCAGTTGTTTTTTCATTGCGTTTTTCGCATTTTTTTCGATTTTTATTTTTTTCGGACATTGACAAATAATTGTACGCTACGCGCCTGAGAGTTATATTTCATTCACAAATGCTTCCAACGAGAGCACATTGTTGTGTTGTCTAATATTCAGAGATTAGAAAGCGTTATCATAGGTTAGTACGTCATGTACATGCATACAAGCCGTGCAAAATTCAATTTGGGTCAATCGCATTAGATAACCACTTCGAATGAATTAACAATGAGGATTCCAGTTTTAGTGGTAAGTTTATTTGTGTATTATTTTTAGTTTAAATTGGATAATTAAGGTGTGTTATTCGCAGTCGTCTCTGTGATGATTTTCATAACAGCCCATAGTTAAATGACTGTGTTTCTTTAAAATGCAATAGTTAAAATATTTGTTAAAATAAATAGAGACCCATTCAAACGGTACACAAACAATTCATGCCGCAGTACAGTATATCGCGAGCTACTTGTGCTTGTCCCCTTTACAGTATTGTTCAATAAACAATATCAGTCGCGCAAACATCAACGATATCAGTTGGAACTGCCACGTTAATTTCCGTCACTCGGGATTACGGAATTTGGCGAAGAGTTCCAATGGCAACGATATACGCTCAACCGAACGAATTGATCATTGGAAAACAGTTAATAATAATAAAACGTTAAAATTACTTAATGTGTATTTAACATTTAAAGCTTTCGTAAAAGAATTCCCCATATGTCATCAATACAGCAACCCTACCTTTGCTAACACTGAAAGTAACGTGCTTTTCCATTTTAACCTCTGTTCGCTTTACTGTCGGACAGCCATTTTACGCTTGCGTAAAACCTAGCTTGTGTATGGGAAGCCATAACCGTCGAAATGTGGATATTTACAAACCATTCAATGACAGGCCATCTAATTCAACATGAAGTCATTTGATGACGTACATATTGATTCGATGCGACGTGTTAACTCGGTTCATTCGTTACAAAGTGAATTGATACGGTTCAAAGTGAAATGATACGGTGTAAAATTTCAAACCATACGACGCAAAGTCATTTGATGACGTACATATTGATTGGATGCGACGTGTAAACTCGGTTCATTCGTTGTAAAGTGAATTGATACGGTTCGAAGTGAAATGATTCGGTGTAAAATTTCAAACCATACGACGCAAAGTCATTTGATGACGTACACATTGATTCGATGCGACGTGTAAACTCGGTTCATTCGTTACAAAGTGAATTAATACGGTTCGAAGTGAAATGATACGATATAAACTCGGTTCATTCGATACAAAGTGAATTGATACGGTTCGAAGTGAAATGATACGGTGTACAATTTCAAACCATACGACGCAAAGTCATTTGATGACGTACATATTTATTCTATGCGACGTGTAAACTCTGTTCATTCGTTACAAATTGAACCGATACGGTTCGAAGTGAAATGATACGGTGTAAAATTTCAAACCATACGACGCAAATAGAAATCATTCAGTGCAATGACAAACCATTTGACAAAAAACTAATGCAATACAATCAAATACAAGTCGGTACGATGAAAACTTAAACGATTCATCGAAAAATGTGAAGTGATACAGAACAAAGTAAATCAGCATGATGCAATATGAATCCGTTTAACGCAAACACCTTTAGTCTGGTGGTAAGTAAAATGATCGGGCGAAAACACAGTCGGTGCGATGCAAACGCAATCCGTCCGACAGAAACTGATTTCATTACGTGCAAAGTGAAACGGTGCGACATCTGGCGGCGATATTTGCCACATCACTTGCAGGATAACATATATATTATGATAAATCAAAGTACTGAAAGTACTGAGAATGCAAGGTTTGATAGGAAAGCTGTATGAATATTTGCACGATCAAATTTCCATAAAATTTCCATTGTTTTAGCCAACTTGGCGATCTTTGGCGACCTACCAAAATCTTAGTCAATCCATTCCAAATATATTGTGATCAATTGTCATTAAACTGTTTCAAATCTAGACTATAATATTATTTTATGAACTTACTGATGGATAGACAGATTTGTGATTTGTGTTCATGGCCAAACTGTCACTCAAGATGACCTCCATGTCTAAAATTATGTAATTTACAGAGTGGCGTGTATTAAGTAGTCTTCCGGGAACAAGATGCACAAGAGGGCCTGTATAACTCTACTGGCTTGAATAGTCTAAGGCCGGAAAACAGTTTTTTCTCGCCTTTTCGAAGAAAAATAGAGACATAGGTGTTGCTTTTCCGGCGGCGGCGGCGTCAACATTCAAGTTTTGCGTTTAGGTCATTTTCTCACAAACTCTACGCACTAGACCTTTCAAACTTTGCTTGTAGTTGTATCTTGGGTGGTACATCGCAACGTGACAAAGCAAATGTTGAAGTGACCTTGACCCTCCAGGCAAAGGGCATTTTAAGGTTCAACTTTTGCATTTAGGTCACTTTTTCACAAACTGTATGCACTAGACCTTTACAACTTTGCTTATAGTTGTATCATGAGTGGTACATCACAACGTGACAAAGCAAATGTGTAAGTGACCTTGACTCTCCAAGCAAAGAGCAGATAACTTAATTGTTACCTTCAACTTTTGCGTTTAGGTCACTTTTTCACAAACTGTATGCACTAAGACCTTTCAAACTTTGCTTATAGTTGTATCTTGAGTGGTACATTGTAACGTGACAAAGCAAATGTGGATGTGACCTTCACCATCCAAGCAAAGGGCAGATAACTTTAATTGTTACATTTACATCACTCTCTCATGAACTATAATTATGCACTAGATGTTTTAAACCTAATTTATAGCTTAATCTTTGGAAGAAAACATATTCTATTTTGACATAGTTGTGTCTTGGGTAGTGCATCTTTTTGGATGCATGGATTTCATCTATGATCGTGACCTACTTTCTGGAGCTGATGATCTTTAGCTCTTCTGGCCAAGGGCCTTCATTTTTCATCTGATCTTTACAAAACTTTAACATACTCGACATTGAGATACGACAACGCTACATTGCAATACGACACATCACGACATATTTGTCGCGATGTCATATTGCAATGTCGCGACAACGCAATGCAATGTCACGACAACGCGACATCGCGTTGAGATAGCTACATTGCAATACGACATCGTGACATAATTGTTGCGATGTCATATTGCAATGTCGCGACAACACAATGCAATGTCATGACATCGCGACTTTGTGATATGACAATGCGACATTTCGATACGACAACTCGACATTGAAATATGACAACGCTACATTGCAATTCGACGTCGCAAATTGCAATGTAGCGTTGTCATATTTCAATGTCGAGTTGTCGTATCGAAATGTCGCATTGTCATATCACAAAGTCGCGATGTCGCATTGTCGGGTGTCGCATTGTTGCCCACGACAATGCGACATTGTATCTGGCCCCAACCGGACACCGTTTGAAACAGCACATGGCTGCAGCATTTTAACCTACTTCGTCCAGCTATGTTCTGTTCTGTTTCTTGTTGTTGTTGTTTATTTATCAAAATTATGGTCACTTTTACCCGTGTATTTACTTATAGTCAATTTCAATTCTTCTTTCCACCAATAAATTTGTATTTTATTTTTTTAGTAAATACTACAGTAAAGTTTCTTTTCAATATGTGGGACGGACATAGGGAAGTTGAATCAACGGGTAGTGCCTCTTGTTAAGTTATTTGTCCCTGCAGCAGAAGACGTTTTCTAGGTTACGCCACTGAACTTGGACAAGTTCAAAACCAGTTGCATCAGACTAGACACATCAGAGTTATAGACTTTGATTTAAAAAAACTGTTTTTCGGTAGGCCTTAGACTATTCAAGCCAGTAGAGTGATACAGGCCCTCTTGTGCAAAATGTTTCCGGAAGACTACTTAATACAAGTCACTCTGTAAATGACAATTTTAGACATGGAGGTCATCTTGAGTGACAGTTTGGCCATGAAACACAAATCTGTAAATCCATCAGCAATTTCATAAAAAAATATTCTAGTCTAGATTTGAAACAGTTTAATGACAATTGATCACAATCTATTTGGAATGGATTGACCCTCTAAGATTTTAGTAGGCCATCAAAGATCGCCAAGTTGGCTAAAACTATGTAACATTTATGAAAATTTGATCGTGCAAATATCAATACAGTCTTTCCTATCAAACCTTGCATTCTCGGTACTTTCAGTATTTTGATTTATCATATATTATGTAGGGGAAATAACCATCATATCGCCGCCAGATGTCGCATCGTTTCACTTTGCACGTAATGAAATCAGTTTCTGTCGAACGGATTGCGTTTGCATCGTATCGAATCAATATGTACGTCATCAAATGACTTTGCGTCGTATGGTTTGCAATTTTACACCATATCATTTCACTTCGAACCGTATCAATTCACTTTGTAACGAATGAACCGAGTTTATACCGTATCATTTCACTTCGAACCGTATCAATTCACTTTGTAACGAATGAACCGAGTTGACACGTCGCATCGAATCAATATGTACGCAATCAAATGACTTTGCATCGTATGGTTTGAAATTTTACATCGTATCATTTCACTTTGAACCGTATCAATTCACTTTGTAACGAATGAACCGAGTTTACACGTCGCATCGAATCAATATGTACTTCATCAAATGACTTCATGTTGGATTAAATGGCCTGTCATTGAATGGTTTGTAAATATCCACATTTTGACGGGTATGGCTTCCCATACTTGTGTAACATTATGTTGATCTGACAATTGAGGGAATGAATATTCGTGGACCAGATCGGTGTATGACGTCATACCGTTATGGGCATGCGTCTTTATATGGTGGCTGATATGTGCCATCTCGTCTTTTCGTTATTTCGCCGCGAAATAACGCCGAGCGAAAAGACGCCGGGCGAAAAGACGCCGGGCGAAATAACGAAAAGACGAAAAAACGCCGGGCGAAATAACGAAAAGACGAAAAAACGCCGAGCGAAAAGACGACAAATAGTCAAAACGCCGGGCGAAAAAACGAAAAGACGAGAAACCGGCACGCGAAAATACGACGTTTTATATATCTAAATTCTCGTTATTTTGTGTGAAGTTTTTTCGTTTTTTCGTTATTTCGCCCAGCGTTTTTTCGTTTTTTCGTTATTTCGCCCGGCGTTTTTTCGCTCGGCGTTTTTTCGCCCGGCGCTTTTTTGCCCGGCGTTATTTCGCGTGGCGTCTTTTCGCCCGGCGTCTTTTCGCGTGGCGTTATTTCGCTCGGCGTTTTTTCGTCTTTTCGCATGGCGTCTTTTCGCCCGGCGTTATTTCGCGTGGCGTCTTTTCGCGTGGCGTTATTTCGCGTGGCGTTTTTTCGTCTTTTCGCATGGCGTCTTTTCGCCCGGCGTTATTTCGCGTGGCGTCTTTTCGCCCGGCGTTATTTCGCTCGGCGTTTTTTCGTCTTTTCGCATGGCGTCTTTTCGCCCGGCGTCTGTAACCTGTAACCACTTTTATTCCCAGAAACGAAAACATATGTAATGAGAGAAAATAAAAAAAACTTTCCTCGTCTGCGTTCTTGGAAAGAAGAGATTCGTTTAAGTACATCAGGTATTTCAACGGTTTCTGCTGAATGGTCAATACATAAAGTATTTTAATAAGTAGTTTAACTAAGTGTGTTTTGTTGTACATTGTTATTAAATTAGTCCAATGTGACAGTCTTTTAATAATGAGTAGATAAAGCTAGTGTTGGAAATCTGATGAAAATTCATTACCGGTCATCAGACCTGTAACCACTTTTATTCACAGAAACGAAAACATATTTAATTGGAGAAAATAAACAAACCTTTGGTCGTCTGAGTTCTTGGAAAGAAGAGATTCTTTTAACGTTTTTATGCAATACACCATGCACGTATTAGAAACAAATGCAGCAATTTAAATTTTGACCTTTTTAGCAATCACCTGAGGGAAGATCCCAACTGTATATGTGGAAACGGAATTGAGGATGCTGAACATTTCTTGTTTAAATGCAGTCAATTTATTAATGAAAGAATTCAATTATTTCAAAGAACACGTACATTCCATCCTCTAAGTACAACAAAACTCCTATTTGGCAGTGATAATCGAACAGACGAAGACAATTTAGCTTTATTTACAGAAGTTCAAATTTATATAAAACGTACTCGCCGTTTCTCTCTTAATTAATATGTACCTGTCCCCTGTGATGTTGACGTTGAGGAGCAGGTTATGGGCAGGGTTGGCGAGGGTGGGAACCATGCAGGGGTGTTTGGTCGAGACAGCTTGTTCGTTATCGTCAGTGCGCAAAGTAGGAAATGGAACAAAGTAGGAAAAATCACTAACATACTGTGATTTAGTTTGCTAAATGCGTTTGACAAAAGAGCATACAAATACTTAAATGTGTGTGTTTATTTTAAGCCGACACCGTGGGTGTTCTTACATAACGATTAGGATATCTGCGTTACATTCCGGATAGAAAGTATTTTCTTGCATTCGGGATAAGGCTTTCCGCGTTTTATTTTGAATTGAATTGGGTTTTAAGGCGCACCAACACATGCAAGGTTATATGACGCCTAACAGGAATGAAAAATGCCAGGCTCATCCTCCACTAACATCAAGATAAAATATGTAGAATGGGCCTAGAACCTTCTAGAGTTGCTGCCATTTACGATGGAGCCACGTTTCCACGTTTGCGTACGCGGTGTCATGACCTTGAATGAGCATGATAAAAAATGAAAATAATAATATGAATGTGGGTGTGGGGGGAGGGGGGGGGGGGGGTGTGTGGAGAGTGGGGGGAGGGGTTGGGGTCCTACCTCTGCATGTGTTGGTGTGTTTGCAGTGGTTGTATTCTACCCCGGCAACCTCACGGGGATCCGCGTATTACACGGTGGATGGATGCAAGAAAATTCATAATCGCTAAATATTAAATTAATAACTAACTCAGAACACAATAATAACTAACGTTGCGACGTAATAACTAACGTTGATGGCGTCAGTTAACTGACTTAAAGTGTAATAAATAGATTATTTAACAGCCCGAATCGATTATTGGGTAATCCTTCACTCGATGGTAGACGTGTTTTGTTTTTTCACTCACTCTCATATGCTCGTTCGTGAAAAGAACCACACGTCTATACCACTCTTGAAGAATTTCCCTATAATCCATCCCAGCATTTAAATAATCTCTATATATCGATGGTCTAGAATTATAATTATAACGTCGTAAGTGAAAAATCATAGTTTTCGGGAAAGTGAAAAAAAACGGACTCATATGATATAAGCTGTAGTTTGCTTTCTCATAAAACAAAGTATTTGTTATTTCAAAAAAAATAATTTTGACTTTGTAATCCGAACAATTGCACTTACGACCGTATGTTATTAAATATACGGAAAGGAAGATGTTCATACAAAAGTTGTATCTGACAGTTAGACCTTTTAAAATATGGTAAAAGCGATTATTAAACCACTGTAAGTGTCTTATACAAGTTTGCTAGTTCATGCTACACCGTTGGTCGAAATGTAGAATACATATGGGAACATGCGTGTGATGACAACATTGCAATATTATATATTAGAAAATATTCCATTTTTTAAAGTTAAATCAAACCGGTATAAATAAAAACATGCTCTTATTATTATAAATGTAATTAAATAGTAATGGTCACTTAACATACAAATAGTATTAATTTAATTAAATAGTAATGGTAACGTAACATACACATAGAGACACGAATTATGTTTCAAATTAATTGTTATAACAATTATAAGAGAACTGGGAGTTGTATTCACTAATGAAAAGAAAACTAATCAATCACGAACAAACACTAACACATGGTCCTATACCCTTTGTAGTCTATAACGTTACACTGTATTTACCGACTATCTTTTGAAAATGTAAAACTATTCAATTCGTAACCTGACAGTTAATACCCTATATATCCTTACATATCATATCCCCATACCTTATATATCCTTATGTAATATATCCCCATACCCTCTATATAATATAGAGATAATATAGAGGGTATGGGAACATATTATATAGGGATATATAGGGTATGTGGATATTATACTTACATAATAACTATATCCCCATACGCTATATGTCCTTGCATAATATGTCCAATACCCTCTATATCCTTATATAATATGTCCCCGTACTCTCTATATACTTATATATTATAACCCCATGAATACCCCTTTTATCCTTACATAATATGTCCCCGTACTCTCTAAATGCTTTCGTAATATGCCTACGTACTCTCTATATCCTTCATAGTATGTCACCGTACCCTTTATATATTTACATAGTATATCTACCCACTCTATATATCTTTTAATACACAATATATCCCCCGTATCATTTGTATGTCCCCGTACCTTTTATATCTTTACATAGGATCTTTACATACATTATACGTCCCAATATCCACATACCCTCATATACGTGCATATTATCTTATTTCATTCGATAGAGTTATCCGCGTGAGATAGGGAAATCTCACCCTCGAGATCAGGCAGAGCCTCGTCCCTGGTTGCCATTCTGATGGATGGATGGATGGATGGATGGAATGAACGTTCGAACGAACGATCGAACGAATGGTGTTTCATGGCATTTCGACAGATAAATAGGTTATATGTTGCACAGAAATCGACAAAAGATAGTAATTTAGAAAATAACGTGAAAATGGGCTGACTAGAACATACTTATTATGACTAGAAGATACCTATAATGTGTTTCTTTTCTTCACTATACTCTGCAAAAAGGCTTACACTGGTGTCTAATATAGAAGCCATGTCAATCGATTAATGATCGATCATCGGTCGGTTAAACATTCTGATGACCGGTAATGAATTTTCATCAGATTTCCAACACTAGCTTTATCTACTCATTATTAAAAGACTGTCACATTGGACTAATTTAATAACAATGTACAACAAAACACACTTAGTTAAACTACTTATTAAAATACTTTATGTATTGACCATTCAGCAGAAACCGTTGAAATACCTGATGTACTTAAACGAATCTCTTCTTTCCAAGAACGCAGACGAGGAAAGTTTTTTTTATTTTCTCTCATTACATATGTTTTCGTTTCTGGGAATAAAAGTGGTTACAGGTTACAGACGCCGGGCGAAAAGACGCCATGCGAAAAGACGAAAAAACGCCGAGCGAAATAACGCCGGGCGAAAAGACGCCACGCGAAATAACGCCGGGCGAAAAGACGCCATGCGAAAAGACGAAAAAACGCCACGCGAAATAACGCCACGCGAAAAGACGCCACGCGAAATAACGCCGGCGAAAAGACGCCGGGCGAAAAGACGCCATGCGAAAAGATGAAAAAACGCCGAGCGAAAGGACGCCGGGCGAAAAAACGCCGGGCGAAATAACGAAAAAACAAAAAAACGCTGGGCGAAATAACGAAAAAACTTCACACAAAATAACGAGAATTTAAATATATAAAACGTCGTATTTTCGCGTGCCGGTTTCTCGTCTTTCCGTTTTTTCGCCCGGCATTTTGACTATTTGTCGTCTTTACGCTCGGCGTTTTTTCGTATTTTCGTTATTTCGCCCGGCGTTTTTTCGTCTTTTCGTTATTTCGCCCGGCGTCTTTTCGCCCGGCGTCTTTTCGCTCGGCGTTATTTCGCGGCGAAATAACGAAAAGACGAGATGGCACATATCAGCCACCATATCTTTATCATCAATATTATTTTTAATTTCAATAAATAATGTTCAATACAAAAATAATTCATGTCTTAAATGTACTTGACTTTCGTCTAATTGACCATTGTACTATATATATAATGATACACATATTAATCTAATTTCTTATAAAGCATAGTATTACATTTTTATATACATGCACCCGTTTCTCATTACTTACATGCGCACTTCACCTATACTTTAATGAGGCACTCTGTTCCGTGACCTATCACTGCAATAATTTAACCATGTCCTTTTTCAGTGGCTGTTGGCATTGTGCACAACTGATGCAAAACAGTGTAATAATGAACACGGCGTTACTTCAAGTAAGTTCATAATCTGTAACTAGAAACAAATAAGCTGTAGTACTCTTGGATTTAGGCAAAACTATCATTTAAGTTTGAATATGCAAATTCAGTAATTTGTATAGGGCCGAAATTGTCTTTTAGACTAAACATAAAATGTTGTCGACACTAAATTTAAAGTCTGCAAAACAAGAGTGTCTGTATGCTTTCTTCGAGGTAGTGGGGTTATATAGAAATCACCTTGTCCGTTTTCCGACCATACATTCGAACGAACGAATGTTTCATATCTTGTGAGCACAACTCCTCAGAAAATTGTGTGTCAATGGTATGATACTTCAAACTATGACCGTACATCCATTACATATTGTCATCTTTCATCCCACAGGAATTGTATGACAGTCATTGACCCAATTTGTGTTTCTTATACCGTGTTGAAGGTTTTGTGCTCATAGACATTTTGGCCAAAATCATAGTTATCATCACAATTTTGCAATGCCATTAACCCGATTGCTCCATCAATAGTTTACATGAAAGCAGTGATAAAACCGTCATTCGGCTCGCAGTTGTTTTCCAAAATTACGCCTTAAAGCTGTACAGTCCCTATTTTAACTGGTAATAACTCATGAATATGAATGAGTCACGTTTGAAGTAGTTTCAATTCGACGAACACCCCAAAAGTCGGTATATAAGGAGAAATCGATACGTAAAATTTTACATTTTTATTTAGCGTCCGTACAGGTAACATCAATAAATATACGGCTCCAGAATATATGTGATAAAAAAATAGATGCCCGGAACTGGATTTGAACCACAGCCTTGCACTTTTAAGATTTGAAAGATGTACGCTGAACCTCTAGACCACTGCTATTTAGCATTTTTAACACTGAATAGGCATTACGTAATAACAAGAGCGTGCACACAAACTCATCAAGCGCTAAATAACAAGTCGAGATATGGTTGATTTGAGGCGAAGTATTAGTTTCATATTGATACGATACAGTATTACTCCAGGCAATGTTAAGTTACACGTGCGACAATATGGTCTGCATATTTATTGATCCACCTTTAGTTGCGTTCAAATATGTTAAGTTATTTTGCCTCATGATATATGGTAGATTGTATACTTTTTTCTCAAGTATCGTTGTAGTTCAGTGGATACAGCACCGGACTTGAAATCAGAAGGTCGTGTGTTCGAGCCCCGAAAGAAGCTAATTTTTTTTCTGTACAAATTGCTGTTACCTGTGTATAGGTACGATGTTCACTGGTCGATGTATATACAGCAAATGATTTCTTGCTGATGATGATGGTTTCTAAGGTTTAAAGTCCCTCTACCATATGAGCCCCCGGGAAGAATCCCCCGTTGGCTCGGCATTATGTCTGGACTATTGCGTGAGTGATTGTGTGTAGTGCTATGTATCTATCTACAGTCTACTTGAAGCAGATATAGTGCTGCCACACTGGAATACCACGCCGTAGTACATGATACCCCACCCAGACACATTATTCTGACACCGGGTTGACCAGACGGTTTGACCAGACGTAGTACTACCCATTATTTGCTTGTCAGGCATGGGTTACAAGTAACTACTCCATTTTTAAAGTCTTTGGTATGACGCGGTCAGGGGACTCGAACCCACGACCTCCCGAATGCAAGGCAGACACTCTAACCACTACACCACAATGCTTCGGTATTGATTCTTGCGCTATATTTGCTCGCTTAAATACCCGGTTTCGATATGAGCTGGTGAACATGAAGTTACAAATAAAGACACGCCTACAAAGAACCAATCGATTGATATAAGTAGCTATGCCGCCATTAATGTTATAACAACAATACAACGCGTCATATATTGCATTTGATGCTTCCTATGTATATAACAGGTGGTGAAAAAAATCGTTCCTTAATCGAGACTCGAACCCAGGGTTTACTGTACCAGGTCTCTAACTACTGATCTATCGAGGACATACTGTTAGGAATCGATTTTTCACCATTTACCTGTACCGGGTTACATACACCCCACCAGACTGAAATTCTTCCTTGAACTACTAATTAAACAGGAGTACCACTGCCGGTATTTCTCAGGATGATCCCGTACGAGCCCCCAAATATCCATTACGTGGTCCGAGTATTATTTTTCATACCCCATCCAACCCCTTCTCCAAGAAGCAAAAACGGGGTTGGCTGGAGTATGAAATAAAACCTTAATTTCGGCTTTAAAAGTTTGCATATTGTAAAATTAAAACATTTTAATAATGGGTAATTTTAAACATGTTATCTCATTTTTTCAGTAAAACATGTTTTTAAACGTGTGTTATTGTTGAAATATCCTTTATAAAGTCCTGCTATTATAAGCTTTCCCATCGCTTTAGGGATTAAGTAGGGACAACGTAATGTAACAGGTGGTGAAAAAATCGTTCCTCAACCGGGACTCGAACCCAGGGCCTCTGGTTTATCGCACCAGGGCTCTAACCACTGAGCTATTGAGGACATACGGTTAGGAATCGATAATGTACCCGCTTAAACTTATTTATACATTTATCTGTGTCTTACTCCAGTACACCTCAATAATTTTCACACGACCTTATGAAGTTTGTAGTACTTTATTTTAAAAACAAAAGCGCGTTAACTTGTGTCGGTCATTTGGAGTATCCGAGAATTGCAAGTATTGTTTAAATTTAAATTTTGATTTGTTCATGAAATATTTTCGAAAACCATATTCATCGATGTTATCTGTACGAAAGATAGACAAAATTAATATGTTATATTTTACACATCGATTTCTGGCTTATATCTTTAGGATGTTCATCGCATGGAAACTACTTCGCCTGTTACCCAGTCATATTCATTACAATAAGTATACTCACGGTCAATGAAAACACACCACAAAACAAATCCATTTAAAAGTTAGAATTTGAGGCATTTTGGACAAAATATGATAAAATACATTTAACGAGTCGACATTTAATATTTTTTACGTGCATATATGGATTTAGTGGATTCCACACTATGCTTTGAAATGCACATGCATTTCCGGTTTTCTTCAGTAACATCGTACAAAGAAATCATTTTCTCAAAAATATTCATAGCATAATACTGTCAGACGTCAAACAATAAAAAGGCCAGTAAAACCAAATGGAATTTATTCCGAGACAGATTAATGCAGCTTGAAATTTAGTGGACCAGTTTTCTTTTTATGATTATCCATAGTAAACTATGTTAAATGGCAAGATTAATAACTGCATAACTGCTTGTCATAAAAGCCTACCAATACATATGTGAGACAAGTTAGGTAACAAGATTCAATACTTAAAAAAAGAAGAAAATATTGGACCAGCAGTTTTATTCCAAATGGTTTGCGAGTAACCTATGAAGTTAATGGTGCGTTTTCATTGATCGTCAGTATACCTGCTTGTAATTTTATTCATCCGAGCCGTCAGGAGGGTGAATATATTTGCCAGGCAGGGAATGTGAGCCCATGTCCTGTGTTAAGAATCCAAATAACGAATGTGTCATACTTCAAACTGTTACTACTTATATTATCATGATAAAATCAAAGTACTGAAAGTACTGAGCGGCGTAGGCTGTTCGTTCGAATAGGATTTACTGCCTAGATCCTTTGTAATGTTGAAGGGACATGAAAGAAGCCGAATGCGTTGCTTTTGATTTTTTTGTTATACTTTATTAAAATGAAGTTATGCCATTATGTGAAGAAGCCTGCCAACAGTTTTATTATGACAATATTATCAACTGTGGAATGTATTTTAAACTGCAAGCAATCCTTGTTGGTGCAGATGCCCGACTTCCAATGTCTAGTCGCTTTATTGGTGAACTTAATTGAAGGAGATAATTCAATATAACAAAGAGTGTGCGAGATATAAGAACATACAACAGAGCTACAGATGAGCTGTTTGATCAGTTCAGGTTGGATTTACCCATTGGTATATATTTTAATGGATATTTCATGATTTCAATACGGTAAAATAAAAAATATAAAATTGTGTGATATTGTATAGCATTACACAAAATGTATCTCATCAAATAAACTTGTTTTATAATAAGCTTTATGCAAGGTGACTGGGTGGTCCTTCAACAATCCATTCATTTCTCAATATACATGGGTTGTTTTATTATTTGACAAATTCGATTACTTTATTGGTGCCCATGCCTTTGGTTTTAATTGGGTATTTAAGCTGCTTATCTGTATCATCACATCACACAACAACACACAGATAAAAGTCCAGACATTGTGCCTATAATCGTCGGGTAGGACGCCTGTCGTAGGTGGAGGGACTATAATCCTTAGAAATACACACACACACACGCTCTGCATACACATGTTTAAAGAGACACATGGAACTCGTGAAATGGTTATCACGCATTGAAATAATCATTTATCCAGTATCATGTTGAAATGGAACCTGCTTTCATACAAATAATGTTGTTGTTGATTTGTCGTTTTTTATCGTCTTCAGCCATATCTGTAAATATATTATTGGTGCAATGTAATCAACAGTTAATACTATACACAAATAAGTTGCTTTATATTATTCCTAAAACAAGATGTATCACTAAAGGTGATACATATCCAACACCCCATAAACATTTTTTAGTAAGATCAAGGGCAATAACTTTAAAGCTAAAAGTACTCGATCAGCATTCTTAAGTAGGAGGGTTACATCACCATGCTACCGGCTATAAAGGTGAGCCCTACACATATAGACCGAAATGTTCGTGAAGGGGAGGTAACTTCAAACAGAAGCGCAATATACCTTTCTTTTAAAATTATTGTTATTACTTTTTTTCTTTTTTTATCGACCATTTAGTTCAAATAACTGATTTAAGTAAAAAAATATATCACAAAAACATTTTAAAGGGTGTATGAAATAGTTAAGTATAAATAGAAATGAAAAGCAAAACAGAATACAAATTGATAAAAAAAAACAAGCACTGAATTTGATCTAAATGCCGTGAAAGGCAATTTTTAAAGCGATTTCCAATAACTCCACCCATCAAAATAGCATAACAAGCAGGTACAACAAGTTTTAATCCCATCATTGTGGACATAATGGGTGTGTGTTACTGTTACAAATAATATAAAACCCATATTAACTACTACTATGAGTTATTGACACTGGTGGCAAACAGTTATTTCTCCATATAGTAGAAAATGCATTGAGGTATACAGGTTTTACGACGGGCGCCGCCATCTTGGATTTTCGTTCTAGATTTGACAATGGCTATCATTATAATACTTATTATTTATCATTCCGCATATTTTCGAAGTGAAAAGAACCATCTATCAGTTGTTAATAAATCAGTAGTATAGGAACTGAGCGTACCAGCGCGTAGTTTTGCCCTCGAAACGTATAAACAGGCAATTATCAAGTTGCCTCCAGCTGTTTTTAATGCAAATATGCATACCCGGACGCCCCTACAACTATATAAACTGCTTTACTGTCCCGCTCGGGGAAAACTATCCTGCTACACTCAGTTCCTATACTACTTACCAATCCGGTTTATCAATTCAACAAAAGTAACATTTTATCTATACTATAAGCTAGATTATTTTAATCCAGTCACCTTTTATAAATAACTAATAACTAAACTTTTTGCAAAAGCCCATCTCTTTTACCACTGACGAGAGTGTTAACTAATTTTACTGGCCGGCACTCTCACCAGTGGGACCAGCTTGTATTATGCTAATCTGTACTTTAGTCATCTCGCAATCGTTTAACGTTTCAATTGCCCAGATCCATTTCAAAGTGCCACCTAGCTAACGCACCGATAGGAAATAATATATTAAAGGCCAAACCTCTCAGACACGTTGGAGGAAGAAATTACCTTAGAACAATCAACACAGAGCCACATTACGCCGTTTTCACCAAACTAGGTCAAGACCTGTGCCTGTTGAGTTGATAAGTGGTGTGTGTGTGTATTTCTAAGGATTACAATCCGCCCGCCTACGACATGCGTCCTACCCGACGATTATAGGCACAATGGAGTCTGGACTTTTATCTGTGTTTTTGTGTGTGATGTGATGATATGTCTACTTGAAGCTGCGAACTCAATTGTTTCTTTATAGTGTGTGTATTTCTAAGGATTATAGTCCCTCCACCTACGACAGGCGTCGTACCCGACGATTATAGGCACAATGTCTGGACTTTTATCTGTGTGTTGTTGTGTGATGTGATGATATGTCTACTTGAAACAGCGAACTCAATGGTTTCTTTATAGTGCTGCCACACTGGAATACCACGCCGTAGTAGACATGATACCCACACCCGCCAGTCACATTATTCTGACACTGGTCAATCAGTCGCAGCACTACCCATTATTTGCTCGTCAGGCAAGGGTTACAAGTGACTACTCCATTTTTAAAGTCTTTGGTATGACGCGGTCAGGGGACTCGAACCCACGACCTCCCGAATGCAAGGCAGACGCTATAACCACTACACCACAATGCTTCGGTGTTTCTTAATAGTTATTCTCCACACATATACTATAGCACCAGCAACATGACTTCTAAATGGGAACTATAATTAACATTTATGTTATATTATTATCTCGCACTATGTTAAAATAGACCATACCAAATTAATATCCAAACTGCACATTTTACATATGATATACTAGCAAAGCTGTTATTTTAATAAAATCATGTTTACAGTTATCATTTATAAAAAAATGTGTATTTAAACCACACCAACCACTGTATAATGCAACTATACGATCTAATTGCGAAGATATTGGAGATTTATGCAAACCGTTTATTCTCCATACGTACGACCAGCCCCTCAGTTGATAACCAATCACGCGCTTTAGTGTTTATACCAACACGAATACCATTGGCTCACGACAGCAGCGGGGCGGCCCCCATCACTGCTGTGAGCGCAATACCAAACGTTATTTGTAACAGTTTTACTCAGGCTCTTGGTTTTTACAACCGCTAGTTCGGAGTGGCACATTCTAAAACCGCCACAACCCCCAACCAACCACCCTAAATAACAAATAAATTAATAAATAAATATGCACGCTATACCATAGCGTTCGTTCTGACTTTATTTTATTTCTCAAGTTGCGAAAATAGGCGAAAATCGCCATAGCTCATTAATATTACATGTATCAATACGATTATATACACGATTTATGTTTTTAATAGCAAAACAGTTATTTCCAATTAACGACTAATCGTGTAACAACTTAGATTACGTAATATTGCCTAATAATATTTAGTACATCGTTTTTATAGTGCTTTATTCCATTTCATTTTCATTATGTAATTACCGGAAAATAGTATGTTACATCATATTACAATGTTTCATGCAATATTACATGACTATTATTTTACCATGAAAAACATTCACACTCACGTGAATAAACATTGTGGCATATATCGACTCTATACTGACAAGTTGTTCGTCACTTACTTCCCAGAATAAACAATGCGCATAAAATATATTATTGGAAATTCTCATAAATACAAACATAATTAAACCACACCGAAAAGTCACTCTGGAGACCGGCAGCCGATTATGACAGGTAGAATAACGAGTGCTTACTCCAATAATGAATGAATAATACTGAACAGCTATACTCATTTTGTATTAATGGCTGTAAAATGCAACTGAAATCTGAAATGTATTATTGGAAAACCCTTGCATGTGTGTACACTATACAAAAACCGATAATTGATTTAACGGAATAATGTAAAGTACACAGACTGTTTCACTGCACATGTTCCGTTTCACTCAGTGTTAAGCAGTCTACGTACGATTAAATTCCAATCGTTTTTACCTAATTATCGGAAAGATGTCGAAGGGAGATAATTCGATTTTTAAACGTTTGATTGAGTTTAACACTGTTATCATTCCGTATCACGATGTAATAACATATGACTGTAACTATTTCAAATCTATTTTATGTATCTATATGCAAATGTATCTTGACGTTAGAAAGAATGTACCTTTTATCATTGTAAGCTGACAAACATTTTTTATGTATTACATAACTGATTAGGCTGTGCTTTTTTATCTAATTACTTCCATTTCGTGGTAACATGCTGCTGCTGTAAGTAAAATATCCTTGTAGTTATCATGCGTTATACTTGTTTTAACAACACCTTTTTTAAGACCTTTACATTTCTTTGTACCAGTCTCATTATCTGATATATATGAATATAGTTTACTTCGTAGTCCAACAAATTGAACAACGTGTATTCCACAAGTTTCATCTTTCATTTTACCAATAACCTTTTTATTGTCGTTGAAATGAAATTGATTCTTTGGATCATAGTCACTATTATCAACCATTTTTTTTATCCTTATACAAATCTGCATACGCATCTTTTGTTGTAATTTCATAGCACAAATAATCAGTATCAGTAAATAGTAACTTAAATTGTTTATCATATTTTTTTTTAATGTTGTTGTAATGGAAATCATACATCCAATATTTTGTCTAAAATACACATATCACCATAACAAGGGCGATTTAATATTAGTTTTTATTTTATTCTGTTTATGGCAAATACATTTTCATTAAACATTTTACAAGAAATAAATGAAGGCTTTGCTCATATTTTAAAAGGACCTCCTCATCATGAGTCAATTCGACAATAACTCTCTTTCTCAAGTTTGCCGTAGTCTTACCAAAAACTGAATTGTTCCTTAGTTTAAAGAAATCCTTCAAAAGCATTCTTACCAACTGTTCGTTTAGCAGTGTTAAAGTCAATGTATACTTTTAGCCACTCTGATTCATCAAACTGTAGTATTTATGTATTTTTGTTACCTTTAATCCCAACTTTTCTAAAATGATCAGCATGACATGATGTCGGTCCTTGTCGAAAATTTTTGTGATTCGATGTTAAACATGGCTGTCAGCGACCATCTTTGTTTACATAGAGTTATCCAGTAAACATTTGTAGCGACTTATCCTCTGTAACTACTTGACGGATTTTCATGAAACTTCACAGGAATGTTGCTCCTGATGTCTTATTGATCCTAGCAAAATTTCAGGTCGTCCGAAAATTCAGGATGGCCGCCATGGCTAAAAATAGATTTTCAAAAAAATATAAGTTTGTAGCGACTACTTCTTGAAAACTATTAGTGGTATTGATATGGGATTTTTTCTAAAATGGTCAGTATGACATGATGTTGATCTTTGTCAAAATATATTTTGATTTGACGTTAAATATGGCCGCCAGCGGCCATCTTTGTTTACATAGAGTTATATAATGAAAACTTATAGCGACTACTCCTCTGAAACTACTTGATGGATTTTCATGAAACTTCACAGGAATGGTGATCTACCTATCAAAAACCTGTCAGCAAAGCTTCAAGGTCATTGACCTCATGTTTAACCGTGTTATTTCTCGTTTTGTTTTTCCAGATTTTTAATATATTATCAATTATTCGACATTTTGCAATTAGTGATATAACATAGACAACATTAGGACGCCTATCTACGGTTGAAAGATGACCTAGAGTTTCTCGTTTTCTTAAAGGAGATCGTTTTAGTTCTGTTGGTTTCTGTACATCTTCATCTACTTTAACCAAACCATAATATCTGACTTGATTAGCTTTGAAACATTCTTCTTCGGTTCCATGTCCTTTGGGATCATCAAATCATCAAGCCCATTCTGTGCTGCTTTAAAGTAGAATATCGCATACGCCGGTGATAAGAGGCGTGAGAGGTGATGCATCTTATAATTACCTCTCATGAACAGACTCAATAAAACCGCGTCTGCTACCTTTCTCTCTTGTTTGTGTTTGTTGCTTCGAAGGGATCACCTTTTCAGTATAAGGGATTTTTTGCTATTCCACAATACACTTTAGACATATATAATAATAATAATTAGATAGTAATTAATCTGCCATATATTATAAGGAAATTCCAAACTATGATATAAAGGCAGAACAGGGTAATTTCAAGAATATATACGACATCATGCCGAACTATTGCTTTATAATGTTAATATGTGGTAATTCAGGATTTGGTAAAACAAATACATTGGTTCACATGTTGTTAAAATCAATATTGCATTATGACAAGACTTATTTATTTTCTAAAAATTTACAGTATAAAGTTTTATCAGAAGGTTTTGATAAAATATCAAAAAATATTAAAATTCCCATAGAAGATATATTCAAATGATGAAGTTATCCCTGTAAATGACCTAGACTCCGATACTCAAAAGATAGTTATTTTTGATGATTATGTTTGTGAACGTAATCACACCGATATTATTAATTATTGTATCTAAGGTAGACATAAAACTGTTGTGTAATCAATCTTACTATAAAACTCCTAAAGACATCCGATTAAATTGTTCTCATTATATCTTTTTTCGCAATTCCATGTAAAAATGAAATTGACATGCTTTCTAGAGAACAAGACGTAAGTCAAGATCAGTATAAAACAGCAATTGACAAGCAGTGTGAATTTATATACCTTGATCGTCCGAGGAAGTTAGCGAAGCGTAACTTTATACTAGATGAAATTTAATCTAATTCTATATTATATATGTATATAGTTTTATTCAGATAATTCCAATGGGTCATAAGACCCGTGAGGATACAACAAATACATATAAACTTGACAGCGATAGTGAAATATATATACAACATTATACCAACAATTAACATAATCAACAGAAAAGTATTCATATTTATAAGGTAACAATTAATACTTTAGCAGGTAATGTTGTTGATAGTTTCCTTTTACCGCAAAATATGCAGAGAAGGTGACTGAACCATCACATTGAATCGCTAATATGTTAATGCACATAGTTATATTAATTTATATATAATGTTAGATTTAACTAGCTTGATAAATGGGAAGCTTCTAACTAGTACACAAATGTATATACATAGCTTGTAATAAACAAATATACACTTATAACGTAAACATGCAACTTTACAATAACATAAAAAACGGCTATTGTAAATGTATTATTTATATACCATTGATTTTCTAATTTCAAAGGCTTTATATATAAAGACGCTAAGGTTTTGTTGTGTCTTTTTGTTTTCGCATTTGAAAAGTTCTAAAAATTTGATCATGTTAGGTCTTTTCCAAAAATATTTACTTATGTAATAGTTTCTTATTTCATTAAACATGCAACATTCAATAACAAAGTGATATTCGTCTTCAAGTGTATTGCAGACGACGCATATTCTTTCATGTATTGGTTTACTGACTGGTTTTTGCCATCTGCCAGCTTCTATTTCAAGGGTATGAGAGGACACACGTAACTTTGACATTGCCTGTCTAAACTTTGGTATAGTTACGAGTTTTAGATATGGCTTAAGATCAAAATTATAATCAACAATCAGTTTATAAAAATGTGACGTTTTAATAATCTTGGTGAGGAAGTTAGCAATGGCACTGTTAATATTACACATATTTAGATATTGTGCTATCTGAGTATGTAAATCAGAAACGCCTGGTTAATGATCTGCTCAAGGGTAAACATAAGGAAAAAAGTGACCTTAACATGGATAATAATAGAATTACAAATGTCGGTAATCCAACGGATGCAGTTGATGTAGCAACACAACAATTTACTTTAAGAATAATAAGAAAGACTATAGATGATTTTAATATTGACATACTTCCAGAAATGATAAAAAATGTAACATGAGGTGTTGATGACAAAACAAGTCAAGTACAAAAACAGTTACAAACAAACCGCGAGAAAATGATTGATATTCAAAACGGTTTAAAAGATGAAATAAATGTTTTGGGTGATGCTTTAAAAGAGTTAGAAAAAGAAAGAGGCTGGAGTGGAAGATAGCGAGCTCTATAAACTGTTAGGTGAAACATACAAGCTGGCGTTGAAATTATTAATGAGCGAATTCAAAGTATCAATCAACAAACAATGAATTAGAAACTGCTATTAATGAGGTTTCAAGGCAAATGAGAGCTGCCCAGGATGAAAGAAGCAGAGCTTTTGATAATGAAATAACTCTTCCTAAAGAGTATAATTAAAAGTCTGATAGTCGCCACGCAGAACATCTTGATATAATTAATAATTTAAGAGTAAAAGTATACAATGCTTGTCGGAATACAATGTTTAAATTTACAATAAACGATGGAATAAGCATTATACAAAATGCCTTTGTGGACTCCCATCGTGGTATAAAATCGAATTGTGTATTGCATCTAACTAACAAATTACTCGAAAGAACCTTTCAAAACTCTCTTCTTGGCGCGTTTACTTTTACAACCAATCCGTTTATAAAAGGTGAAGAATATCATAAAATACATTATAGTGATTATATTTCATTTGATGTTCTTAAAGAAGGCCGTTATATATTTGAAATAGATTTTTGTTATAAAGGAGCAGATGTAGAAAATGTTATCTTTTGTTCAGAGTGATGGTATTAAGTATTTGTATGCGATAATAGAAAATGACAAACGAATATTAAAAGACACATTTGAAGTATATGCCAATCCGTCTAGAACAATTATTTTCCGATCAGACATAAAAGAAAATACTACTCGTTTTCATTTTTGAAAGATCTAGTTTTAACATGTTTGATATAGGTAATTAATTTTATCTACTAATATGTATATACTGAGCAAAATAAATTTGGCACCTAAAATGCATGTCATTTCCGTAGACGAGAAACAAAGCCGTGTATGTTCAGAGTCAATGATAAAATGACATATACATGACCAATAATAATGCTACAAAGTCATATGTAAACAAAGTCCGTGATACAACTAAACCAAATATGATGGGAACATACTTTTATAGGTTATCAACAATAGGTCTCATTTCAATGAAAAGGGAGGTCATTTTAAATTCGGAATGTTTTTGTTGAGAATAACAATCGTTTGTGAACACATTTCAGCGGTTTTTAAACAATGACAGAATGGGCAATACCTTTCAGTGGAATACATTAAAATGGATCAAAGAAATACGTTTGTATAATGAAATAACTTGTTTTTAATATATTGGTGGTAATTCTGATGCTTCGCGTAGAAAAAAAGTAAAGAACACAATTTTGTGAAAAACACATCCTTATTTCTAATATCTTCAAACAAATATATCAATGTTCATATGTTTAATCCATGTCCCTAAAAAGTCGTGCTAAATTTTTTTTGTTCAGTATATAATAGAACAAAAAATTGTATTATCATCAGAAAAAGCTTCAATAATTAATAGCTCAAATAAACTAAATAATTTTACAACTGTAGTTGACAGACCATTGATATTGACAAGAACAAACATTATGTTTTTTTGGACTTGATAAGATTAATTCTATGACTTACTCATGGTATAATATTAGTGTTGATTTTAATATAAAAGTGTTAAAGTATCACAATGGAAAAGATTCGAAAGATATTATTTCATGCTGATATCGATAATTATATAAAAGAAACATTAGCTGTAAACGGTGATTTAGCTGCTGACTCGCCTGTTCCAATACAAACTGAATTTGATTAATCAAGTTTCAAATTCTTAGTTACCATTCATAATAATTTCGTACTCAATTTGATTCGGTCAAACTTTCACACCTTAACTGGCTTTGACAAAGATGCAGTTATTAGAGAAACTAAATTTGGAACAGTAACACCAAACATAAACAAATATTAATACTTTATATATTCACTGTGATTTGATAAGTAATTTATGATGGATCATATCGTTTAAAAAAAGATTATAACACTAGTAAACGTATACTCAAGAATTTGACTGGTGCTGGTATATTTGATATAGTTTTAAAGGTTGGCTCAAATATATGTAGTGAGTCTGTGAAAACAGGAGTTAAGAAAGCATTATAAATTGCTGGAAAACGAATCATACAGAGTGGTTCTAAAAAGCTTGGAGATAAAGTGGGGCAATGGCTGATGATAAATTAGTTTCAGTAATAAAACCTAAACCAAAATGTGAAATAATTTTAAAAGAACTTGCATAGGCTGATAGTAAAATGCTGATCAGAAACACATTTTCTAACATCGATCGTCGTTAATTTTAGTTTATCTGCCTCATTCCGAAATGGGGAATACATTGATAATCTATTTTTTACTGTTTAATACTTGGCTTTACTTTAGTAATTCAGTACAAGAAAAATCGCCGCAGACACTTTTGCATTTAAAAGAATTAACCAAACAAAACACAGAGAAAAAGCAGAATGCAGAAAATAATTATTGTAGTGCAAATTATGATACACCTTGTTCGGTATTACTGAAATAGAAAGTTCAGACTGTTTTGTGCCTATAACATTAGGGTATCCGTTTGGTTTAATTGGTAGAGAGATAATAAACATTAATTTAAAGGAATTTATTTAATGAAATTAAAATTCGAGAGTTTATACTTAACACTTAACAATGTGCTGTACAGAATTTGTTTTAATTATATCGTACATATCTATTAAAGTTACAAGTCCAAAGCGCTATCCACTGACTCCCACCAGCCCTCGTAAAGAGAAAAGAACATCTTACTAATGTGAGAAACGTGTAAATATATCTAAGATCAATGTTCGACATGGTAAGCTCCACACACACATACAAACCTCTCCGACCCAAAACTGTTTATTGCAATAAAATAAGTTTTTTTTCATGATACATTTGATCATTTATATGAAAGTTCTTTGAATACGAACAAAACCACTGAGGAACAATTTTCCTACTATTGGAAACAACAAATTTCTACCGATCTACTTTAATTTTATTAATTTATTGATTTATTAAATACCAAAAAAAAAAGGAAAGTAATATTTTTTCGCTTTCACCGGGAATCGACCCTTGATATCGTGCATTGAAATAAAAACGTGCACTTAGGGCAGTTAGACTTACCACTAGAATGAATGAATGGTGTTTTACGGCACGTCGACACATAAACAGGTCATATTGTGCGCAAAAATTTATGAAAAGTGAAGTATTAATTAAAAATTAATGTAAATATATAAAGATAAAACTATTAAAAAAAAAGGGATGATCAGGTGTAATATAAACTATGTATGCAAACCAACAAATGCCCGTCAACGGGTATATAAACAAGTAAATATATATAAGAACACATTACAATGATTTATATAGTCTGATCTCTTTTAGGAAAACTAAAACAAGACTAAAATATACAGTATCAAATAACTCATTCATAGTATTAACATTGTAGTACTTTGACGCATAGGATCAAAGTCTACACATTCCAATAATATGTGTTTGACCGTTAACGGTGCAAAGCAGGGTATACATTCTGGTAATTGCTCACCTTGTAATAAATATGAATGAGTATAACGTGTATGCCCTATTCTGCACCGGGCTAGGACAACTTCCTCTCGACGAATGTGTCTACTAGAAGAACGCCATTCTCCGAGTAACGGTTTAATTGAATGGAGTTTATTGTTAACTGACAAATCCCAAGCGGCTTGCCAAGAGTTACGAATACCACTAGAACACCGCGGAATGTTATATCGGTATGTCAAATTTATGGTGTCAGACCGGTGAAAATCTGTCCATTAAACAAAATGGGAACTAGGCTGTATTTGTCACAAGTTCCACAACATTCGTTCGCTTAAATACACTTTAATTCTGTGAATTAAACACATTTGGCTCGCAAACGGTCCCATATCTGGAATAAAACACCATTCAGTTTTTATTCAACATTTAACGTCATTCATTCACATGCGTATTTTGAAATAAACATCTGTCAAAAATACATCTCTACCTAACCTATGTACTCATACTCTCCAAAGAAATAATCTTGACACAGTAAAATACTTACTATTCATGAATACAGACATAATACTTTAACATCAGTTTAGATTTAACAATGCAGTAAAAACCAATCTTGGGGAAAACACATGCAAACTAGAAATTTTGGATTTTTTCAAGGAACTATTTTAGAACCCTACGACTCGGAAGTACTTCCTGTCTGGTCTGACACCTTATGTGATTATATTATATTCAGTCAGTCAACGCCAGCAACTGCTTTATGCCGATAATGTATTGCGGGAAATCAGCATAGAAATAATCAAGACTGTACTGCACTAGTCGTGATCATCTTCGACGCTTGATTGTAAATACAAACGTTTGTATGATCTAGACTAGTACTGCAGAACACAATATGGAACTTGTCGCTAGATGGGGCTCAAATATAATAGGGTGTCGCCAGTTTGAAAATGACGATGATCAATATGCGCAGTTAGAACCTACACCTAAAACAACCTTAAACACGGTTTCATTTTTACTGAGGTACCTCTATGTCATTCCCAACACGTGACGTCGCTAAATGTTTACGTTCAAGACATCAACGCTCCGAACGTCGCCAAATTTGGCGGCTTCTTTAATAATAAAAAAAAGTCGATCATCACAATGTTGATAGTTTGTTTTACTACATTTATGTGGGTGAAAGATCAGGATTTTTCAGTGAAAGAATATCCATAATCGTTAAATAGTAATAACTAACTCTGAACACAAAACTAACTAATATGCTATGAGCCAAGTGGGGTGGTCGGTACCATTTAGGGGGACGAATGCTCATAGTGATTTTTAGTAAGGTAAAACCTCATAGTGTTGGAAAATATATGATAGCATTGTGTAACTCTTTGCCAAACATGTGTTATCTCCACTTGTTTTACCCAACCCGTGAAAACACACACAACATGATTGTTTTATTACTCTGCATTCGTTTGGTATACAGGCTTTCAAAACTATCTTAATAAGTCAGGTAGATTCATGAAATTCACACATAGTAAAGTGACATATGGTTGCTCTAACATAATTAATTTACGATTGGTAAACCAATAAATAAACTCAACAAAGAAACCTTATCCAGCAATATGAAAATGTCTAAAATAACAGATTATGATACAAACATCAATAATAAATGTACGTTTTTTATTATATTCTTTCCTCACAAAGCTGATATAAAGAGACGAATGGTTGGTTATATGGGGATATCATTGATAGATATATGTGGTATCGGATCTGTTTATACCTTTAATCTACCACTTAATTTTTGCAACATATTCACATGTATTATACTTAATACATACATTTAAGGCCTTAGTTTAAAAAAAGTAATGTTGCTTAGTTCCCAGGAATTGTATTTTTAAATAAGGATTTGAGAAGACAGATTGCCAATATTTACATCACTGAGTTTTGTATCTTCGTTTTGGTAGCTTAACAACAGCATCCGTAATAAATGCAGTTCAACACAAGCAATAAAGTAGATATACCCATCGAACAGGAAAAGTAGCATTCAAGGACGACAGTCAACCACAAACAAACAGAGAAACAAAGAACAGCTTTAAAAATGAATAAAAGGCAAAATAAGGTATCACAAACACAAACGGGTTGACAATAGGGCTACCGCCTTGGAACGGTCAGTGGCAAAAAAGGACGCTGGTGGTTAAAACCAGGTTCTAGGGTGCACCAAACCTCACCCTTAACCTATTGCCATCCCAATAAATGGGACAGAGTAAATAAAGATATCCCCGCCAGGTTATAATCTCTAACAAACACGGCAGCATTAATAGGTAATATAAGTAAAACACATACATGATCATGTACAATGTACATATAAAAGAAAAATAATAAGCCACAAAGTAAGTACTCACTGACATGACAGAAGCCAGAGCAACAAGAGACTAAACCGTTAAGTGTACGACAAGACAAGATTAAAGACAAACATCAAGCGTTACCGTCCTATAAGGATTTTTCGGTAGACATCATCATAGGGTCCACAATCTGTTCAGTCTCGCACAATCAAAGAGGAAAGCATAGTGGTGAACTGTAAATGGGTCCACCACTAAAAATGCAGTGCGTTGCAAACACTTGTCCTTGAATGCTACATTTCCTGTTCGAATTCTATATCTACTATTAATGCAAACACAATAATAGGTGTTCTTAAAAAGTGAAATACTAATTAAAACTAAATAGGTATTTCTACAGTATAATTAGAAAATTTAATAGGTAATTATGAAAGGTAAATAAAGTAAGAATACCCCGAAACTGTTCGCTACCTGCGTAGTTTATTATATAACAACTGTATACCGAATTAAATAAAAGAAAATGTCGGCATACTCAATGCAGCAGTAACCTGTTTGAATTAAAAAATTTAAATCTTTTTATTTTTCTATAGTATCCATTGCAT
The DNA here is from genome assembly GCA_037043455.1 of Cyrtodaria siliqua. Classification (NCBI taxonomy): domain Eukaryota; kingdom Metazoa; phylum Mollusca; class Bivalvia; order Adapedonta; family Hiatellidae; genus Cyrtodaria; species Cyrtodaria siliqua. The sequence continues at coordinate 77,454 of JAWPHD010002640.1, forward strand.
ATACAAACAGAGCACATACATCTTATTTTACATATTGATAACAATTACATTATATACTGCAAACAAAGTGTAGTCGTACTAATTAGTCAGCTCGTGTGTTTTACTCTATTTTGTTAAAGGGACACATGGCGAACTTGAGTTAGAATGTAGAGTAAATATAGTTTAGTAGTAGAACATTCAATACGATCAGTTAATGAACTAAATATAGAACTGATGCACTTCGTACTTGTTTCCGAACTCAGTGTGTATAATTAATACAGAATCAATAGATGATGATCATTTAATCAGACACTACAGACGACTACACAGAATAAACAACATCAACCCATACCTTTTGCCACAGGCCATTCCAAGGCGGTAGCCCTATTGTCTTTTGTGATTGTAATGTCGTGTCTTGCCTATTAGTCATCTTTAAAAGTGTTGTTTGTTTCTATGCATGCTTTGGGTTGACTGTGGTACTTGCATGCTGCATTTCCTGTTCGACTTTTATATCTACTCATATATTGTACTCATGTGCGAAAAGACACAGCTCAGATCAGGTTCATTGGCCAAAAAGGACAGCAAGAAGGTCTTCAGCAGAGTCTTGAATGAATGAATGGTGGTGTTTTGCGGCACGTCGACACATAAATAGGTCATAGTGTGCGCAAAAACTGATGAAAGATGAAGAAATGCAGAAGTAATTAAAAATTAATGTAAATATATAAAGATAAAACTATTTACAAATAAGAGATGATATGGTAGTAATAAAAACTATATATGTTAATCAACAACTGCCTGTAAACGGGTATATAAACAAGTAAATATATATAAGAACACATTACAATGATTTATATAGTCTGATCTCTTTCAGGAAATCTAAAACAAGACTAAAATATACAGTCTCAAATAACTCATTCATAGTATTAACATTGTAGTACCTTTGACGCATAGGATCAAAGTCTACACATTCCAACAATATTTGTTTGACCGTTAACGGTGCAAAGCAGGGTATACATTCTGGTAATTGTTCACCTTGTAATAAATATGAAGGAGTATAACGTGTTTGCCCTATCCTGCACCGGGTTAGAACATTACAACTTCTTCTCGACGAATGGGTCTACTAGAAGAACGCCATTCTCCGAGTAACGGTTTAATTGAATGGAGTTTATTGCTAACTGACAAATTCCAAGCGGCTTGCCAAGAGTTACGAATATATGTGTTAAGACAACTTTTAAAATCAGTATAAGGTAATTTGGCATTAGATATATGTAAACATAATGCTGCTTTAGAAGCACTATCAGCTCTATTATTACCACGTATTCCTACAGGCGCTGAAGCCAGCAGAAAATAATAACATTATCAACTATAAGAGAATTGTACTTTTGTAAAAGTTGAAGCACAACTGGGTTATCATGTTTCATATTAACCAGGGCTTGAAGAGATGAAAGGGAATCAGAAAATATTACACAATGGTGCTCATCAGATTCCTGAATATAGTTTAAGGCAAGAGTTTAGCTGACAAGATAGAGGCCTTGTGTGACAGGCGGCTCTTTATGCTGTGTTTGTGAACAACAGCTCTACCTTATCTCCATCTTTAGAACCATCTGTGTATATTTGTTGAAAGTTACTGTATTTCGATTTAATTTCATTAAATTTGCTTTGAAAGACAGTAGGGTCTATTACAAAGATCAAAAATAATTGTTGGTGTTTCCAAAGTCCACGGTGGAATTTGTGGTACTTTGTACTTGGCAATCAAATTTAGGTCGATTTCAGTGTCTCTTAATTTTGGTTTAATACGACGACAAATGGTGGAATGGCCTTCGGTTTTCGATCAAAAAGAGGTTCATAACTAGGATTAAAAACAGTGTCGAAAGTTGGTTTTGAAGGGTTAGATTGTAATTTAATGGCATAATTAGTCCTGTCTATGAGACAGTGATGGTTCATTATCTTCAACATATAGACTTTCGGCTGGTGATGTACGAACGGCACATAAGGCGAGTCGTAATCCTTGATTATGTATAGGATAGAGCATCTGCAAGTATGACTTGCGAGTCTATCCATATACTATTGAGCCGTAGTCTAGCCTGGATCTGATTAGAGATTTATAAGATTGTAAAAGTACTTTACGATCTGCTCCCCAATTAGTGTTTGCAACAACTTTAAGTAAGTTAAGAGCTTTAAGGCACTTGGCCTTCAAGTATTTAAGGGTGTGGTATAAACGTTAATTTACGGTCGAAAATAAGACCAAGGAATTTTGTCTCATCCACTACTGGTGTTGGTGACCCATCCAGTGTTAGATGAGGGTCTTCATGATATTTACGTAGTTGACAAAAGTGCATACAATTAGTTTTAGACTTAATTTAAAACCATTTTCATCTAACCATGTCTGAAGTTTATTGAGACATTGTTGTAAATGTCTTAGTCTCAATAGTGTTCATGTTTTTCTCACGGTAACATATAACAAAGTCGTCAACATATAGAGAACAATCCACACCAGGATTGATGCTTTTAACTATAATGTTAATTTTTATATTAAAAGGGTGACAGAGAGTATGCTGCCCTGTGGCACACCCATCTCCTGTTAATATTTCAATATGTTTCTTATAGATATTGGCTTCAAAACTAACTTTTAAAGCCAAAATACATATTTTGTCTGATTTGATTTGTAAATGTTAACATTTATCGTAGCGAGTGTTTGTTGAAATTAAGCGCTAGATGTTCGATGTAGAGGCACTGATTTGTTTTATCTTAGCGCATTTTCTAATATGGCAAATATTGACATTCAACTCACATGTTCCTTATGATCAAAGTCACAGTCGGTAAAAATAACTTTTATTCATTTTATAACATATTAACGTAAATTGTCAGGGGATATAACGTGTCGCTCGACCGTTTGCCTATTCCTCCGTCCATGTCCAGGCTAGCCTGGTGGTTAATTTATTTTGTTAAGTTCAACCATTTGCCCGACAAACTTCATATTTCATGGAACTATGTAAACTAAAACAATTAATGGTCGCCACTATATTAATTGTTTAAAATAGTGTTTATTAATGTTCTGTGTTCATGGTTTTTCATGGACATGTCCATGTTTATTTACGAGACACATTTAAATAAGACTACACACATATTTGCAATAGTACATGAATTAAATACAGTAAAAATATAGTTTATAGAAATTCGCAATACTTATCTGATCTCATTATTGTTTTAAAATTGGTTGATAAAATGAAAGAAATGTGTGATTCATATGCAAGCTAAAACTTCATTCATTATAATATATATATACTATGGCAATATACACAAATAGATAATTATGTGTAGCCTTACTGTATCAGCGTTTTTCAGTTTTCCCTTAATATTTTCAGATATGAATTTCCATGCTTTGAACATGTCCTCGGAAGACGAAGCCAATGCGTAGAACACCTCTCAAACAGAAACTCGAGCGTTTAACTGAGAACAATGAAACTTCACTAATATCCATGCATCTGAATAAACGTTTGCAAAACTATTTCGTCTAGTTCTTTCATTGGTAACGAACCTGTGGTCTCCGAAAGTATTACGTTGAAGTATAAGACGCATGTAGTGTTTTGCGTAATTTAACTATGCCCCACCACGAAGGTCCGATCGTCTGTCCATGGGTACCTTCAGATGTTACATTCACATTTTTGGTTAAATATATTTCACATTCACCATGAGAGCAACATTTCCATACCAAAAGTATCTCAATATGAATGACCATGTCCTACTTTTGCACTTTGTTAATTTACATTCGGATTTTACATTGATGTATGTCCTGAAGTCTTTTTTTAAACACCAAAAGCAGTATAGCTTTCAATGTTCATATATGCTTACATCAATATAAATAACATTGACCTGCTGATAGTACTTTGTTCATTTAGTCCATGTCTTACACAGTTACAGCTGTAGAGGTTATCATGAGAGAAACACGCTCCTACCGAAAATAGGTAAATGGATTGACATTCACCTGCTACCTTTTGTATGCGACTGACATCGGGGAATATGTGTGTCATGGTCTTCATGATATACATTGTTTCTTTGTAGGATTACACATTTTACTACTATCTTAGTAGAAGAAACAACGTATGAATTATATGAAGGTTATATAATACAAACTTTTACCTTGTTAATAGATGTGTCACTTTCTCTGGTTTCTTTTGCAGTAAGTGTCTGCATATATGTATATGTAGATAATGCATGGCTACTTCTTGTCTAAATAATTAATCTACTACGAGAAATTAAGAAATGTTACAGTCATTAAAAAGTCACAAAAACCATCGAAAAACTAGCGCTTGTAGCAAACATACCATCGACAAACTAGTGCGTAACTTCTACAAACCAGCGCATGTACATCTACAAACTTATTTTGATTTCAGTGAAATGAGCATTTAAGACGGACATAAAATTAATATTATATATAATACTACAGTATATCATTTCCTAAAACAAGTATAAAAGATACAGCATTTAGACAAAGCTATTTAGAAAAAATGTAATAACATCATATACCATATATTTTTCGCTATGACTAATGTTATAAATGAAATAAATATATACTCGGTAAAAAAGTTTTGGACCAGGCTATATGTCATATAAAAATAAAACTAATGGACAGAATTTAAGTATCTTTTTTTAGTAACCAAAGTCTACCCTACCCAGTTAATTTGGTACCAGAAACATTAAATTCCAAACAAGATTTGATTTTAAAAAAATATCGCGAACACATAAAGCGTCAGTTCGGGAAACCAATAAAAAGATTATTATTTTTTTTGCAAACTTTCATTGTAAACGATAATTATTGTTGATTGTTGATATATTGTCAGTTATCAACTGAGATAATAAGGGATAATAATAAAATCCGTCAATTGGTTTTCTTTTTATGCGCCATTATATGCCCTGGTCCAAAACGTTTTTTTACCGAGTATATAAAACATATAGCACCATGTCGTCAAAGTGATCGGAGTTTTAAGCAGCGAAGAAAATGTAACTTAACGTTTGAAGAAAATGAAATATCGTAAAAATACTGCGTTTGTTTACATTTTCAATGCCAGTTCAATACCATGATGCAACTGAACCCGTCTACAAACTAGCGTGTTGATATCTACAAACTCAAATTCGATTCGAAATTTACCTACAGTGCAACCTACTAGAATAAGTATGTCAGACTTTTACCCACAATGGAAAGCACATAAAAGCGATAAGAACGAATGAGTCGACAAATAGAGAGTGTAATTTTCGCCAATTTTTGTGTGTATTGAATGTATGAGGCACCCATGGGGAAATCGTCATATGTTCACGTAGCGAGACGTAAACATGCGCAATGACCAATGAAATCCGGAGAATTTTCTTTACAGTATGACACATATATCGTCGGCCTCGTTCGAAAAGGACGTAACTATACTTTCATCAAAAATCGTTTTTACGGCGTATTAGAGGGCTTATAATCTCCCGCGTCTTGAGTCAAAACCCCGTATCTTTTAGCCAATCCGTTCCCCCAAAATGGTCACATGTTGAAAGGCCGTAACTTGATTGGTAAAAAATCACCTCGTTCGAAAAAGTCGTAACTACATAGTGCGTCGGCTGCAAATGCTTCTCCTGAAAAGTTACCTTTTTGCACTTACGTCCTTTTTGAACGAGGCCGACGTTATAATCTCCCGCGTCTTGTTTTAAAACCTCCTATCGTTTAGCCAATCCGTTCCCACAAAATGGTCACATGTTGAAAGGCCGTAACTTGATTGGTAAAAAATCACCTCGTTCGAAAAAGTCGTAACTACAAAGTGCGTAGGTGCAAATGCTTCTCCTGAAAAGTTACCTTTTTGCACTTACGTCCTTGTTGAACGAGGCCGACGTTATAATCGCCCGCGTCTTGTTTTAAAACCTCCTATCTTTTAGCCAATCCGTTCCCACATAATGGTCACATGTTGAAAGGCCGTAACTTGATTGGTAAAATATCACCTCGTTCGAAAAAGTCGTAACTACAAGTGCGTCGGCTGCAAATGCTTCTCCTGAAAAGTTACCTTTTTGCACTTACGTCCTTTTTGAACGAGGCCGACGATATATAACTTACATATATTGAGAATCCAAGCTTTATAGATACAATGCAAGCGGCGTTAACCTGCCAGGCCAAACCCCAAAAATATAGCGTCGTATTAAGAGTTAACAACTCATAATTCACTTTACGCATATTCAATCACGGGTATATTAAGAACACTTAAATAAACCTATGCTTTAATCAGCACATGTACATTATTATTCGACCTGAACACATGGATAGAGTAGAGACGGTTTTGTCGATTTTTGCCGTTATTTGGAGGGTTAGTTTCTTTAACGTATAGCGTGTACAGCTTTCGGTAAATATTAATTAACCAATGTTTGTATTCAAAAATCTATTATAACACAAGCCAATCATAATGACCTACCTTTAGAATGATTGTATCTTGGTGCTTTTTTGCCCAAGTTAAACTATTAAACTAACTTTTATCTATTTGTTACAAATAAATATATATGAAATATAACAATTATTGCTAGTATCCTATTATGTCTTCCGTAGGCAGCATGGGAAGAGAATTTATCTTCGGAATATTGGATTCGATGGCTAGATTTTGGATAAGATCGGTTACCCTTGATATTGTATCAGAGAGCACTGGAGTAGTATCAGTGGAAATACCGTATTTGAATATCAACACAACCTACAACGTGTCGTCTGGCAACACTCTGTCTATACCTATCGATACCAGTATACAGCAAGATGGAACATTCCAAGGTCGCAGGGGTATTAGGATTACATCGGATACAGATATCTCGGTTCTTGTCATTAATTATTATAGTTCAGCCTCGACAGAATCGTTTCTTATATACCCTGTACATACCTTGGGTCAGCGTTATATTATATCGTCATACAGATCTATTAATCGTGTAGACTACGGAAGTAGGGTGATGGTGATAGGTGTGTCTGATTCAACTATAGCAACTATTTATTACGGACAAAAAGCGACCGTCAGGCTGGATCGAATGGACGTGTATCAGTTGCAACTTCCATATCCCCAAGATCTGACTGGCTCTGTCATAGAATCTAATAAACCAGTTACTGTAATAGCTGGCTCAGCATACTCTGAAATTCCAGACAAAATATCTAATCCAGATTATATTGCCTCTCAGATGTTTCCAGTCAATACATGGCAAAGTGCATATATTGTACCTCCAATACGACCTAAATCATTCATGTTGCGAGTATTGTCAGACGCCTCATCTGTCAATGTGACGTTTACAAATCAAACACGCACTTTTACTGAAATGATACGTACAGCAAGTAAGACAGATCACTTCTTTGGTGACGATGCTGTTATAGTCATTGCTGATGCTCCAGTAAGTGTCGCCCAGTATTCCGTGAGTCAAGCTTATGATCATGTTGACGGTGATCCGTTTTTGACGATGGTACCAGGAATTTCGCAATTCGTCAGTAAATATACGTTCGTAGTACCACAACCAGCTAAGGGGTTCACACACCATTTAGCAGTGATTGTACCAACATCTAAGATTGATGGACTTCGCCTTGACAGATCATCATTTCAAAGCACAACCATACATGTACCAGCCCCATTCAACAATTATACAGTTCTGACCACAACCGTGACTTCCGGCTACCATACCATGGCACACCAGGATGTGGCAGTAACATTCGGTTTGCTTATTTATGGATTTAAATACAACTTCGGCTATGGCTTTTATGCTGGAATAAACGTAGATGGTAAGTAAATTATTATCCAATAAATAATTATTCACCACAAAAGGAACTTTTCAGAGAGTAACAGTCCGTCCGTCCGTCCGTCAACGTGTTATTGACGATGCATAACTAAAACATAATTCAATCAATATATTATCATTTTACTTGATACACATATAACCTAGTTGTCGTTCGGAGTCCTTTTATATTAATTGCTTTAAAGTTTTTATGCAAATAAGATGTTTATTTGTCAAATTTTGCGATTCCGTATCACAGCTATAACAATTAACGTTCAAAGTATTTACATGAAACAGTGTACACATATCAAACTAGGGGTATTATTGTGCATTTCGATACAAATGTAAACCCATTTGAAGTATCAATGTTTATACCGTTACCATGGATACAAGGCAGATAAATATATTTTCTCATCCGAGCATTAATTCATCATAAATCAGGCCATCGTGTGTATACAGATATAAATATCAACAATTCTGCGTTTGAAGGGAAATTAAATTTCAAGAAACAATTATGTAACTTGATAAATCCATCGACATACTGTTTTCATATACAGCCATAATGTGTGTATCCTGTGATTTTTTGTAATTTGAATGTAACAAAGTCATATACATCAAAAGTCATGCATGATTACTTGGTTGATATAGATATTATTGAACGTTTGATATTATGCATATGATTATTGTATGAATGATTACTTGGTTGATATAGATATTATTGAACGTTTGATATTATGCATATGATTATTGTGTGAATGATTACTTGGCTGATATAGATATTATTGAACGTTTGATATTATGCATATGATTATTGTATGAATGATTACTTGGTTGATATAGATATTATTGAACGTTTGATATTATGCATATGACTATTGTATGACATACGTACTTGGTAGATATAGATATTATTGAACGTTGATATTATGTGTATGGTTATTGTATGAATGATTACTTGGCTGATATAAATATTATTGAACGTTTGATATTATGCATATGATTATTGTATGACATGCGTACTTGGTTGATATAGATATTATTGAACGTTGATATTATGTGTATGGTTATTGTATGACATGCGTACAAATAATTCAACAAACATTGATACATTTCAACTACAACAGTCGATTATGGAAACAGAGATTCTAACTTCCGCCATCTTAGCTTAAAGAGGCCCTACCTTTATATACGCGGTTTTAATAAATACTAAATATTCAATATTAGTGCACTTTGATGTCTACATCACTATTGTATAAGTATTCTGTAAGGAAACTTGTTCATGTTCTCTGTAATAGTGATGATCAGTTGAACAAAACAAATATTCGGAAGAATCCCGATAGTAAAATAATGCGATCGGACAAAACCGTAATCTCGGCTTCACTTAAACAATTATGAATGAAAATGCAAAGATTCCTATTTTCATTTAACATGTTTAACTATTATTCAACAATAACGGTTATTACAATCAAGTAGTGCCTTTTATACTTTTCATAGTCATCTTTATGAACATAGCGATATAGGTATGGACTCTTTAACCCGGTTAACCCCATTAATACGATTAAATTGTCTGATGTTGACAGTAATGAACACTTGTTAACATAAAATTATCATTAAAAACAAATGATTCAATATGCATTGCATCATAGGATGTAATGTTAAGCCATACACAATTGTCTTAGTTAACGTTGTACATTGTTTTATCGCTGTATTTATTTTAATCCTTCACCTGTTTTAAGGACCATGCGAAGAACCAACTACAGCACTTCAACAATCCACTACGACAACAACAACAACTGCATCTGCAATGACATCGGAAACTACATCGGTAACTACATCTGAAAATCCATCCACAACGGTTCAACAAACGACATCTACGACAACTACGCCCTCTGCACAAATAGGTAATACACATGACATGTATTCACTGGTATATATAGACACATGGAAAGCCAACATAAGACAGTCATGGCGTTCCATACATATCAATATATTAAACTGTTTGACAAACGCCATGTATTCCTTTTGAATTTCTATCAGTTGTACGTCGACATATCGGTACAATTGTTTTACACATGTCATGTATTCCTATTGGATTACTGTCAGGTGTATGTCGACATTTGGATAAAATCTGTTGAGCACATGTAATGTATTCATATGCGATTACTACCAGATGTATATCGACATATCGATATAATCTGCTTTACATTTGTCATGTATTCCTTTTGCATTACTAACAGTTGCATATCGACATATTGATATAATCTGTTTTGCTCGTGCAAGGTCTTTACAGTTGATCACTTTCATTGGTATACAGATGCATTGATACAAAATACAATATGTCAGTTTATAAAACTGGTGAAAATTATACTGCATGCTAGTATATATACCGCAAGCACCCCGGCCAATTTATAGAATTGAATACACGTTTCCCTTCATAGTTTAAAAGTGGACCTTTGGAAACGGCCGAACACGATAAACAGTACACTTTTAAAATATTTACTTTAATTCATTCAGTGTAATACGTTATGTATACTCAAAATGACATGTCGGTGTGTTGCAACACGAGCTATCGCCAATAACGTAGCTGTTACTATATATAACATTATAGTTCGTCAGTCATCATTCTAATATTGTGTTTTTGTGATTTGTAAGTTTACTGGTACTGAACTTTATCATGTACTTCGATTTATATACTAGTATACCTCTATGTTATGTCGTTATACTAAGGGCACGGCAGCCAGTGCTATAGCTGTGACGACATGAGCCATTTAGAGTTCTGTGACGTAGTGAAAAAGTGCTTGGACAACGAGGTTTGTTTCAATACGATACAATACGTTTGCTTTATAAGTTTAAATCAAATACATGTTTTTAATGTTCAATACACCATAAAACAATAATAAAAACAAAACAGTGACACATACTAGTATTGTAAGTACAGAGTAATGGTTTATCATTCCTGTTATTAGTTTTCCTATACTATATCGACACCAGAATTTGGAACATATAATGATAAGGGAGGAAAACCGATGGCATTCTAAATTATTATAATATAAGGATATCTAATTATACACACTGCCATAAATACACAGTGTTTAATATTGTCAGTTACCAGAAAATAATACACGTTGTTGATATAATTATATGACTTAATTTAGTAAATAATTGCTTTTGTTTGAATGATTATTTAATGTTAATGCACATTTTTAAATAAGACCGTATCAAGTGAAATTGAATTGAATTGAGGAAAATAATTATATAAACAATTTTGCTTTCATTTTAATAATCCTATTATATGTGTTGTACATTTACATCAGTATGTTATATTATAAACTTTTGGAAAATAGAATATGTTTAAACCAAATTGAATGTGTGTAAGTACAAATACACAACCATCAATTGAAATTGTTTTTTTACAGCCAAACCTTGTTCATTTTTTTTCTTGTAAAATCATTGTAGCTCAATGCAGAGCTGATAGTATTTATTATATTCAGTATATTCATTTAGTCTTAACATAACATTAAACAAAACTGTCACGGGTAGAGCGTACTGGTCGCACATAGCTCTTGCTAGTATTGGTATTTTAACACATTCTGAGGTAGAAAGAGAATATCTTACTTTAATAAAGAAACAAATGTAATCAAAAGCTACTTATTTCTATCAGTTATAAATACAGCAATAAATTCGGGACATAGAATTCAGAATCAAAAGAAATTCGGACTCGTACAAGCGTCTCAACGATCTCACCGGAATAACAAAGGAATTGCCTGTTAATTGTTACAGTCAAAGTTAATTTACTCACAGTAAATCATTTTCAATAACCAATTTCAGATCTGCTTTGTGGAAAGATATGTAATGTCAGGAAGAACTGTATACAAATCAGGGTGCCTAGACGCCAAGGTATATTAAAACAATCACAGCTTCCCAAGTGTAAACACCTTTGTAATATTTAATAATTCTTTAAATGTTGTTGAATATAATATCCCCTCCTTTCTGTGACACCCAATAAAACAAACGTAGGCAAACAGGGTTCAGACATGTTTTCACATAGAGTATGCTCTACTCATTTATGAGCAAATATATCACCTAATTATACAACGTATTTAAATCAATCGTCTCCCCCTTTAAAGAAAATAAAACATAATTTCGTTCTTTTTTTGAATTATCTTAATATTTATATGTATAATAACACATGTATCGAAAAGTCGAGCGGAACACCTATATTATTTAAGATAGATCATCTTTTCGTGTGATTTAATATGTATGGAATCGCTGTTTTAAGTGTAATTGCAATAATTGTACAAGCCCAAAAGACGACTGAAATTATTGTTTACAATTGGTATTCTAACGTCTGTTCTTTCTTTACCAAGTCAACTCAATAGTGCTTGTTATATAGTAGGTAAACGACCGCCGATTGCGATTTTGTTATTAAAAGATGAACCGTTCTCTCTGTATATTGGGTGCTGTTTAAACTTTGTGTTTGTCTATAATGTCTCAAATAATCATTTCGCTGACTTTACTGATACTGTTTTAGTAATTTAATTTGAAGACGTAACAGACAAACAGAAAAAAACTGTCTTCTCAGGTCATACGTAAATTGGCTATTTGGAATGTGTAATCGTTCAATGTGTTGATATTTGGGTGATACGAAACACTATGGATATAGTGCAATGTGATGTTTTATAGTTGTACCTACTGTTATGTTTAAGCCTCGTTAAGCTCTCCTATAATTCATGTTTAGCTTTGATGTATTGATTTGGTTAATGTTTGCCAGGCCATGTTTAATTTGATTTATTGATTTGATTACTGTTTGCATCTTTCCATGTTAATTTGATTGGTTTGGTTAATGTTTGCCAGGCTATATTTCATTAGATTTATAGACTTGGTTAATGTTTGCCACATAATAAATAACTGTGTTACGCACTTAAACTAATGTTCGCCCATATAGAAGTAGTTTATTTTCAAATTTCCAATAGGCTAACCGCCCATGAGGATATACATACACATATACATATATGGCTGACAGTCAAACTCAGTCTTCAAATTAAACAGCAAATAATTATAATATACATGTATAATGAACTTCTTCATTGTTAGGAGAAGGTTTTTCAACTAAGGACAATTATATATTTGCATGTCCGCATAACATACTACCTGTTGATACTTATTCGTGTATATTCTTACATGACATACATGATTGCATATAATTCAAACAGCTTTTAATTGTATGAACACGTAAATAATTTTAAGTAGATGCTTAGCAACCAGGTTTACATATGCAAGTAAACATACATATTATTAGCAACGCTACACCAATTTGTGATACATTCTACAACATATAGTTCAATTATTGGCAAACATAGTTTCGTTCCTTTTAGTAAAGGCTTTATTTATAAAAATGGCGGCGTTTCTTACTTCTTTTGTAAAAGTTGAATTAATTAACAAAACCATTTTATGCATATTCGGTCTATTCCAATAGTATTTTTTAATAAATTGTTTTCTTAGATCGGAGTATAACGGGCATTCTAACATGAAATGAAACTCATCTTCTAAAATATTACAAATATTACAAACATAACATTGTCTCTCATTTATCGGTGTTCTGTTTGGTTTATTCCATCGTCCTGCTTCTATTTGTAATCTATGAGATGAGACTCTTAATTTAGTCAAAGCAGTTCTAAACTTTGTTATGTTACATAATGTGAGGTATGGCTGAAATCTAAAACTACATATATTATTATAAAATAAAGCTCTACTTGAATCAGTTAATCTACTATTCCAATTTTGTACAAAAGTGTCATTTAATCTTTGTTTAAATATGCATAAAAACAGTTTTACATTACCAACACCTTGCGTTAACCATATATCATTAAACCCCATTCGATATAACATTTCTCTTACCGAGGAAGCCCAATTCTTTATATTTGGTTTCACATGTATATCATATAACATCAGATTATATAATTTCTTAACATATTTGTTTTCATTTTTATTTAATATTTTTAACCAATACTTTATGATATTATAATGTCGCATAATAACCAGAGGTTTTCTACCTAATTCGCCGTATACAAAATCGTTTTGTGTTGTCTTTTTCACTCCCAAAATTCGTTTACAAAATTGTAAATGAACCCTTTCAATGTCATTCGCCTGATTGAAGCCCCATACTTCTGACCCATAATTCAGAATAGGAGTAATTAATTTATCAAATAAATCTATTCTATGTGCAATTGGTAATTCCGTAAATTTATAAAGACATTTATTCATTTTAAATATTGCCTTTAACGCTTGACCTGCAAGTGTAGATTGAGCATATGCGAATGATTCTCCAGTTGTAAAAACGTTACCCAGGTAGCTGAATCTATTAACAATATCTAGAACAGTATCATTGTAATAAAAACGAATATCTCGTGGCAGAGAACCACCTTTTTTAAATATCGTTATCTTTGTTTTTAAAGTATTAACAACAAGTTTCCACCTTCTACAGTACTCTTCCATGCTATTTAAACTATTTTGTAAATCTTCCTTACTATTTGCAAAGATAACTATATCATCAGCATATAATATTAGAAACATTTTAAACATATTAACGTCAATTCCTTCAATACCATTATTTATGAATGTTTCTTCAATATCATTTAAAAACATCGAAAAACAAAAAGGGAGATAAGCACTCTCCCTGACGGACACCCAGCATACAACTATACTCATCACTCAATGAGTTGCAATACTTAACTCGAGATTTAACAGACTCATACATTGAATGAATAATGTTAAAGATTTTACCTCGGATTCCTAGATTTATCATTTTATACCACAAGTTTTCACGAACTACGTAATCAAAAGCTTTTGTAAAATCAACAAATGCACAATAAAGTTTTTTACCATTATTTATAAAATGAGAGATTAAGCCATGTAATACAAATATGTTATCTACTGTACCCATGTTAGACCTAAAACCGCCTTGAGCTTCTATATATACATTATAGTTCTCCGCCCAATTACCTAGTCTATTATTTAATAGTCTTGTAAACAATTTACCCACTACACTCAACAATGTAATCCCTCGATAATTTTCAACATTATTAATATTACCTTTTTTGTGCAACGGTATAACGTAACCCTCTGTCCAGCTTTCGGGAAAAATACCTATTTCAAAAATCTTATTAAACAATTTCGTTAAAACTGGCATTAATATATGTTTACCATGAGTAAATAATTCATTAATATACAAGTCCGGCCCCCCTGACCGATTTGCTTTTAGCTGGTTTATACCTTTCACAATTTCCTGCTCTGTAATATCAATATTAAGTTCACTAAACATAATATTAAATTCATTGTTTTCATATCTATCAATAAAATGTAGTACATCTTCGTCAGGTGTAAAAAACGGACTATCTGGGTTATTAACCGCCTTAAAATATTGTTCAAATGTGCTTATCTGAATATTAGGATGTTTTATGCCCGCGCACTCTTTCAACATGTTCCAGTACATCTTGGCATTTTTGTGCCTAGCCTGAATAAATTTATTTGTTTACTATAGCTGTGTATGGACCACCATAATGCTACCATACACTCGAATGAAGACTGTGTTGAGTGTTGTCAAGGAAACTTCTGCAACGGTAAAGGATGCGGAGATATTGGTTAGTGGACAAAAATGATGGGATGATCATAATTGTGACACATAATTTATAATAAATATACTTCGCAGATAAAATAAAGATAAAATAAGATAATCTAGGATAATACTTATTTACAGAGTTTATGTAATTACGAAAGTAGGTTAGTTAAACACGGGGTAAACTCGTAACGGGGTAACTTAGTTAAAATATAGACATTCGTATATACATTGAGACGGTATGAAGCAAATACATCACATCCAATAAGCATGAGAGAAAAGTAAACGTTACACTCAGAACATTTTACAGATAGTCAAGCATAATACGAACCATCTATTATAACATAGATGTATGAATCAATATACAGCATGTTTCGTATTGATGCACGAGTTTCTGCATCGTTTTGTCTTCCGAAATAACCTTTTTCAATAGTCTAAAAATTATATTTAAAACGTGTTCAAATTTATGTTTGGCTGCAAAACGCTAGTTAAAGAAATATATAATCGAATTATTGCAAAATAGTGTTTACTTAAAAATGGACCTTAATTCTATCTTACAGAGTGTATTTTAATAATCAATTGGCGACAGGAAATATTTTTGTAGTTTCTAAACTCTAAACCTTCTTGGAGATACACCTTGTGTCAATATACAAACCGAGAGAACCGTGCGTATGCAAAACAGCCGATGTAGGACATGATGTGAACAAAATACACACAAAACATATTATGAAATGGTTATATAAATTATGTCTACATACGTACACTTTTACAATAAACCTTAATAACATTTGTATTACCTTTTCTCCCAAAGGACTGCCGGACCGTGAAATGCGAGGCCCAGTTTGTTTCAAATGTGAGCATGTGGGCTCTCCGGACGAATGTGAGGCTGTTACACTATGCGAACGTAACGAGGTTTGAATTCAATCTTAATACTATATTCCTTAACTTTCGTGCTATAATTATATTACATTATTATATATTATACTAAATAATTTCATATTTCAATTGTCGTATTACACGTAATATATTACGCGGCTGCTTGGTAACCCATTGTTGGATTTTCGTTTTCCTCTTTTTACAGTGAACGATGAGATACGAAAACAAAATTTTAAAACTGTTAAAGGTTAACATATCGAGTTTGTAATATGTCATCGTACCGATCTTCCTTCATAAAACCAATGACATAAGTCATAAGTCCATTGCATATGTTGCAGTTGCGTCATCTCTGTCATCAGTGATTTTATAACCGTACATTACGTTGTAATGTGTAGCGTGTTGTAATTTAAATATGTTTTGAAATACATTCTATATTGCCACAAAAATGTAGCTTGGCAACGGTCTACAGTAGAATTGATGTTAAATATTAAAGATTATCTCCGTATAAGCTATATTGATACGTTCAAGCTTAACTGTTGAATTTTTATTTCCTCGGATATGTTCCTTTTATGAGTATTTCATAAAGCAACAAACTAAAATGCACACAAAGGTAACAGGTTTACCTGACCATTTGCTACCCGAAGGCCATAGAAATAATAAAACACATATTTGTATCAGATACTTCGGTTATGAGCTATGAATCTTGTATTTTGGTTTTCAGACTACTTTGATAAAAAAGCATTCCATTATTCTTTAACCATGTTAACATTCGTTTTCTTGTTTTAGAACAACTGTCGACCTTAAGAACCTACTAATGTATGGAAAGCCGCAGGGGACTCTGCGATTAAAATTATTGTTTCCTATATGTTAACTGAATTATTAATCACCACTTTTCTACGATGTCGGTAGGTTATAACTATATTAAAATCTCTGCTGTCATCACAGTATCATTATTTCCATACATTATTATTATAATATGTTCCCTATGATATTATTTTCTCAAAACCGACACATGTAATCTCCCTTTCCATACTATGATCGTAATTCTATATCTGCCGAATCTAGATCCGATTATAATAATAAAGTATGGTAATAATGATAATTTGATGACTGCAGTCATTTTAATATTATTATAACCTACCGAAATCGTAGAAAAGTGGTGATTATAATAATTCAGTTAAACATGTAGTAACACATAGTTATAATCGCAGGGTCTCCTACGGCTTTTCGTAGCTACTGAGACAATACAGACGTTTAATTAATATACATGCAAATATACATTGTTTAATGTTTACATTTATAATACAAATCCGACGTTGTTGCATAATATTGAATCACTCTACATAACTACAATCTCAAAACTAGCCATTTGGAGCCTTGGAGATTTAACATGCTTCTTTAAATTGCAGTTTTGCAGCATTGAAGAATTCAAATGGGGAGACCACTCTCATTATAAAATGGGTTGTTCTTTGTACATGGTGATTATCTTTGTAGTTTTAAGGTTAATTATATTTAATAAAGCATGGATCATCTGATCTGGGTTTTTTTCCAAAATAATGTCCGCCATAAAATTGGTGTAAAAAAGATAATTCATGAATATTGTTTAATTATGCCGGATGTTAAAAGCTAAGACTAGTATTCAATGTTACCCTTTCGTTGTCTTCCTTTCATTGCCGTTTATGACCAGTCTCAATCAAACCGAGTCCGCAATTGTTTTATATTTCTTATGCTCATTGATTTTCGAAATTTCCCTTTTTTATTCTCTTTCTCTTGATTTAAATATGCGAATTCTTTGTAAACTACAATATAAATGTTATAAAATAATAATTAAACTTATTTAATTAATATTGAGTTTGACTATGAAATGGCCATGTTTGTAACAAATTTACTTAAGTTAAACTATGTTATTATAATAATAACGTTGACAATAATAAAATATCAAACTAAATTTACATTCAAATCCCGATGTAGAACATAAACAACTCAATAATCATTTATCATATTAGTGTGGTCCAATCATTTCACGACGATCAGTTCAACATCCCGAGGTGAGGACATCGCCAATATTCCATTCGTGTTGCACTGAGGACTTCTGTAATCACAATTGTACCAGGAACGATGGTGGACTACCAGGTATTATAGTGGGTAAGTATTGTTTCTTGACATTTGTATATACAGTCTAAGGCGGCCAGGACATCGCCAATATGTCATTCATGTTGCAGTGACGACTATTGTAATCACAACTGTACCAGGAACGATGGTGGACTACCAGTATTATAGTGGGTGAGTATTTTCTTGACATCTGTATAAACAATCTAAGGCGACCAGGATATCACCAATATGTCATTCATGTTGCAGTGACGACTATTTTAATCACAACTGTACAAGGAATGATGGTGGACTACCAGGTATTATAGTGGATAAGTATTGTTTCTTGACATCTGTATAAACATTCTAAGGTGGCCAGGACATCGCCAATATGTCATTCATGTTGCAGTGACTACTATTGTAATCACAAGTGTACCAGGAACGATGGTGGACTACCAGGTATTATAGTGGGTAAGTATTGTTTCTTGACATCTGTATAAACAATCTAAGGCGGCCAGGACATCGCCAATTTGTCATTCATGTTGCAGTGATGACTATTGTAATTACAATTGTACCAGGAACGATGGTGGACTACCAGGTATTAAAGTGGGTAAGTATTGTTTTTTGACATCTGTATAAACAATCTTAGGCGGCCAGGACATCGCCAATATGTCATTCATGTTGCAGTGATGACTATTGTAATCACAATTGTACCAGGAACGATGATGGACTACCAGGTATTATAGTGGGTAAGTATTGTTTCTTGACATCTGTTTAAACAATCTAAGGCGACCAGGACATCGCCAATATGTCATTCATGTTGCAGTGACGACTATTGTAATCACAATTGTACCAGGAACGATGGTGGACTATCGGGTATTATAGTGGGTAAGTATTGCTTCTTGACATCTGTATAAACAATCTAAGGCGGCCAGGACATCGCCAATATGTCATTCATGTTGCAGTGATGACTATTGTAATCACAATTGTACCAGGAGCGATGGTGGTCTACCAGGTATTATAGTGGGTAATTAATGTTTCATGACGTCTGTATAAACAATCTAAAGTGTTCAGGATATCACCAGTATTTTCATTCATGTTGTACGGACGATTACTGTAATACCAGGAGCGGTGCTGGGTTACCAGGTATTATAGTAGGTAAGAATTGTTTTATGTTTTAGTGGCATAGGTTTAGACAGTTTTAGGTGTTCATGTATGTGCGCTTTAAGAGATATATGTGACATATCCACACAGTATATATACCCATCATATTCAGATTTTTAAATTATGACACGCTGTCTTTGTTATTCAGCTTGTTATATAACCTGCTTGTTTTAACAGAAATTGATTGAAATTTTTCTGACTACTACATGTACTATTTTAAATGCGACTGTACGATAAAACCTGAATTATAAATCATCGCCTTACTTTTAACATTGTCACTCAACATCATAATACTCATGCAAGGTTTTACGCAAAGGTAAAATAGCTGCCGATTTCTTAGATAGATCCGTATCAAATGAAACTCTTTAAGTTCCAAAATGCAAAACATCCTTTTATAAAAAATCTATCTCAGTTACGGGTCCCAAACAATGGAATAAACTCCCTCTTGAGATCAGCAAAAGTAATTCACAATATAAATTCAATAAGTCGCTGAAGAGCTATCTTTTAGACACAGTCGAGTGATATTTGTATTAGCCGTTTTATTTAGACAAATTGTTAGTAGTAGGTTTCGTCCATTCAGCATATTATATTAATATGTTTGTTTTTGTATAAGATTGTACATTCATAATCATTTAATCATGTCTTATTTATTTAAGGTCATCGTTATGTACACTTAGTTTATTTATTATATATTCATGAATGAATGTTAATATATATGTTGTTTCCTATGAGAACCATGTGTTAGAATGGCTATTAGCCAAATATGTCATCCTCTGAAAATAAAGATATTATTATTATTATTATTATTATTATTATCTAGTTACTGAATATGACTAAGTGTCTTCCAATACCGTACCTTACACGTAGTTAATATAAGCCTGATTTCGTTAACAAATAAAAGCGGGGATGACCTAACACTAGTACGTGTATTTGTAAGCTGACACTACTTGCATAGCTGTTTTTTATCTGTACTGGTGCTAGCAATCGATACGCCATATTTTTGTATATTTATTATTTACTTCAGGTTAACACCTTGATGTGTACCACTGAGCGGTTGGCTCGCATGAAGAAAGAAAGCAATGTCCAAAAACGTGTTAACAATGACAATGAATTTGACATATTAATTTATGTATACCATAGTATATTATTATGCATCATGACTGTACGTCCTTGCTCAATCTGTTGGAAATTATCAAGCTCTAGTTAACGTGGGCAATAATTACATTTCATAATTTAATAGCCACTGAAGTTCATCCTCACGGAACTGCAATCAAACAAACTATAACACTTTCTCTGCACTCATTTGGCAAAATTGCACACTTAATGTCGAGTTTTCATAAGCAACCAAAAACTGTTAATTTATGCATTAAATTTGGATCTAATATACCAAGCTGGATCATATTTCACACACAGCTCTTACTGACGTGTAAAAGGTACTGACAATGACACTGGAATTTTCAAAGAAAATAACAACACCGTGTATGTGAAAGATATAGTTCATTGAATAAGACCAAATTTAGACCAGTATATATCTAATTAAAATCTTTACTCTTCTGTGTTGTTTTGTACCTAAAGTGTTTATCGATCTGTACGGTTTTGAATGTACATGTACCTTTACTATAATCCAAGTGTCATTTCTCGTTAAAACAAATGATTCCAACACGTTACAATAGTATAACAACATTAATGTCAGTTGATGGGGTCGACCCTATGCTAGGTGAATATACACACTTATAATTTATACGTTCGCCGCAATGACTCGCACACAATATGTAAGCATTCTGTATTATTATTTATATTAATTATTACCATATATTGCGATTAGTTGTATGCTAAAAAATCGTATAAAATAAATATATATCCTGTTTATGAAATTAATTGTTTTAAATGTTTTCACTGAACATCATTATAACTGGTTATGAGTTCATAATACGTATTAATGTGTTACATGTACGCATGTATGCTTGCATATTATCATCCCTACCTAATTAAAGATCATATCGTCATTTCTCCGTTTTAGATACGATAAGGCTACGTACTGCATACTGCATAATTAATCCTACTTCCGATTAACTGATCACGTGGTTTACGGAAAACTTAATGCTGGGTCTCTTTTACCACCCGTAGTATGCACTATGCGATTCAGTATGCCGGAGAGATTATACAAGGGGTGATACACCCAATTTTAAATTATACCTAACCGGAAGTGGGGAATAAAATGGGACATAAGATTTTTTCTGCACTGAATCACTATGGAAATGACGTCCATTCTCATGTTTGTCACGAAGAAAGGGGAAAATCAGAAGTACTGTTAAATAAATAATGTATTGGGCTAAAGTAATTCTCCATCATTTGTTTCATTTATTTAACTGCATTTCATAAAAACAAGTTAATACTCATTTTGCCCGTTCTCACTTTTTGATGTAAGGCAGGCGCGCTCTCTCGTCTTTGGTTGAGAACAGCTCTGTAAAATGCCGCGGAGTAGTATGTTTTTGTGAGGAATTCAAAAGTCCTAGGTTCAATCTCACTGGCAGTGAGTGCAGTCTATGTGAATTCATTGCATAACGTGTCTTTATTTGTGACAATCCTATACTACGAGACTATGGGAATTGAATTGGGTGTATCTTCCCTACAATGTGCATCATAACTCAATGCAATTTGATATTAATTCAAAGCCTTTATAATGTCAACGTTCGCATATATGTCACAGGGCTAGAACAAATGTGCAGCCAGACCGTAGCTCGCACCCGGGACATTCGGACTACAGTTCCGATGCTCTACCGACTGAGCTAACCGGCCAGGCAATGCAACATCAATCTACTTGTTATATATCCATAAACCGTGACATACTCTCCCTACAGACTTAAATTCGTCCTCGAATTTCCATGGGTACAGAGAATCATTTGAATGTTTCTCGGAATCTACTCATTCACGGGTCCCACGTTGGGCGCCAAATGTCACAGGGCTAGAACAATGTGCAGCCAGACCGGGGCTCGAACCCGGGACCTTCGGACTACCGTTCCGATGCTCTACCGACTGAGCTATCGAGGACATGCGGTTAGGAATCTATTATTCACCATTTACCTGTACCCGGTTACATATACATAGTTAATGCGTGCTCGTGGAAATGGGAAATAAAATAGTACACACAGGTGGGAAAACGTTGTTTCATTAGTATTCATTTTGATTACTATTTATTTGAATTAGTACCATTCTGCTTATCAGCCATATATTTATATATTTACACTGATTTTTGAATTTTGATTTTTAATTAGCAGTTGTTGTTGTAGTAGTAGTAGTAGTAGTATTACTGTAGTAGTAGTAGTAGTGGTGGTAGTAGTATCAGTAATAGTAGTAGCAGTAGTAGTAGTAGTAGCAGTAGTAGGAGTAGTAGTAGTAGTAGTAGTAGTAGGAGTAGTAGTAGTAGTAGTAATAGTGGTAGTAGTAGTCACGGTAGTAGTAGTAGTATACTGAATAATTGTATTATGATTGCATATTAATGTTATAACTACTGATACAGTAGAAAATCAAGAAGCAGGTATAGTAGAGTACTTTAAATAGTGGTAAATCTAAAAACTGATTTAGTATTACATTTTTCGGGTCTCTTGCTTTTTCAGCCAAAGGGTTTTCAGCATTAAAATTAATAATACGAACATAAATAATGTATCACTGAAACTGGAATTTTTAGTGGTAAACAATACCTTACTTTTGAAAATAGTAGGTTCACAAATAACTAAATGTACAGCCAAAGTGCACTTTTAATGGGAGAGCAGAAAATAAACAAATATCAGATAACTTCAGTTAGGCTTAATAGTTTGCTATAAATCTTTCAGAGTGTCTTTATTTATATTTATGCAACACATTAAAAAAAAAATATAAACAATGCAAAATTTGTTGTATTGAACATGTCTTATAAAAACAATTTGACTACGTGAGCGTTTTATTTCTCAACTGATTTTATCAATTAGGCGTGTTTGTTTACTGCTAAAATGTCTTTTTCAATGATATACAACTTCCCGGTCCGATATTTTTATCCTTCTTCCTAATGTAAATTTAAATTTTGTCTGAAATTTTTAAAAAAAACGAAATGTTGGCTGAAACAAGCGCCCGAATAATGTAACTTTCATTCATGGAAGAGTTAGAATGCGTAACAGTATGATATGTGTGCACATCTTTGTTGGCAATCTTAATTTACATATAAAACAAGTCATTGGCTTTATATATTTAATTTAACAATATTAATTAAGAAAATAGCAGAGTGGAGATTGCGGAACCTAGCAAACACACCATGTTTTAATTCCTTATTACTCACCAATCTAGCACAATTTAAGCGATTTATATATTTAACCTTTATGTAAAGTTATGTTAAAATAAACACATTTTCAGCACACAGCAATAACATTTCAGAAATTAATATGCTGAAACAGAATATTTCTTCTGTTGCACCCTTGTGTAAGTCTACGTATAGATCAGCCTGAAACAAAATAAAGTAGAATCGTTAAAAGAACACTAAAGCACCTCGATTTATTATTCCAATATCAATATGACTATCAAACTGCGTGCATATACGACAGTACATGATATGCACCTCGATTTATTATTCCAATATCAATTAGATTATCTAACTGCTTGATATAGCTAAATGAAAGGTAATAACAATTATTTGTAATTATGCAAGTAATGTAAAAAAAACAATCGGTACGATGTTTATATACAAATTTCCGTATTTCGGCCAATACTTTATACTAAAATGTTTACCGATAATGACACTACCCGGAATGGTATTGCTGGACCCGGTACAGTTGAGGTTGCAATGATCGGCACTGCAGCACGAGTGGCATACAGGAATGGATCGC
The DNA here is from genome assembly GCA_037043455.1 of Cyrtodaria siliqua. Classification (NCBI taxonomy): domain Eukaryota; kingdom Metazoa; phylum Mollusca; class Bivalvia; order Adapedonta; family Hiatellidae; genus Cyrtodaria; species Cyrtodaria siliqua. Next base: position 101,790 of record JAWPHD010002640.1, read on the forward strand.
ACATTTGGCTGTACCACGGCCCTTTTGATAGGGTAGCACTGATTGCAAAAATAGAAACTATATTAATACAATTTATGTAATTTTTTCTCATCCACCATGTCCACCATTTTGATCATGTAATCAAACCGCTAGAATTATTCTCAGTCGAAGACAGTCATAACAACTATCAAGAAAATAGAACTTTATAGATATCTATTTGTTCTAACTTACACATTTTATGGCATATTAACAGTCGACGAAAATGGAAATAATAATGGCACTAAATGTTACTCATCCAACTCTAAAGATTCATTTTACCTGTTGTCATAATCACAAGGTGTTGATGAGTTAGATGCAGACGGTATGGTAAATAGTTTGATATTAACAGTGTGTGTCAACAAAGTTTATTATGTACACGTGATAAATAGATAGATACGCATATGAAGACATTGACAGCTTATGACTTAGAGATGTAGAAATGCCACGATATGACAAAGGATACACTATAATAACGTTTAATAGTGTTGTTATTAACTTAAATGATGATTAACTATAATGAATTCAGCTGAAAGCATAGATTGCAGTTAATACAACAAATAGTTAAAACCATTCTAAGTTCAAATATTTGAAAGGACTGGTACGAAACCTGACGGTGTTTGCTAAATTCATTTCTGAACGGGACCAGTTTCAATATCAATTAATAAAACTCATTATTCATTTGTTTCCATATTTTTCATATTTAAATGTGATAAAAACATTTGCTGCAATTCATAACAATTTGTTAAAAGTTATTCACATATACATACGTATTTAATATTGTTTTGAATATGTTGAAGAACAAGTTATCACCAACAGTTATAAATGTATTAATCATTTCTGTAAAATGTAAGCCTGTTCCTGTAACCTTTGTTTATTCTTCTCTAAAACTTACCTTTATGCCATGAAAATTGCTAGGCTACGGATGGTAGATGTATTATTTATAAAATCTTTCATATTTGGGTAAACCCTACATTGGTATCTGTTTTAATTAAAAAAAACATCTTAAAATGTTTGAATTTCTAACGTACCGAATGAGATGCGCATCCCATTTTATAATGGTGGACGTGTCCCCATGTGTACTCTTCTATGCTGCAGAGCTGTAATATTAAGTTAATTCGATGTTAATAAAAGATAAAGGATTAAATTGACATGTTTTGATTCACGACATGTCAACAAAGAAGTTAAAATATGTATGACCATTCTTAAAGAAAGAGATGGATACAGACATATCAGAAATTACCCTCTTGTAATATTGTAAACATGTATCTGGTTGTTTTAAAGGACCGGGTGACAGAATCAACAACCACCTCGTTTGACTAAGCCCAGGAAGAAATGACTTTCTAGATGACTCAAGCGGAAGTCCCTTTAATTTACAAAGCAATCGCTGGACCTTAGATCCCTCAAAAGCAAAATGAAATGTACATACATGTATAGGCAGTGTAATGTTTTCCACAGTGCACGTTTAACATTTAAGACTGGTTGGTATACGAATACAATCATACTGTAGATGGTTAGAAGTAAAGAGACATATTCATTTTGGACTGGACTTGAATGTCCCGGCGAGTTTAATCAAATGGACCGTACTTCTTATTTTTTGTTGTGGTCATTGTCTGTGTAATTGTAACTATAACAACACTTTCTAGTCCATTCCACTGATTTTTGTTTAAAAGTTCTAAACTTTAGGCAGAAATCAGGGGACCAGATTAGATGGTTTGAAGGAAATTCTAACCTAATTAATAAAGAATGGTTAAGGTCGTCATAAGTTTAATCTCAGAGAGAAGTAATATTAGTTACATACACACAATCAACTGGATAATTTTAAAATGACTAAGTATGGCGTATTTATAAAACAGCTCTCATGTACGAGATATGCAATGATTTAGTGAAACATTGGCTTTGTATGCCTAAGTACCGACTTGTGGAAATACACGCTGCGTAAACAAAATGTATATGAATTAACACAATATACATGCAAATAAAACAGTCGTAAAATACAGTTGTATACCTCATTATCCTGGCACATCGACAGACTGTGGCATTCATCTGGATTACCCACATGCTGGCAATCATAGCACAGCGGCCCTCGTTCATCGCGGCTTGGTAGTCCTTGGTACAAAAGCGATAGCAGTTTTAAGAAAACCTCTACATAATATGATATAAGCAGCACGTAGTTGTACTAGCAGTAGTTGCTGTTGTTGTGATAACAGTTTTGGCGTCAGTGTAGTACATGTAGTACATGTAAGCGTAGCAGTACATGCAGTAGATGTTTTACCATTAGTAATAGTAGTAAAATAGGTCATTGAATATGTTCCAGATCTAGTAATGCACAAAGTAAACCTATCTTACAGTTCAAGGATCAAACTGATAGTGCAAATATACCCAATTATATCTTACGTCGATAATCGAACTACTTACCGAGGTCTCCACAACCATTACCATTGCAGTAGTTACCATGGCAACAATCCATACATTCATCCGTGGAGGTCAGTGATTCCGTATGTTGTCGGAAGCAACTCTAAACAGTATAATGTATAACACGCTTATGAACTTTACAACAAAGATAATAAATAACAACATAATATGATAATAACATTTTTTCATATGAAAATAAAATAAGATTCCATCTAAATATTTTCTGTTATTATTATTTATTTATTTTTTTCGAAATATACAATAAGATTCCGTTTAAACATTTCCTGTTATTTAGCAAACCCTAGCCAGTATTTTCATTATATAATATAATAGGATTATTACTAGAGTAACTTGTTCTAAAAGTTTGTCTAGCCTCGAGTAGGTAAATGACAGATCAAGGATCTCAGGAGAGGCGGAGCCTCGCGTGTGATCATTGATATGGCATTTACCTACGAGAGGTGATACACACTTCCAGAACACGCTACTCTAGTAATCATCCTTTTATTATGTATCTCCTACATATGACTGAAAATTAGAAATATTTACATTTCTGATAAAGCGTAGGTGGGTAATGGGCGTATCTTAATATATGTGGGGTGTAGCTACAGATAACAAATTAAAGTTCACTGGTGTGACGTACGTGTTCCGCTTGTTTGACGTAACGTCGTCTTGACGTTCTCGTGAATATTGGTGTAAATGCGAACATAATTAGGAGTTTCCCTGTTCTATTTTAAATGTGATAGAGATACGGATTCTATTTTTAGTAGCATACTAGGTGATACAGGTTTTTGTATTCCACTGTAAGAAAATGAAGGTACTATGCATATAATTATTGATAAGTATATAATAAAAGAATATATATACGTTTCAGTATAAACGATACGAATGCAAATACGCAATGAAATGATTTACATAGGATAAATAATGTTGTTCGAGACACAACAGACTGATACCGTGTCCTTCTCATACTATCAAATAGATTCCTAGCATGGTTCTTCAATGTGCTCGGATGATATAATCCGTTACGCGGGACCGATAAACGTATTGCTCCAGTTCAAAACACTTCGCTATAGAAAAAAAAAAGGTTTGGCCTTAGCATATTATAGCGTGTTTATCAACGGTAGTTTAGACAATTATCCTGTGACTTGCCAAGAAGTTTGTCAAACTCTCTTTTTGATATTATATCATATGCTCGTCATGTATGGTACTACGTTTATAGACACATTGTTGGAATCCCTATGGGTACAAACTGTGCACCTCTTATCGCATATTTGTTCTTGTATTGCTATGAAAGATATTTCATGTTGGGTCTTACACCAGAATCTCAGCCAGACGCAAGTGAAGCCATTACTGACACGTCTCAGTATCTGGATGACATACTGAACATTGACAATCCTTTCTTTTCTACTATGGTTAATACTATCTATCAAATATCTATCTGATACGGTCGCTTCTTTTCTTAATTTCATTTGATTTGAAAACGGTGAAATAATTAGTAAAATCTATGACAAGAGAGATGTTTTAATTTTGATATTTTTAATTATCCCCACTTAGATGGGCATGTTCCCCGAGCTACTTCTTATTGGGTCTATGTTTCTCAACTTAATAGTTTTTCTAGAGCTTGTAATCGAGTTGGGGTCTTTAATACTAAGAAGCTACTCCAGCAGGGCTACCGTTATCACAGTCTTAAAATATTTTTCCCCCGCAAAATTGTTATAACGCAACGCTTTCCTTGATTGTACGATGACCGGACAGATTGTGGACTAGATGAGGACGTCTACCTAATTCCTAAAAAGTCGGTAGCGTTTGATGTTTGATTTAAATTTCGTTTTTTTCGTAACCGTAACGATGTTTTATATTGTTGCTCTGGCTTCTGTCAGGTCATTGAGTACTTACTGTGCGGTTTTCTAGGATTCTGTGTTTAGATCACCTGATCTATTGGGATCACTCTTCGTCCGTCGTCGTCCAGTGTTAATTTGTTTGCTTCAGACGACATCACCTTGGAAAACGCTTACCCAATTTTGACCAAACTTCTTAAGGATGATCCTTAGATGAATGCGTTTCAAGTTTGTTAAAATGAGGTCTGTGCGACATCCAAGATGGCAGCCGTTACTATAAAATCTCTAAACCTTCAACAATATTCTCCTCAAAAACCGACAGATTTCGACAGTTTTTCTTTTAAAATGATCGACAACGACAACGACTAGACTATCAAGTGTGTTCAAATGAAGTCCCCGGGGTTAAAATGGCAGTGCCGCGGGGGTCCGAAATTGTATATGGAGATTTTGCATGTATTGCATAGACTTGTTTAGGAAAAATCTTAAAAAATATTTTCTGAAGCAACAAGGCACAGAGCTCTCATGTATTAGATGTATTAGATGTAGCATCTATCACGTTTGTTCAAATGATGACACGGGGATCAAAGTAGTCCCGCCCCGTGTGTCACAGTTTTACATAGACTTATATAGGGAAAAGCTTACAAAATCTTCTTCTCTGACACTGCGAAAGACAGAGGTTTAATATTTTGCATTTGATGTAAGCTTATGGTCCTCTACCAAGTATGTTCAAATGGTGACCCTTTGACTATTTGACAGTGCTCGGTTATCTTCGGTCGTCGCTGGTCGGTTATTCTCGTTCGGGGATGTTCTGGGAACAACACTTAGCTTCGGACAACCAATCAGATATAGACTGACCAGAACAACAAGGTCGTGTTGACCAAAGAAATCCATATCTCGATACTATAAGCCGTTACACAGACAAGAGAAGTTGTCAGTTGTCATTACCTGGAAAATCCTACAACTTGAAGGAGAACTGCGGTTGCGTAGCTGGTGGAAAAACACACGTGGTGGCCAAGTAGTGACCAAGTCGACAGATATGTAAGTATGTCTTGCATATAATTACCTAACTCCTTACCACTCACGCATACACAACAGTTGTTAAATATGTCTTTTTGTGTTTTTTAAATTGTTACCATGCGGTTGTGGGTTTAAATTTCGGTTGTGGGTGCTGTGGTTTTCGCTTGTAAAAAAGTATTTGAAGGGAATTTAATGACGAAACCCTTTGATATAAGAACCATTTTAGCTTGTAGAGCACCCACAGGCCCTCATGTGCCTCTTGTTCTTTATTATTATTACTCGTAATGAATGCTAACCACTGGACTATCAAAAAGAGTATGATAATGGACTTTTGGAAACGGCCGAGCACAACACATACAAGTTTGCTCATTTGAAGTCCCTGGGGTCAAAGATGGCTGCAACCCCTGTGTCCACATTTTGTATATTATAGAGAGTAACATAGACTTACATAGGGAAAACTTAAAACGTCTTCAGTCAGCATTTATGACGGGACAGGTTTTTTATCTTTGCGAAGATCCTCAGGTGATCACAATATACGCGATTTTGATTATTCCCGAGTAACCCCGCCAGCTACCTTAATTAGAGAATATAATCTGGCGAAGGATATCTTTATTCACACTCTACCGTTTTATTTGCATGTCAATAGATAAGAGTGAGGTTTGGTGCACCCTAAAACCTGGTTTAAAACCCCAGCGGCATTTTTGCCACTGACGGTTCTATTGTCAACCCTTTTATGTTTGTGATTTCATGTCTTGACTTTTATATATCTTTGTAATTATTTTTTTTATTTCTGTTCGTGTTTATTGGTTGAGTGTGGTCTTTGAATACTACATTTCCTGTTGTATATTTATATCTACTTTTCTTTATGGTTTAAATGTTTTGACGGTTCAGTACTTACTGGTAAACTGGCACTTTTCATGAATACATGTAGCAGCTTGATATTTTTCATCACTTACGTCTGGGTGCATGCATCCTGATCTGTATGTTTGTCTTCCACTTTTTAAGTAGCGACCAACAAAGCATATCTAATGGTAGATTGAAAAGAAAGAAAAAATATATCATTAGATAAATATGTATTCGGCATGTATAGTACTGCATCATATTAAATAAACAGCGATAATGTAGAAACCTCTTTAATTTATATAATTATATGACCGCTTACTGATGCATGTAGATGAAAAATAATGGTAGTACATAATTAACAACACAGCTATTATAGAAGTTTGATAGATGCTCGTTTATATATACATATCAGTAACATAATTTTAAATATAGACAAATCATCGATTGATAAAAAAAGTTTGTTCGTGGTTTATACCGTTTACGAAAGAGTGAATATTTGCAAGTATATACGAAGTAATAGAAAGTTAGCATGTATTATATATATAAACGGTTTGCAAGAATGGAAACCCATATCACACGCTGATTTTACTCAATGAAGTTAAGTCGCGGCCTTTTTCGCCACTGACCGTTCCAAGGCGGTAGCCCTATTGGCAACCCTTTTGTGTTTGTGATGTCTTATTTGGCATTTTGTTCATCTTTAAAGTTGTTCTTTGTTTCTGTGTGCGTTTGTGGTTGACTGTCGCCCTTGAATGCTACTACTCCTTCGATTTTTATATCTATATCTCTATTAATTCTCTAATCAATTGCTTCCAGTCAATTATACCTATAATTTATTAATTAAAATAACAATCCGCAGCAAAATAACTCAAAACAAGATTAATATTTTAAATCTAACCTCGTTGTCATGGCATGTCTGCACGGTATCACAAAACTGAAGTTGAGACATATCCTCACAGGCATAACAGTTTCTGAATCCATAATCTTGAACCGGAAAAGATGGTATTATTTCAATACTAAAATATGCATTTATTTATCGACGATAACATATTTGGCTTACAGATGGGGATGTTCCCCGAGCAACTTCTTATGGGGACTATGTGTCTCAACTTATTCCTTTATCTAGAGCTTGTACTCGAGTTGAGGATTTTAATATTCGTAATCTTTGTATAACTTAAAAGCATCTCGATCAGGGTTACCGTTACCATAAACTTCGTAAATATTTTGCACAATTTTACTATCGTAACCCTGATCTTCTTTCCAAATATAAAAGTTATTTAAGAACTCCTCTACGACAAGGACTATCAGAACCTGACTTCTATGGTGACGTGATTTACAAACTTCGTAAGATCCTTGGTCATGATCACTTTCTTACTATGTTTGTTAAACTTGTTAAAAGGTTTATCAAAAGAGGTTATGATCCTATCATTTTGCAACGCACTGCATGCTTGGTGGTGAACCCATTTACAGTTCGCCACTATGCTTTCCTCTTTGTTTGTGCGATGACCGGACATGCTGTGGATCCTATGATGACGTCTACCTAAAGCCCAATATGGCGGTGACATCTTGTCGTGCCCTCACTGGTTTATTCTCTTTCTCTCATTGCTCTGGCTTCTGCCAAGTCATTGAGTACCTTCTTTGTGGCTTTCTAGGCTATTGTTTTTTTTGTATTTATATATTCAAAAGCATCTTTGTGTTTTACTTATATTACCTATTAATGCTTCCTTGTTGGTTAGAGAATAGTTCATGGCGGGGATTTCTTTATTTGCACTGTCCCATTTTATTGGGTTGACAGTAGGGTAAGTGTGGGGTTTGGTGCACCCTAGAACCTGGTTTAAACCCCAAGCAGCCTTTTTTGCCACTGACCGTTTCAAGGCGGTAGCCCTATTGTCAAACCTTTTATGTTTGTGATGTCTTATTTGGAAGTTTATTCATTTTTAAGTTGTTCTTTGTTTCTGTTTCTGTTTGTGGTTGACTGTCGTCCTTGAATGCTACTTTTCCTGTTCGATTTTTATATCTATATTTACAACAAAAAAGGGGTAAAAATATCGGACATGGAAAGCAGCATTCAAGGACGACAGTCAACCACAAAACACAAAAACAAACACGCAAACAGACAAACGAAAAGACAAAAGTAATAAAAAATGCAAACGACATCACAAACACAAAAGGGTTGACAATAGGGCTACCGCCTTGGTACGATCAGTGGCAAAGTAGGCCACTGGGGGTTTAAACCGGTTCTACGGTGCACAAAACCTCACACTTACCCTACTGTCATCCAATTAAAACAGGACAGTGTAAATAAAGAAATCCCCGCCATGATCTAAACTCTAACCAACAAGGCAGCATCAATAGGCAATATAAGTAAAACACAAATATGCTCGTGTAAATATAATACAAAAAAACAATAGCCTAGAAAGCCACAATGAAGGTACTCAGTGACTTGGCAGAAGCCAGAGCAGTAAGGGAATACATCATTAAGGGCACGACAAGAAAGATCATTGACAAACATCAAACGCCACCGTCCCAATGGGCTTAAGGTAGGAGTCTGACATATGATACTATCAAAAACGTTTACATTATGTACAACTAACTGAAACGATGTTATTGAATACACAATCTTTAGTAACTTTATGATATATTAAAAGAACATTGCACAGTGTTTGCCATGATGGATGAGCTACAAATAACGATTAATATCAAGTTATATTCAATTTGATAATAACATGACTAGAACATTAAACAAAATCACTACTTTAAAATGATAGTACATTTTAATATTAAAAGTATAATTGGGTAAAGAAACGAACAGACTTAAGGATAATGTTATTGATCGTAAGATAAGGAGTCATATGAGACACTTAGTTTATAAAATAGAATGAACTTTGTGATATTATAGCAAACATACGCACGAAAACTGACTGATCGTTATTTAATTAACTTGAATTTCACCCTTAATTTAACATTATACTTTATAATTTACCTGTTGGTGTTATCGTGGCACCAGCAGGCGACGTTAAGCTAACCATTGTTTCGGTTGTGCTGGCCAGTGGCGATGTTTCGTAAGCCCTGGTAGTAGTCACGGTTGAAAATTCTTTCCTGGTGCACTGTTTCTCTTCATAGTAATATAAAAATATAGAACCATTTAAATAGTTTAAACTATGGATTGCTTTTAAAGAGGATATGTGAAAATTATTAAAACGCAATGAAATGATTTACATAGGATGTAGAATTGCCCATTACGGTATATTTAACTTAACCCATGTATACTTCTATAACAAAACAATAACAATGTAATCGATCCGCCGAGTGGTTTACTCACAAAACAGTAAATTCAATCATTCGAAATGTTGTGCCGAAGAGCTTTTCAACCTTCTTTGTATAAGTAGTGATTATTCATGTTAATTTTGACTAATGCGCTACCTACACTATCATTGCGATACTAGTAGTATTAATGCTGATCTTCTATTGCAATACCACTGCAAAAGTATTTAAAATATTAAACTGCCGGGTTTCTTTTTGCCACTTCAAAATTCCAAAGTAAATTTCGTGCCATTTTGTCAGGATGGCAAAGGTACCTGCCGTAAAATTATTAAGAGATATACTTTCAAATAATAACACTCTAAATGTTTAAAAAGGCCTCATATATCCTGCTTGAACATGCAAATACAGAGATACCATTCTGACAGGTTTAATGGACATAATACAAACAAAAAGCAAAAGTAATATGCAAATTGATCGATTTTAACTAGATAAAGATGACTATTGCAATAAGTATTGATATTAAAAATTACTATTGATATAGTATGCTTTAAAGAGCTCAACATTAAAATGCATCGATAGTTTAATGTAGTGTTATCAGAAGTTATTCATTCCAATCGTTTATATACAGATATCGGTGGTACAGTTTCAGTTTTGGTATTGTTTGTTTTTAATCTGCTATGAGGAGGTGGGGACATTTTGTAGATGTTTTTATGGGGAGGAGGTTAGAAACGGATGAATTTCCAGGGGATCTAGGGTTGTAATTTTTCCAGGTAACATGGTCTGAAAAACGCAATTCCATTTTTTTGTGTGTTGTTGTTGTAAACTTAGAGTGTATTCTGGGCTTTACAAAGAAATCTTTCTTAGAGCGGGGGTAGCGATGGTGAGTACGGATATTATCTGGAATAGCCCATTCCTGCCTAATAGAAATTCGCTTCTGTCTAATCCTCGGGTTATATCCACCCCCGCACTCTCCACCAACCCACACATGCACCCGCCCCGTGGAATATACAACAAGCGTTTAAACTGTGCATAGGGTGTGCTCATGTAGCTTAGTACTTAAAAAGGATACATACGTCAACATCCACCTTAAATATTAAAATAATTGCGTCAAAGACCGATAACTTGTCTGAAGTCAGAGCATCAATGGGAAAACCGTTAAGTGCACGACAAATCGGAGGGAAGGACATTACTCATAATTCAGTTTACGCATATGCATGCCATCTTCGGGATAGTTAACATTTTGTACTATTGATTTTATTAATATTGAGTTATGCTCAACCCGGGGCTAGAGGGCGTGAGCGGTAGCTAGCATATTTCACTACCGCTCATGAACAGTATCAATCAAACCGAGACTGCAATATTTCGTATGTGTCGTGCTCGGCCGTTTCCAAAGGTTCATTATCATACTCTTTTTTTTATAGCACAGTGGCGTTGCTTGTGCAGTGTGGCGGCAGTAAAACGTCTCCCCGCGCTTGCAATCAGTACTGTTATTCATTTGATCTTTGGAGATCGCTGAGCCCGATACTTATATTTCTTTATCGGTGGTACATTTTCAATTTCTTTTGTTTTCTTACTTAATTTTTGATTCGGTGGTTTCACTACTCCGGCCGATAAAAGGCTTTGGTATTGTTTAACCACTTATAGAATATGTTGTCTGCTTTTTAATTTAGTCTTTTGGCTGTTACTTGTGATACGCAGGCTTCATAACCGATGCGACCAACTAAATTCCATTATGTTTATTTCGCTCTTCGGGGCATTTAATTTTATTAGATACTGGGACCGTACGCCGTACGACATGGGGAAGCCATGAACCCCATGTCCACCGCCATATGCATGCCATCTTCGGGATGGTTAAAATGTTGTACTATTGATTTTATTAATATTGAGTTCTGCTCAACCCGGGGCTAGAAGGCGTGAACGGTAGCTAGCATATTTTACTACCGCTCATAAACAGTCTCAATCAAACCGAGACTGCAATATTTCGTATGTGTCGTGCTCGGCCGTTTCCAAAGTTTCGTTATCATACTCTTTTTTTTCAGTAACGGCTATTTTAAGAACACGTGAAATAACTATACTTTTATTCGGCACAAATACATTAGTATATGACCTGAACATCTGGACAGACTTTTGATAAACCGTTTTGTAATTTGCCTTTATTTTGCGGGTTAGTTCCTTTAAATGTGTATCAATGTTCAGTTTAATTGAAGTTTGAGATGCAGTGACTGCATTCAATTTATGCATGCTTATTTTTCGTGGGAGTGTATTAACCGGCAATATATTTATCATATCGTAATAGTGTTATAAATATGCAAATGCAGGCCGAATCACCGTCCGGTCTTTTCCGTTCAGCTCAGTGTGTTTCGGAATTGAATCTTGATTTCCGTAACGTTTAAACTACCGGATAACGGAAATCGACGAGGTCCTTCCGTCATTCTAAGTTGTACGGAGATGACCGGGTCAAAAATACGACGTCATCGTACAAACATACGACGTCATCATATGACAACGTTATATATAGGCAGCTACAATAATACATCCTCATTAGGGTGCTTTTTTCAATTTATATAATAAATAGAATCTCACATTCGTACATCTCTAATATTGAATAGATAACAAACTGGTAGGATAAAACTTATAATATAGTCAACTCAACGTCAGATCATGCATTTTACCTAATTTATTTAATAACGTCAATATTAAACACGCAATCATGTAAGAACCTCTATTTCAGTATTTCTCTTTTTGTTTAATTAAAGCAAAAGCATTACTTAGCTTTTATATTAGAGAGAGAGAGAGATAGAGAGAGAGAAGGTGGGAGGGAGAGAGGGGGATCAGAGAGAGAATGTATTCGTATATTAAGCAATAACAACAAAGCGTGTACGTGTGACTTTTCATGGTTGACTTTCGTTGCACTTACCATTCAAATTGAACCCAGCGTAAAATCCATAACCGAGACGGGACTCGAATCCAAACACCAACAACCCGAACAGTACAGATTCGTCGTGATGTGACAATGTGTGATAGCCCTCGTTAGTGATGTTCATAAACACAACTGTAAACATGTTGAAGGGGGATGGAACTGGAGTGGTTGTTTTTTGAAAAGAAGATCCATTGTGAAGAAGTCCATCAGATTTGTTTACCGGTACGATAATCGAAACATGGTGTGTGTATCCAGACTGTGTGTGCGGCACCACAAATGTGTATTTGTTTACATACTGGGAGACACCAGGTACGATAGTCATGAAGGGACCTCCAATCACACTATCGTAAAAATTCGATGTCGCATACTGAGTCACACTTACAGGGGTATCTGCCATCACAAGAAGCGGTTCCGTATCAAAAAAATAATCAGTAATGTTTGACTGGATGACATGGAGTGTCTTAGTTTTGTTTTTGAATGTCACATGTACTGTTGCCCTATCAGCTAATATTCTAAGCATAAACGATTTTGGTTGAACCGGTGCAACTATAAAAGTATCCGACCATGTTTCAACTGGCGTCATTTGAGAAGCAATGTGGTCATGGTTGATATCATCATGTCCTGAAACTGAATGCACTGGAACGGAGGGATACCCTGACCCAGAAAACACAGCCACTGGTTTATTTGACTGAACTGTAACGCCAGTTATATCTCTAGGATTCGGTTCTCCTAGCTGATATACGTCCAAACTGCCCAGGGTAACATTTACAATGTGTTTTATCATAACCGTTGTATCATTGAATATGCCAACTACAATAAGTTTACCTCCGTCGGTGGCATATGGTGCACCAGCATACGACGAAACAAAATAATGCCTGCCTAGCATGTCAACTGGGAAAATAACGTACGATTCTGTAGATATGCTTTGGCTGTAGACAGTGGCCAGAACAGATATATCTGTATCCGAGGTAATCCGAATACCTCTTGTATCTTGGAAGGTTCCGTATTTCAACAGTGAACTGCTGATCGGTATTTTTAGTGCTGATCCTGCCGATACGGTGTACGTCGTGTTTATAGAGAGAAAGGGTATTTCTAGTGCAATATTACTTGTGTTTTCTGAAACGATATCCAGCTGAAAGTTGTTTGGAAAGCTTGACCATAACGGAGCTAATATTCCAAAAATAAACTCCTTTCCAAATGTACCTTAAAAATAAAAATAAATATAATATGTTAGAAAGGAACGCACCTTATACTCAATTTCATGGTTTCCAATAATGCAACGCGCTGGAGTAGTGCCGGTTTAGACAGGTAAACAGAAATATCAATAAAAGTCGGAAGCTTATCATTAAAATCTGGATTTACACACATTATATTGACTGTTAACGTTTAATGGTCGATACAGAACTGTTTTAATATTGCTATTTATGATGATTGATTCGCTGATCTTTTGCACGGACTGATATAGTGTAGAAATTGTCTTCTTAAGTTTACCGGTATTGTGATGCATAGCGGTCTTAACTTTACCGGTACTGTGAAGCATAGACGGTGGAGTAATGTAAACAGAGTTTATACATAATTTATAACAATGAATTCAGTAGATAAACGCACCACTGTCTGTACATCGCGCACTTTTAATGAAGTAAGAGCTCTGTCTTACCAGCAGCTTTTATATTTGTTCAGGGATGCACATGTTGGAACTCAGCACATTGGGAGAGATTCTTTAGAAATACCGTTCAGTGACACCTTAGGACTTTCAACAACAGGTTGCAAAAAGGAAGGACAAGAGGAACAAACACCTCGACTGAACCACAAGGCACAGAGCTCCTATGTATCCTGTCGATCTGCATATTTCTGACGAGAAACAGGGTGTCTGAGATAAAACCTTATCTGGGCAGTTACGTTCCTATCCCGTCAGGTGCACCTCTTTTGATGACGTCAGCACGTCTTTTGATAACGTCAGGGTATATTTGATGACGTCTGGGTATTTTTGAAAGGAAAAAATGGGAAGAAAATGAAAAAATGTAAATTAAATGATTTTAAACGATCAACATGATACATAGAATATCATGTTAATGCCTGATCGTATTCAGTTTATCAGGTTCGGCACGAAAAAAATGAAGCCCTCGGCACAGCCTCGGACTTCATTTGTTTCTCAGCCTCCCCTGATAAACTGGATGTGATCATGCACTAACATGATATTCTCTATATATTACATGTAGCATCAGGTTATGGTCCTCTAATATGTTTGTTCAAATGGTGACCCTAGGGTCAAATTTGGCCCGTCCCGGGGTTTAAGATTTACATATATAGTCTTATATAGGTTGTTCTTTTAAGCAAAGTTTGAATATTTTGCATTTACTATAAGCTTATGGTCCTTAACCAAGTTTGTTCAAATAGTGAACCTGGGGTCACATTTGCTCCGCCCAGGGGTCACATGTTTATATAGACTTTTACATGGAAATACTTCTTCTCTGAAACTGCAACAGCCATAGGTTTAATATTTTGCATTTACTATAAATTTATGGTCTTCTACCAAGCCTGTTCAAATGGTGATCCTGGTGTCACATTTAGCCCCGTCCTAAAGGTCAGTTGTTTTACAAAGTTTTCTTCTCAGAAACAGCTTGGTCAATTTTGACCAAACTTCACATAGATGATCCTTAGATGAATATTTTTCAAATTTGCAAAAATTAGGCAAACACGACATCCAAGATGGCCGCCATAAAACATCTTTAAATTACTTCTTGTGAACAGGGAGGCTAAGGCCTTGGATTTAAATCCCACTGGAGTTTTTATTTATTATTTAATCTTCATTTCTATAATCGTTTCCTGTTTGGATGCGTTTTTCCTTTTGTTTAATTTTCTAAAGATTGTATAATTACAAAGATTTTGTTTGTTTTACATAGACTTATATAGGGAAAACTTAAAACAAACTTCTTGTCTGAAATTATAAGAGCCGGAGGTTTAATATTTAGCATTTGCTGTAAACGTATGGTCCTCTACCAAACTTGTTCAAATGTTGATCATGAGGTCACATTTGGCCCCGCCCCAGAGGTCACATGTGTTGTTTTTTTCTCGAATTTGTTAAAATAATGTGATGTCCACCACACGGAAAAATCTTTGAATTACTTCTTGTACACTGGGATTCTAGGGCCGTAGGTTCAAATCCCACTGGAGGTAAACTTTTCTTTTAATTCTTAATTTTAATATTGTTTCCTGTTTGAATGCGTTCTTTCTTTTGTTAATTGTTCTAAAGTTTGTATATGTTGCATAACTTATATATGGAAAACTTGAAAAACTTTCTTTTAAATTGTTAGCATGGAGTTGTGGGTTTAAATTTCGGTTGAGGGTGTTGTTGTGTTTTGCACATGTAAAAAGGTATTGAAAGGAATTTAGTGATGAAACCCTTTGATATAAGAACCATTTTAGCTTGTAGAGCATCCACAGGCCCTCGTGTTCTCTTGTTCTTTATTATTAATAATGATCGTTAACCCCTGGTCTATCAAGTTTTTGGCTTTCATGTCCGGGTGCTAGCCTATATACTCATTTCGGTTTTTCAGCGGAAGTAACCGCTTCTTCTACACAGGTAGACGCTTGTTTTCGTTTTGTTCTCTGACCCACGAAGCGAACAGAATATACTTGAATAGAATAACTTTATTTTCCAATCAATGATAGCATTATAATCATAGTAAAATGAACAACATAATGAAACATAACAAAAGCTTAATTCTGATTAGGATTACTCGTATAACGGTAAAATGAAATGACGGTGCTCGCTTCTTCTACGCAGCAATCAGGTAAAACAACCAATCTAATCAGAGTTATGATTATATACCGACTGTCGTTTGTTCCGCTTCAGCAGATAGACGCAATCTCCACGCAGAGTTATCGTACCTTATATTCACATATACTACTAAATTACAAGAGTTTGGTAAAACCCGTTTAATTGGAATATTTTTGCCTGAAACATATTTATTTCTTGTGTAAATATAATTTTCAAAATATCTGCAAATTAGATGTTGCAAGATTTGAAATTATGTATGAAAACAATTTGTTTTACTCGGGACTATTTGACTACCAAAATTATACGTTCTTAGGTCTCCTCAGTCGATACGCATAATTATGTAAACATTTCAAACCGAAGCTCGATAGCAGAAAATTACTAAAAAAAAAACTCATAAAAAACAATTTGAAAATATTGAATTAGGTCTATATTTTATCTTTGCGGATCACGCAAAAGGATTTATTATAAACATTGTCCTATTTTTTTTAAAATAATCACGTGACCTAACCGTTTGCCCTACTTTCTTTGAAGTTGACAGACTCAGTGTAGACGTTTGTTTCAGGTGTGTAAGTTTTCCTGCCAAAGAATGGCCCACTTCACGGATAGCGTTTACACGTTTGGTGACAATGTTATGCCAATTTCTTTGGATTTGATATTCCGTCATTATTCAATGGTTGTGTTTATGAAAAGATGTAGTATTTTATGTTTAATGTCATTCTTTGTGTATGTATTAGTATATTTGTTTTAAATTAAAATAGAATAAATTAATAGCAGAATTTAAATGTAGATTTGTCTATTTGATTTACCTTAGTTTAAATTGATACTTCCACATACACATCTCATACAATAGACTGCTTATGTTTGAGTGAACTGAAACATGCGCAGTGAAGCAGTCTATTGCTTTCGACCATGGACGGGTCCACTATTGTATAGGTTTGACACGCTGATGTCAAAGTTATTGATATTACAAGATCGGAGATTATTCTGTTATGCATTGGCGAAATATTGTCATCTTAACAGTACAGAAACTAATTATTTACTGTTATATGTTACTCACAATCTGTATCGAATGACGAAATAAGGTGATTGTTCTCCTTCGCCCTCATCACAACAGGATATATAAGGATCCTGATCACACATTTCGCAAAAATATCATATGTAGGATTGTTACTTGCAGAGATCTAAGAAGTCGATTAATAGGTTACGTCTCTGTTACCTTTTATTTGATTAGATTTACAATTACTACCACCAACACTCCATCACTCGCCCCCGCATTCCCGCACCCATGCGCCCCCGACCCGTGTCCTTAGCATGTCATGGGTGGGATTGTTACCAGTTATTAGTGATCTTTTTCGACGCTTAATTGTACATACAGACGGTTAGTGCAGGAAAAAAATGAAACCGGAAACACGTGTCTCTAATTATTTGTTATTAGGTCGTCGATATAATGATGAAGTTTCCCTCTTTGTTTTATTTATTAAGTTAGTGGCTTTCTGCCGTTCTGCTTATCTTCGATAGAAGGTGCGTCTGTATCAGCCAGTCGGAAACGATACCAGAATCTAGGTAAAATGGCTGCCGAATCATTTTTTTAGAAGAGCTGTTCTAGACATTTGTTGTGAAAACAAACACGCGTCGCAGATGATCTAGATTAACCTGTTATTTGATTTGAATTGATTTACCTTTAACTGTTTTAAATTAATTGTTATATGTTATCCCTAAACTCTATCCTGTTATGAGATTCCCCTTTTTCCCCAACCTCCTCCATATAGTTACCTAACAATGCAAGCCGTTCCTTTTAAAAGGAAAATTTATTGCATTTAATAATAATGACCCTGGAGTCAAAGATGCAATACCTGGGTCCAAAGTTTGTATGTAGAGAGTTTGCATGTTTGTACATAGACTTACAAAAGGAAAGACTTAAAACCATCTTCAATAAGCATTTGCGAGAGGACACTTTTTCATCATTGCAAAGGTCCTCAGGTGATCGATCTTGGCCCTCTTGTTGTTATTATAATACAGTCAAACTTAAAATCTACCTGTACATGTACAATTATTTGTACATCAACATTAAAAGTATAACTTTTTTAGTATATCCATAATTCCCACGTTTGTACTTAAGAAGTTATAACTCTATACCGAGTTAATAAACATTAAAGTTTATGCATTATTTTCTTTATTTAAATGTTTAAATGTTTAGATTTCCCTTCCAAGACTCAAAAAAAACTTATATTGAGGAAAATACACTCAAATAGTATTGGGGAGCTCACTTTTGGAATGCAGTGATAGTTTGATGTAATGTTATAATACTCTAATTGTTCAATAATTAGGGAAAAGGTAATTATTAAAAACAGCATACATTGTAAAGATCTTTATATCATTCATTTGTTATCATGATATACTTCTCATAAACTTCTATACATGTATGCAAAATATTAGAATTATTAAACAATATATATTAATCAATGTATATTAGTATGCAAATGTGTTTGTACATTTCTTTCAAAGCACATAATCACTTTTGAACATGTTATGCTTTTTCAATATTTTACTATTCAAAAATCATTATGGTAAACAAGATGCTTCCGTTAATCAGAAATAAGTGCCCTAATGCTAGCACTATCAAAACATTTTTATGACAAAACTTAAAAATACACTTTGTTAAAATGCGAGTACGTTTCTTTTTGTGACCTGTTACATATTATAAATACAAACATCTGGAATTATTCATTCTGGGTAGAAATCAATAGCATAGTGTTATACTTTACGAATGACCATTTGATATTCTTGAAATATACTATTGATTTAAAATCAAAATGAAACCAACCTGAATATTTCTAAAAGAAGACGAGTTTGATGACAGGTGGTTTGACAGACTAAATAGCAAACATCACAGATGTACAATACTATTGTTCCTATGGCGCGGTTCGTTATAGGGTTCATTTATAACTGAATGTATTAAACGAGTTCGATATATTCATATGCTGCGAGGCAGACGTTTGATTATATTTAATACTAAACTAGTACAAATGTAAAATTATATTTTAAATATCACATATCACACACTGCAGTCATTTTATGTGATAATGAATACTCAATATGATTTTACAATGGGGGTTGAACGTTGACCAAGTAAGCACACACTGTGAATACCGGTTCTGCAACCTCTTTCATTGATAGTTGGAATTCCTGTTCCGAATATGATATGTTTTAATACGCTGAATTGCACGTTCTGTTTGGATTCTTACACTTCAGAGGTTGAACCTTCCGCAGCACTTAGTTATGGCTTATCACCACCCCCTCCCCCCCCACCACCCCACAAATGAGGGCGTGTATAGTTTAACTTCTATGTCCTTAAGACTTCTTTCAGCAAAGAAACCTCTGTCGGCCATTACAGAACCCTTTCCTGAGCAGGTCTGCACATTGTGATGTGATGAATTTATTGGAAGCTCTGCCACCATACATTCTACTGACGTATGTCACACCCATTTGCGAGCTTATCCCAATCAGAAATGTATATGCAATATGGTGCTTATAGTTTGAAAAGAGCTGTTTCCTAGCATCAAGCTTACTTGGATTTTGAACAAATAGCTCAGTGCAATCCAGAATGACTTGAAAATATGTGTAGGTACTTATTGTTTGAAATTGGTTTGTGCTGGTTATTTCCCGTGATGGCAGTTCACAAATTAGCTCAATATCAACATTTATTATATAACCTATAAATAGACGCGTTTTCATTGGCTAAAAAGTAATTTTTTAGAAAAAATATCTAGCGATATTGACCTGTTTTTTTGATATTGACCTGTTTTTTTGATATTGACCTGTTTTATATAATTGTTTTTTTGATATTGACCTGTTTTATATAATTGTAAATTGAGGGTTATATAATAAAACAGTTATGGACTTTTCAGCTGTTATACATGATGTTGATATGTACCAAAAAATCATTATTGACCTCGGCTATCGCCTCGGTCAATAATGATTTTTTTGGTGCATATCACATCATGTATAACAGCTGAAAAGTCCATAATTGTATAATATCAACCTGACCCACGACATTTATGCCAAATCTTTGGGAAATATCATCCGTTAAAAGTTCAACTTTATGAGTGTTAAAATTATGTATTTTATGAATATTGAGTTCTGCTCAACCCGGGGCTAGAGGGCGTGAGCGGTAGCTAACATATTTCACTACCGTTCATGAACATTCTAAATCAAACCGAGACAATATTTCGTATGTGTCGTGCTCGGCCATTTCCAGAGGTCCACTCTCATACTCTTTTAATCGTACCATTGTGAGGAAGAATTCGCCAATGAGTGTCATCTTTCTTTCGGGCCCAGGTTTGTTTGTGAATGTCGTGGAACAGTGCTCATTGGTTGTTGTGCTGCTACGCCGCCAATACTTCATGACCCTATCCAGTATATCGGGCAAAAATGTGTACAATTTTCGCTATCGGTTGAAATATTATCATGCCCTGTAGGATGTGAGGTATATACATAAGTGTTTGTTTGAGTCTGTGTAACTCAAAGAACGTCTAGTGTTTTTCCCCAAGGATTCGGATTCTATTTCTCTTCGTTGTCTGCTTTCTTGCACTGAACCTTTCCCTCAATGTTGACACAACGTCAAGTGTTCTATTCGGTTAACTGGCACGTGGTGTTGGCTTTTCATGCCATAGAAATATGGATGGGACAAATCCTTGATGAGACAGTGCAAGCCCTTTTTTCCCTGGAAAGAAAAAGAAAAGAATGACAATACGTGTACTGGATACTGGATACGTGACTTGACTACATTGGCGGAACTAGCCTTTTTTGACAATGTGGCGGAGGGTTACAATTAACATAATGCTGATTTCAAATCTCAGGGATGAGGAGCACAGATACCAGTTTTTTTATTTTTTAATTACATTATTAATTATATCCTCCTCTAAATAAGCAATTCATTTCCAGAAACATTGAATGCCGTTTCATTCGTATAACTCGCCTGTACTCTACCAGGGTATGTACCAATTTTCTTCTCAGCCTCTATATACAAAACTTCCACCATGCATTAAAAACAAATGTACTTCTTAAATTTTAAGTGAATAAATAAAATCTTGATAATGTATATATTCTTAATCATTGTATCGTTATCTTCTAAAAACGAAAAATTCAGGATGTGTACCTCATATAAAGTGATCCGAACATACTCGATTCCAGCTTCTCCACTGCCAGGCACACAGAAAAACATTTCCATCTTTTAATTTCTTCGCGATCTACCTGTCACTTTGTTTACGACTAGTGAACGTGCATCCGGTGACTCCAGTATCTAGGACGATCCCATGACTCGACAGGAACTACTCCAATGCGCGTTGCATAGTGGCATATCATGAAAAACTGTATATTGTCTAATAATGTGTGTCCACAGAACATAATCGATAACTCTGTCATAACACAAGTTTCAAACGGAAATACATGTGTTTAATTCAAATGGAAAGAGTACGTGTTCCATTAAATACATAAGATAAAATCAATGAATGTCGTATTATTTGCAACATGTTAACAGCATCGGTGTTGTTGTTTGTTCTGCCTTTAACAAATCTGTCACTTTATCTAAAACGAGTAGATAAGTATACAACTTACAATTTTTCTCCTTAACTCAAAGGTCTACATTATTTTAAGGGAGATATATACAATGTAAAATATATTCATTATTAACATTTTTCTTCAGACGAACCATATGAAGCAACAGTTATTTCTTAAGATTAAATAAAATTATTAAACTAACTTGATTTGCACATGTTGCCTTTCACCTCTTCTGCTGAATCCACGCCAGTAGGCCAAATTGCGCACTGAATGATAAACGGATATATTAATGTATACTAATCATATAAACTGAAAGAAATATTACGTTTATTCTCTTGCTGTAACATTAGCTAAAACATGCGTGGGTCCCCGATCAATTTCTTATTGAGTTTATGTTTCTAAATTTATTCGTTTTTCTAGAGCTTGTAGTGTTGAGGACTGTAATATTCGTAATAGTTGTATAACTAAGAAGCTACTCCTTCACGCTACCGTTACTATAAAGTCGGTAAACATTATTATCGTAACACTAGTAAAATGTAAGAGTAATTGAAGAACTTGTCTGCGAGAAGAACTAACACAACCTGATTTATATGCTTAAATTTAGAAGTATAATTCTCATTACAAACTAAACCAAAATAACAAACAATGTTTCTTACCAATAAAGCTAAAGTCAACAATTTCATTTTTCCTTTAGTCCCTTCCATACGGTTGTCACCAAATGAACCAAAAACGGACTAAATCTGAGTTATCTACAAAGGTTATCTTAAGAAAGTATTACAGGTCAAATCCTGCAAGAGACATTTAAAACTAGCTACGAATGACATTAAACGAGTCCTAATGTTATCTTTAGAACATTTGTAACGTTATTTAGCTTAATATTTGATACGGTTGTAGTTTGGCTTAATACTAACCAACCCTTTTGTGTTTGTGATGTCCTATTTGGCCTTTTATTCATCATAAAATGTGTTCTTTGTTTCTGTGTGGTTTGTGGTTGACTGACTTCCTTGAATGCTGCTTTTTCTGTTCGATTTGTATATCTAGTAATACTAACCAAGTGTTAAAGCAGTGAAAACATAGTAAAATAATGCAGTGTTGTAATCGATTAAATGGACATTCGTACTAATACACTGTATTAAAATTCTTATTATAAATGATGTTTGCATGTGTATAGTGTATCAGATCAATACGTTCAATGTTATCATTTCCAAGAGTCGTAGTGTCGGTATAATAATTATATGCATTTCATACTTTGTTTTTTATATCTTATTTTGTGTTATCCATGTTATCTGGAATGGATTTTATTTAGTTATCACTTACATATATGTTAATATACGGCCGTGGTGTGCCTCTAATGACAAACCTAGTGCCGAAATGGCCCGAGAGCCATGAACTATGTTTTTAATTTGATATGACAAAATACATCGTTATGTGTACAAAAGGGCACAATTTAAACATATAATAGCATAAGATGTAAATAAGTATGTGTCAAATAAATGTTATTGAAGTATTAAATAACGTTAAATTAGATTTCGTCCTTGTCTGTTAAAAAAACAAAAATATATACTATATGTAAATCATGTTCACCAACTCAACCCGCATTCGATTCCCTCACTCAGCGTATGTGACCGGCCTCTATGGTCCTATTAGAGGAGAGAGAAAGGTGAGAACAATTCAATGACACGCGAACACGTCAAACAACTTGATAACATGGGATTTAAGTAATCGAGGTTGTTGATTCAAATATACTTTTGTTTTATATATCTTTTATATTTTCAGTGCCTTTTCTGCCTAAATTAAACTGCATGCCAAGACGTCCTGAATGTCCAAGAAAACAATAGATGTGTCGATTGCATTGTTTTTAGTTGTTTATGACTTAACTCTGCTTTACGTATAGCTTAGCATTAATAACCTGCAACAGATGGTTTGACAATCAACTTGCAACCTATTTTAGAAAGAATCACAGGCGTAGGAAAAAGCGGATGAGGACCCTCCCCTCCAATAATTTGAAAGGAGTGGGGAGGGGGAGTGTCAAAGTATTTCGAGAAAAAATGGTACAAGTTCACAAGAAGTACGTTTTACGATACATGTTGTATGTGTTAGTCTCCAATTCTGTGTGATTTTGGTCAGGTAGAGATCCCATAACTAATACTTCTACTTTAACTAATGATTCAACATGCCAACTCTTAGAACACCTTTTAAGGCTGCTCTAGTTTCCTTCTGTAACCATTTTTGTTGGTATTAATGAGTTAAGAAGAGCTCTTATTTGAAAAAGAGATTTACGATAATAGCATTCAGCGTAAGTGTATTGTAATGGTTGCCCTGGTGGAATAGGTTTTTATTTATACAATGGTTACGAATACTTAAATCCTTAACTGCAAACTCTAGAAAAACGAATGATATGATGTTGTTCTGGGAACATTCCCGTCTAAGGGATACTTAACGATATCGAAATTAAAATCAAAAGAAGATATAAAAATCGAACAGGAAAAGTAGCATTCAAGGACGACAGACAAAATAAGACATCACAAACACAAAAGGGTTGACAATAGGGCTACCGCCTTGGAACGATCAGTGCAAAAGAAAAAGAACAAAAACGGCCGATTGGGGTTTAAACCAGGTTATTAGGTGCCCCAAACCTAACTCTGACTCTATTGTCATCCGAATAAACGGGACAGTGTAAATTAAGATATCAATAAATAATGAAAAGGGGACTTTTTTCAACTCTTTTTTTATAATTTGTGCTTATTACCATTTACAAAGCTAACTGCATTTAGATATTAAGAAAATGTACACGTCTTACATTTTAAATTCAATACTAAATGTGAATTCAAACTTAAAATTGTTAGGTCGTTGTTATATTCTTGCATACCAGATAAGGTCATGCGCATGTTACATGAGTGCTGGAAAAACTGATGTATATATATTTCTTATGTCGATACCATCAATAGTTGCATGACGTCGTTTTGTAAAATAAAACATTCCAAAAGTTGAGTTTTGGCGACGTCAATACGCGAAGTTTATGGTATCAAAGAAAAGGAATCAATCTCGGCAGACCTCAGTTAAGATAAAAGTAAATACACCCTGGGATAGAATTCCAGATCTGCGCCGGATATACATGACTTATTAGTAAATGCTAGCTTACAAATTGTTTAAAATATTTAACTTCAGTGTCATATTTGACAGAATACGGTTTATTTGTCAAAGTTCACAAATACCACTGTCTGGATCGAGATGCGGTACGACCTTTCCGGAACACGGTACATCCCTTCAAGATGGCGGACAGAGATGCTGTCAAAAGGTACGTCGCACATTTAACGCTATTTGGTGTATTTTACGATAATTTCAAACCTATCGTTTGTTGTCCTTTGAGTATAATAGGTCAATATGTCCATTGTGTATGCTTGCCCTTTTGGTTTTATCGCAACAATGGAGATTTGGAGCCTATTTTGAATCGAGAGAGGACAATTGTTTAGGCTGTTTTCTCAGCACATAATTCACCGTGGCTGTTTTTTAGCAATAAAACAAAGCAATTTTGGTACAAAATGATATATAGGGTCCTATAGAAACCACAGCGTCCGAACGCAATGGCATCGTAGGTCCACACTGTACTGCAAACAAGGACTTGAAACTACAATGAAAGAGACAAAAAACAACAGAAAGGGTGGTGAAGACAGGGTTACCGACTTGGAACGGTCAGTAGGCAATAAGACCTACTGGTTAGCTTGAATCGATTTTATATGCGCACAATCCTCGCTATTATCCTGTCTTCAGCGCCCAAATAGACAAGACAGTGTAAACAAAACTAAATCCCATCAAAAGGAAATCTCTAACAATAAAGTCCACATCCAGAGAAACCAACTAAAGATATACATACAAAATAATAAACATCTCAGGATGTATCCAAGTCGAATGCTGAAAGTCCTGATCTTGTATTTTGAGGAATTTTATACGAAAAATGCATTTTCTGTTTTGTATGAGTGACGGTATAGCCACCAGGGACCGGTATAGATTTTCAGTCAAAACGCTGAATGTGTTAACGGTACAGCCGCGGAAACAGAAAACGGTATATCCTCTGACATGCACTGGCTACGGTATATACTCTCTCGTATGAACGGTTAATCCCGAATGATGAAACTTTAATCCGAAATAAAGCTGGAATGGATTGATCCCAAGTTTTCCGATTTGTTTTATAATCAACCCATCAACCAATTTCAGTGCATATCAGTAAAATGTTCTTTTTTAACTATTCTATTTTGTTGTTAAAATTTTTTCAGTTCGCTGTCTTCCAGTATATCGGCCGTGGGTCTTGAATGAGGATTACACTTTGAAGATAAATACTAGTAGCTGCAATCCGTTAAATGTGTTATTCATTCCGATCCTTGGAGATCGCTGATTGGTGATTTCACTACTCCAGCCTTTAAAGGCTCTGAGTATTGTTTAATCATCCTTAAAATATGTTGTCTGCTTTTTAGCTCTACTAGACAAGGACCGTGATCTGTTGTCCGTCGTCCGTTCGTTAACTTGTTGTCATCATTCTAGTGCATCCATTTTGCATCATATCGTTATCAAACTTTGCTAGATAGTTGATATAAATAACAGCGAAACAAATGCCAAAACCTGCCAGTGACACCGGAGTTACGACCATTGAATTAACGAAAATTGCTATATTTTGTCTTATTACCTCTTTATCGCGTTTATGTGTCATCCAATCTTTACCCAACATTGCAAAATTGTTGATATAAATGAATGCTCGAACATGTCAAAGAACCTATTTTGCCTCGTTAAGACGATAGGGCCTTCATTTCTCATTTGATATTTACCAAACTTGGCCAACTTATCAATAAAAATAAGTACTGATAAAGGTAATCCTTTAAAAAAGTTCGGGCAAATTTGAAAACCAGCTGACATGTTCATGTATTGTTGGTAACATCATGCTTTCATACATCTTGATACATACATAAGGATTTTGTCTCAATAAAATGATGTGTTTGAATGAAAACTGATTGCAAAATGTTGTTGATAAATTCTTGCTTGAAAAAGTAAAATTAAGTTCACTTATTTTATTTTAGGGGAACTTATTGTGGTGGATTACCTGTATAATCAGAATGGAAAAGCCCTAAAGGACTATGAATCCTTCATCGAGACCTGGGAAGATGACTTGGAAATGGCATTGGCATTCAACAGGAAATGAAAGAGATAGAAATTCAAGACCTCACGGTACCAACTTTGGCCGACGACTCCGCACCAGAATCAGTGCAGATCCTCCATATTTCCACAGCTGGAACTGTGTTGGAACTAATAGTTACATTTACTGTACCAACTCCAGAAGATGAAGAAACGTTGGACGTCCGTTTGGCCGAAGACTCAGCACCAGAACCTGTGCAGATCCTCCATATTCCAATTGACCAAGACGAAACTGGTTAGTGCTCTGGTTAAATACGATATAAAATTAAAATGTGGTTACATCAAATATTTACGTCTTTTCATTCTCATAACTATTGGTGTACTAAATGTTTTTCTGTGCAAGAAATTGGTAAATCTATACATAAATTACCTGCACAATAACTAGCTGATCTGATAAAGAATTCCATTGTCATGTTTAATAATAAAAGTAATTCATCATAGGTTACATTTACTGACAAACTGAAATTATAAATTTTAAAAAGGCTTTTGAATCTTTATTACATAAGTTGATAAAACAGTTGAAACTTTAACTTAGCTGACATTATGACCCGTTCCTTTAACAGAGGGAGCAGTGTTTGAACCTAGAGCAACAAGCACCATAACAACTTCAGCTGTGGATGATGAAGAAATGTTAGATATAACGTTCGATGTAAGTTATCTGTACTCTATAATCAAATGTTTGATGTAAATTATCTGTACTCTGTAATCAAACGTTCGATATAAGTTATTTGTTCTCTGTAATCAAACGTTTAATGTAAGTTATTTGTTCCATGTAATCAAACGTTCGATGTAAGTTATCTGTACTCTGTAATAAAACGCTCGATATAAGTTTTCTGTACTCTGTAATCAAACGTTCTATGTAAGTTATTTATACTCTGTAATCAAATGTTTGATGTAAGTTATCTGTACTCTGTAATCAAACGTTTGATGTAAATTATCTGTACTCTGTAATCACATGTCCGATATAAGTTATCTGTACTCTGTAATCAAACGTTCGATGTAAGTTATTTGTACTCTGTAATCAAACGCTCAATGTAAGTTATCTGTACTCTGTAATCAAACGTTCGATGTACGTTATTTGTATTCTGTAATCAACGTTCGATTAAGTTATTTGTACTCTGTAATCAAACGTTTAATGTAAGTTATTTGTTCCATGTAATCTAACGTTCGATGTAAGTTATTTGTACTCTGTACTCAAACGTTCGATGCAAGTTATTTGTACTCTGTAATCAAACGTTTAATGTAAGTTATTTGTACTATGTAATCAAACGTTTGATGTAAGTTATTTGTACTCTGTAATCCAACGTTCGATGGAAATAAGTTGTACTCTGTAATCAAACGTTCAGTGAGTTATTTGTACTCTGTAATCATACGTTCGATGTAAGTTATTTGTACTCTGTAATCAAACGTTCGATGTAAGTTTGTTGTTTTTTTACTTTTTTATCCAAGGAACAACTCTATTGTGTATTTAATATTGCAGGTTTAGTTAAATTTGTAACATCTTGAAAAAGGAAACACATCTTCAATTCTCTTTTTATATTCAGAGTATTAGGAAACACGTACATGTACAGTTAAAATGGGATAAAAAATAACTATTTCAAAGACAAATTGATTTTGTTTCAGGAATCATATGGTCCAGACAATATTCTTGTGTACGATAAAGTCCAGACCCCGGCAGGATACCTCATCCAGTTCCAGTCCGATCAACTCTACTTGACGGAAAATGAGGCAGCCTGCATCGTTCGTCTCTGGAATTATTTATCGGACTATGACTGGAAGCCTACTGATTTTAAACCCAGATGTGATGCGGATTGTAATAGCCGATTCAGAGCTCCCAAAAAAAAAAGATACTGGTGTACCGTGCACAGAAATGTATGCGAAATAGTGTAACAAAAAACAGAATCAACAGAAAAATAAAGTAGTTTATGAACAGAAATTTTACATTTTGTCGTCATAGATTACTTTTGATTTCCATAACCATGATAACATATTAACATTATTTGATGCTTATAATTATCGATCCCAGTAATAGTAATTATAGAATATCTATATCCAGATATTTAATCTACTTGATTATCGGTAATAACTTTCAAAGTATAAGTTCTACAGTAATGAAACTTTGTACACATCTTTACCATGATCCAATTAGTATATATATATATGACAAAAGTCCACAACTCTCTGGTTCATGTTTGCATTATTCCCTTCTTTTTTCATACGAACAATTGGACTTGTGCCCTATCAATATATAAGAAATGGATTATATTGTAAATGTTTGTAAACTTTATCTATTGTAATCGATATGTCGAGGCACTCATTCACAGACTATGTTGGCAGTATCGTGTGTCGCAAAGGCGTTCTGGAGTATCGCTGAGTAGAAGGACTCTAATAATGCGTGCATATAAAAACATCTACCAGACTGTCTCCAGTAATGCCAGAGTGACGCATAACACACAGATTCAACTTCCTGTGGTCAACAATACTACATTATTAACTTGGTAATTGCTTGTAATGTTTTTAACTATAAGCTTGTAATGTTTTTAACTATAAGCTTGTAATGCGTTTAACAATAAGCTTGTAATGTTTTTAACTATAATCGTGTAATGTTTTTAGCTGGAATATAAGAAGAATAAAGAGGAGTGCAAGAATATTTAAAATCGCTAAATATTAATAACTAACTCTGAACACAGTAATAACTAACGTCGTCAATGGTGTTGTTGACGTCGACATCATCCCCTGATAACGTTACATAAAGCGAATAAGCTTGGTAAAAATCATACATAAACTGACCTAAAACGTAATAAAAAGATTATTCAACTAAGTTAAATATTCAGTTAAATAATCTCTACATATTGTACTCACCCTGGCATCAGGTTAAAGTTTTCATTATCTCTTATCTACTCCTTGACTGATTGCTTTGAAAGTTTGCATATATGTTCACCATCATTACCTGACACAGTACGAAATGAATAATAACTCTGTTAGAAATCTTCTCAAAATTATTGTTATATTTGGACTAAGTCACTTTGGTAAAAGGTTGTATGTAAGCTCGAATGGACTTCATTTATAAATGATAATAGTTTATAACTGTATTGTTCACAGGTACAATACAAAAATCAGAGTGAAAGATCGTGCCATTCTGGAGCAGGCTGTCCAGAAAACTGATGCCGGTCTGACAGCTGAAAGACGGCTTCCATCAGCTTTACAGTCAAATCTCCCAACAACTTTCATTGAAGAGGCAAACCAGTTTACAATGGCACACTTCTGGAACTGCTACAACAAAAAGAACACACAAATATTTAGCTTCTTCAACAGTTACCACTAGTCCACGGCCAGAAACACAAAATAATCCTTCAGCAAATTTCATTCCACAGCCTTCGACTTCAATTCCAATATTATCAGCAACATCACTTCCTGTTATGCAGACTCCACCTTTGGCAATCATAATGACGCAGCCCCAAGTGTAACCATCAAAATCCCAAGGAACCACATACTACCGCCAACAATATCAAAAGCGGAAGCAGCGACAGAAATCTGGTGGAAGGGTTCACAGGAAGTACATTAAATTAACTGATACCAGGATCTGTCGTGCATGTGGTGAGCCCAGGGTGCAGCCAAAACATAGAACTATAAAGCCTCATGCTCCTATGAGGAGTGGTTAAACCAGTTTGGTGATACATACAAAAATGTAGTATACTATAATTTGTTATACTTTGATTTTTTATTGTGTTGTTGACATGTTTATAAACCGAAATAGACCGTTATATATATATGTGATATAAAGTGTCATTTCAGACAGTGTAGGGGAATTTGAAATATTTTGCGAAGATACGCCGAGTTGCTACAGCTTTTTATAGACTAAACCTGCAATAGACTGTAATAGATATATGTGTTTATAAAGTGTCGTTTCCGACAGTGTTGTAGAAGTTCGGACTTTAAAAATATCTTGTGAGGATATGTAGAGTTTATAGACGCATATAAACAGAAAGAGACTATAATAGATATATGTGTTTATAAAGTGTCATTTCCGACAGTGTTGTAGAAGTTCGGACTTTAAAAATCTCTTCTGAGGATACGTAGAGTTTATAGACGCATATGAACAGTAAGAGATTGTAATAGATATATGCGATATAAAGTGCCATTTCCGACAGTGTTGTAGACGTTCGGACTTTAAAAATCTCTTGTGAGGATACGTAGAGTTTATAGACGCATATAAACAGAAAGAGACTGTAATAGATATATGTGTTTATAAAGTGTCGTTTCCGACAGTGTTGTAGACGTTCGGACTTTAAAAATCTATTGTGAGGATACGTAGAGTTTATAGACGCAAATGAACAAAAGGAGATAATAGATATATGTGATATAAAGAGTCAAATGCTTTTAACTTTAATCTTGATTGCTAACGTTTTTGACACCGATTAATAAATATTTATGCTGCCTTCTTAGTCAATGCTGACAGTAAGTTAAGCATATCTAGCATTCTGCAGACTTTCTTTTTCGTAAATGATACCACATTTAATTTTTTAAATGGCCCTTAAAACTTCGGTAAGAAAAACAAAAAAAGTTTCTTCCAATATTTCAATGTTGTAAAAACAAAATTAAATGCTGTCAGCAATTTGCAATAGGTAGAAGGTTCCAAGCCCTTGAAGGTGTAAGTTGGTGACATATTTAAACCTTGTATTATGGATTCATCTTTGACCTGGAAAAGCAGAGGAGAAATTCTTAGTAATTAAAGCTTGTATCCCCAGATTGATCCTGTTTCGAAGTGAAAAATAAAAATAAGAATTTAAAAAGCATTTTATTGAACGGGTGAACTGGCTGTCCTCTGTCCAGACGAAAGTTTGCGACTTCTTAATCTCCTACAGAAGTTAAATTTCCATCAAATTTACAAAACTTTCAGAGAATGATCAGGATATAGCGAAGGTGTGCACCTGAGTTTTGTTTATAATTTCGATGGAATTTCACTATTTATGGTTCTTTGATATATTTAAGAAATTACAAATAATAATCTGTATTTTATTGGTGAATCTAATACAGATAGGAGTTCGGATGCGGAGTATTTACATCATGAGTGCCTAAGCACGAGTGATTTAATTACTGGCATCCGAACGACTAAGGTACCGACCATTTTGATTTTTGTGAGGGGCCTGTGATTTCTTTTGAAAAAATATTCTGGACATTGAGTTGTTGAAAAAAAAATCCTGGCTCTGACTTGAGGGGTAAAAAAACAGTCCCTCAAATTGTTGAAAAAACAAATCCAGCCGTCTCTCCTGTACTTCGAAAAAAATAATCTTGTTGTGAGTCCAGTTAAAGGAAAAAGATAATCTGGCTCCCTATTCAGTCTAGGATACAGTAAATGTAAATCTACTCCATTAGCCACTGGATTCAACAAGAAAATGTTTAACCACAATCTGGCTACATCCACAGCTTCTGCTCAGAAGTTTATCGAAATCTCCAGTTGAAATGAGTTTAGAAGACTGTGAGTGATAGTATTCATGGTTGTAATAAATGTGATGTACACAGATCATGGTAGTAAAACTTATGGTATACATTAGTCGCGGTATTTATACATGTGATACATGTGGTATACACTGGCAATGGTGGTAGTAAATGTGTTTATAATGTGTTATAAAGTGGTTATGAAACAAGATATGAATTATTAACAACTAAAATAATTCATAACTCGTTTCATAAATCTTATTTAACTCGTTTAAGATCCTCTATGTATAACTTGTTATAAACTGGTTGTGGTAGTAATGAATGTGATATTCATGTAAAGTCATGGTTATAAAGTGGTATACATAAGTCATGGTTGTAATAAGGCCATTATTTTTTTATTTAAATTTGTTTTACGAACCCTCCTACCACAAAACGAAATAAGGTTGGGGTTTTTTCCATAGGAAATTTGATAGTTTATTGTTTTTACCTCCTCTCAGATTTTAATAGAACATTTCATTCCCTTCCTTTCAATTAAAATAATTAAAATATGCTTTACCAATTTTTTATTTTTATTTGTTTGCCTTCCTCCTACAACAATTCTCTGTCTTGATGGTTCGTTAAAAAAAAGGTAATAGCTTAAAAGTGTTATACAATGGTCATGGTAGTATGTAAATATTGCAATCCTGTGAGGGTGACGGTGAATATTGGTAAACCTTCTAAGGTTATTCGTTTTATTATACTGAAAAATATGTTTGAAAAAGAAATTTGGTCCTGCTAAATATTCCTTTGAAATAAAACGGAAGAAAACATTGTTGATTGTTTGATTTCACAATCATAAGACAGTACAAGTTATACTGGGGTGACATTACAAAAAAATACTATCATTCAGTGACTCACTCCATGGAGACATTACATGCGATATGAGATTACAAACATGGGAAAATAACAGTATTTAACATTGGTGTTTGACATTCATTATTAGTAATTATTGTATACTTTCATATTGTCCCGTTCAGTTTGCATTGAGGTAAGTGTGCAATATTCTACGATATTGCACACATTGATATTGCACCGGAACTTTTTCTCGCGCTTGCTAAGAGCCGCGAAATAGAAATACGGAACTACTTTAAATGGAATCCTGCCTATAGTGTCAACAAAAAACGACGTGTTTTTGTTCAACTTTTTGTGGCAGAAATTGATAAAATAATTGAAATGGTCACTCACCCACTACTTTTAACGTTATCGAATGGCAAACAAACGTTAGAAAATCGCTTGACGTTTTTAATGACGTCATCCGACGTCGACGTCGACGTCATTTTCGCGCAAAAAAATCATCCACACAAAATGAAACTGAATGACATTATAGGAATTCCATCGAAAGCTATAAAAAATAACACAAAAACAATGAAAGGTAATAGTCATACAATTAGCATTGATCGAAAACAATACGAAAGTATACAATAACAAGGTTATTTAATTTGTATGGCTAAATATTACTTGGAACTCGTTGCTTTGTCGCAGGAGGACTCGCAAGCTCGTCGTCCTTTGCCAAAACAACTCGTTCCAAGTAATATTTAGCCATACAAATTCAATAACCTATAATATTAAATACGATATCAGTGGTCATGGTAATAATAAATGTAGTATGCATAGCTCATGGTAGTAATACATGGGGTATTTAGTGGTCATGGTAGTAATTTAGAAGAGCAAAAGGGGCTCACATAGAAAGCAGACAAGGACAAGCATAACTAAAGATTAACACTAGCACATGGAGTTCCATCCACCATATATGGAAAGATCTATATTAAACTAGAGTTGATAAAAGGACAGAATGCTCCACCATTCAAAGTAAATATTAAACAAGGCCACTGACACTTCTGTCTCACCAACCATGGTGTCAGTTCATTCTCAAGGTCAAGTCTTAATTGTGGAGTTTTGGTGGTGGCGAGGTGAGTGTGTAGAGGGTGCGTGGAGGTGTTGGTCAGTAGTGCTGGGAATCGGCTGCGAATTCATGATCGATTATCTGAATATTTAACCGACCGATGATCAATCATTAATCGATTAAACATGGCTGCTATAAAAGACAAGTGTAAGCCTTTTTTAGACTAAAATGAAGAAAAGAATCACATTTCAAGTATGTTCTGGTAATAAAGGAACAGAATAAAACTGGTCAACATATATATTTAAAAAAAAAAAATTGTGATAAGTCTTATAAATATTTAATTACTTGTTGCACAATTATAACTCATTTTATTTCTTGTATACTTTAGTACAAGAGAATGAAATAAGCCATAATTTTCAACAACCTAGTAAAGAAATCGGACAGGGAAAGTAGCATTCAAGGAGGACAGTAAACCACAAAACACAGAAACAAACACGCAAACAGACAAACAAGAAGCAATAATAAATGCAAACGACATCACAAACACAAAAGGGTTGACAATAGGGCTACCGCCTTGGAACGGTCAGTGGCAAAGTAGGCCACTGTGGGTTAAAACCGGTTCTAGGGTGCACCTAACCTCACTATTACCCTACTGTCATCCCATTAAAACAGGACAGTTTAAATAAAGAAATCCCCGCCATGATCTAATCTCTAACCAACAAGGCAGCATCAATAGGCAATATAAGTAAAACACAAATATTCTCGTATAAATATAATACAAAAAACAATAGCCTAGAAAGCCACAATGAAGGTACTCAATGACTTTGCAGCAGACAGAGCAGTAAGAGAATAAACCATTAAGGGCACGACAAGAAAGATCATGGACAAACATCAAACGCCACCGTCCCAATGGGCTTTAGGTAGGCGTCATCATAGGGTCCACAGCCTGTCCGGTCATCGTACAATTAAAGAGGAAAGCATAGTGGCGAACTGTAAAAGGGTCCACCACCAAGCATGCAGTACGTTGCAAAATGATAGGGTCATAACCTCTTTTGATAAACTTTTTAACAAGTTTAACAAAGATAGTATGAAAGTGATCATGACCTAGAATCTTACGAAGTTTATAAATCACATCACCATAGAAGTCAGAT
This sequence comes from Cyrtodaria siliqua, assembly GCA_037043455.1. Lineage (NCBI taxonomy): Eukaryota > Metazoa > Mollusca > Bivalvia > Adapedonta > Hiatellidae > Cyrtodaria > Cyrtodaria siliqua. The sequence goes on from JAWPHD010002640.1 coordinate 137,095, forward strand.
TGTGATAGTCCTTGTCGCAGAAGAGTCCTTAAATTACTTTTATATTTGGAAAGAAGATCAGGGTTACAATAATAAAATTTTGCAAAGGTTTTACGAAGTTTATGGTAACGGTAACCCTGATTGAGTAACTTTTTAGTTATACAAAGATTACGAATATTAAAGTCCTCAAATCGAGTACAAGCTCTAGAAGAACGAATAAGTTGAGACACATATACCCCATAAGAAGTTGCTCGGAGAACATCCCCATCCAAGTGGGGATAATTAACAATGTCAAAATTAAAATCATCTCTCTTGTCATAGATTTTGCTAATTATTTTATCATTTTCAATCGAGAGATCTAAATAAAGAAAAGAAGCGTTATTATCAGATATATTAGCTTTGTTAAGCTGAAGTTCTTTAGGATAAATACAATTAACCATAGTTGGAAAGAAAGGGTTGTCAACATGCAATATGTCATCCAGATACCGAGAGGTGTCATTAAAGGCTTCAATAACATCTGCCTGGGTATCTGGTGAAAGACTCAACATGAAATCCCTTTCATAGCAAAATAAGAACAAATCTGCGACAAGTGGTGCACAGTCCGTACCCATAGGGATACCAACAATTTGTCTATAAACGGTGGTTCCATACTGACGAAAATATTATCTAATAGGAAGATGTGTGCTTCACAAACTTCATAGCAAGTCCACATAGTATAAGTGTCTAAACTGCCGTTAGTAAAAAACGCTTTAATATTATGACATGCCAAAAATGTAGTATTTTCTCTAGCGAATGTTTTTTGAATAAGAGAAATTAGCTTGTCTTTAATAAGGTGATTTGGTAAGGTTGTATATATTGTAGAGAAGTCATAAGTGCTTATTGATAAAACTTGACCTTTCTTGAAAATTTTATCAAGAACGACTCCTGAATTTTTTATAGACCAAAATAAATTAATCCCAGAGTTTTCATAAGTTTTATCACAATATAGTTTAACGTGATCTTTAACGGCAGTAAGACAAGAAGTTAAAAGTTTGGAGATGTTTGTTGTGGTGCAGGCACTAGAATTCGAAATAAAGCGAGCCTTATATGGATTTTTATGTAATTTAGGAATCCAGTACATAGTAGGCAGTTTATTTTGATTGTCGTTTACACCAGCCTTGAAAGTAGTGCACCGAGTGATATGAATGCTCAGTTGTTTTTTATCAGCTAGCAATGTCTCTGTAGTTCAATTGGAAAGAACGATTTGCATCTGGAAAAAGATCTGAGTTCGAATCCCAGCAGGGGCCAAACTGCTCTACAGTATGATACCGGCTGATACTCCACATATTATTCATTACATAATGTTGCTGTTACTGGACAAGTTTTAAAATAAATATACAAAGTAAATAAATTAAAAATATAATTAAGGCATATGTAATATGTAGAGAGCAATTCAAATAAATCTATGACTCAATGCCTTAACTCTCTTCACCTGAACAGAATTTTAATTTTCAAGTTTCATGAGGCCTAGCAAAAAAGATTTGCTTCGGAACATGTTCAAAGATTTTAGGTAGGGAAGGTAGGTATTTTTAACTCGGTTGTTTTAAAAAAAACACGAGATATAGCTTGATCGGCGGCCTCTTGTCGTCGGCGGCGGCGTTGTCTTCGTCATTTCAAAACTTTAACCTTGGCCCATACCTTCTAAAGTATACCGCCCATTGCTTTGAAACTTCCCACACTTATTTATCATTATCGGTCAAACTACCACGGCAAGTGCCATAACTCTACCTTGGATATTTGCAGATTTATTCCCCTTTTTCAACTTAGAAATTGCATTTAATGGTTAAATTTTGTGTTACAGTCCACCTTTTCTCCAACACTATAACACATATTGCTTTGAAACTTACCACACTTGTTTATCCTCATATGTGGAGCTACCAGGTTGTCATAACTCTACCATGGATATTCTCAGATATATGCCCCCTTTTGAACTCGGAAAATTGCATTTCATGGTTAAATTTACAGTCCACTTTTCTCAGACAGTATAATATGTATTGCTTTCAAACTTCACACTCTTGTTTATCATCATCAGTGAAACTACCAGGAAAATTGACATAACTCTACCATGTATATTTGCAGATTTATGTCCCTTTTTCAACTAAGAACATAGCATTACATGGTAAGATTGGCATTTCAGTCCACTGTTATATTATAGTATATTAAGAAGTATTGCTTTTAAACTTGTTTACACCTTTGTTTATCACCATGACCTTGACCATGACCTTGGTGACATTACGTAGCAGTCTCTGAATTTAACCATTACACAAATCCCAATCGTTTGTTCAAAAGTAGCAAAGACATTATTTAATGAGAGAACTTGATTAAAACTGACAATTCCGGCTTCCACGTGTGCTTGCTTATTTCACTGGTATATTGTTTTACTCATCATAAGCAATAGCTTACTGATAGTACTCGCTGACCTACTTTCAAGGGCAATACTAATTAGCATACTGTACTGATAGTTGCATAATTATGTATGTAAATGGCACATGAAATTAACCGTACACTACTAACAAACGAAACCTATATACAAAAAATGAATGTATTCAGACTCCCATCATGAGTTTTAGTCACCCTTTTTGCCCCTCCCTGCCTCCCTCTTTTTTCTCTCTCTCTCTCTTTTCTCTCTCTCTTTCTCACTCTCTCTCGACCGTTCAGGTGAGGACTCATAAATAAAGAAAGAGAGATAAAGATATAAATGAGTTTTCAACGAGGACAAATAGTGAGAACAATTAAGTCCTAACACATAATATATGAGGACAATGTCTCTTATATGTACTCACATTTCTCTCTCATTCGTGTCCTCACAACATCTCACCCCTCATTTCCAAAGCATCACATTAGCTATCAAGGAGTTACCAGATTCCGATAGTTTAACAAACAAACTTAATTTCCAAATTTATTAAGTTGTCCTATTCCTCCGAAACCTCGGAAAACATAAACTAAAATACAATAGACATCACAGCGTAGAAAAGTTTCATTCATTTAACTGTCAAATATTCATCAACAATCAAAACAAATATCATTTAAACGATAATGGATATGAGGACTGAAATATTCTGTATATATACTTTATTTTAGTGTATCAATAAATGGCTTCACTATCTAACAGTTAATTAGATTTATAATTATGAAAACTATTGAAACCTATTGTAGTTCAATTATAAATGTGTCAGACCAGATAGTTTTACAATCTGTATTACAGGTCCGATTTCTTCGGGAATTCCTGACTTCGGTCCTATAACTTCCACCACCAATCCGATGACATTCAGGCGGCAAAACGCCGTCACGATGACATTCGATATCCTTTCTTCCGTCCTGAGGCTATTAGCATGCATCAAAGTATTCAACAACAGAGAAAATGCATCCACCGCGTTTATCGTTAAGTAACTTTGATGGCATGCGTCAGAATGTTCAACAACAGAGTATAGTTGATCCACCGCGTTTATCGATTAGTAACTTTGATGGCATGCGTCAGAATGTTCAACAAACAACAGAGTATATTTGATCCACCGCGTTTATTGTTTAGTAAATTTGATGGCATGCGTCAGAATGTTCAACAACAGAGTACAGTCGATCCACCGCGTTTATCGTTTAGTAACTTTGATGACATGCGTCAGAATGTTCAACAACAGGGTATAGTTGATCCACCGCGTTTATTGTTTATTAACTTTGATAGCATGCGTCAAAATGTTCATCAACACAGAAACATTCTCCCACCGCGTGTCTTTTCTGGTAACTTTAGTGGTTTTAACAGATAATTTAACAGTTACACACGTCCAACGATACCAAGGTGGGAGTTTTTGAAAATACAGTCATGAGGACGCAGATTTCTCGTCGTATTTAAAATAGAATAGCCTGAGGACAGCGCCGGTAACCCCTCTAGTCAGAAACAACGACAGAAATAGTATTAACAATGAAAGCGACGACTTCAATTTAAGAAGAGGGACCCGTATATTTCCGGGTAGACAACGTTGGTTATTTGCCGAACGCGTAGGGTCAACACAAGGTACGATGGCACAATTGCCACAGCCTCAAGTAAGACGCACACTAAGAACCAATAGTAACGATGAAAGAGACATTTATTCATTCACTGGTGGTCCTACACTGTCACTGTCTGCTGTACCAACACTGTCCGGTCCAACACATTTCGAACAGTCGAGATATTTCGACCTCCGGTCAACCAATAATTTCACATTATCCTGAAAGTCAGGCAGTACTGCCACTTTCTACGTCCGAAGTTGTGCTACCCGGAATCGTGCGTTCTGTCGCCTCCTCTCTGCCAATACAAGACACATTTACCTTGACAACTGACACCGTCCAACCAGTTGTATCCGAACCTGTTCTTTTGTCACAATTCCCAGAGACGAGAGCTTTTCCTTCGCCAATAAACGTTGTATCAAACTCCACCCAATCAGGAACACTATCAATAGAACCAGTAGCGAATATTGTAGCGCCAGTTTCCGTCCAGAAAACTGTAGCCGTTCCGAGTTTAATTTTTCGATTCTTTTCCTCTTCGTTTTTCCTTATCAAGTTTATATTTAAATGTATTTTTACAATTTCAAAGACATAATCACGTGCACCTTTTCAACCACAATGGGGGGAACTGTAACTAATGATGTAATAACTTGTAGTTCAATCCATTTGAATATGTTGCTGTGAAGATTGTAATGTTGAATTGATGTAACATATCTGCAATAAAATATTATTAAAGTAAAGTCTTTTTGCCTTTCTGTATATCTTGGATAGCACGTGTTCCTGTCTCAGCTAATCAGAACGATGCCAGTGTGTCGGCAAAAATCAAACTTTGTTTAGGAGGACTGTTCAAGACGTTTGTCTTAAAGACAAGCAAGCGTCGCAGATGATCTATGAATGAATGAATGAATGAATGAATTTCTTTATTTATAGAGGGTGACCCAAGTAGCCAACACTAATCTCCCTTGGGTCCCTCTGTAAAGTCATAACACTAATCTCCCTTGGGTCCCTCTGTAAAGTCATATATATACAAAGTAAAACATATATAATATAATAAAACTGTGGTATTTCCTTTACATTATTGCGCACACATACATACAAATACACACGCAGGCACACACATTTACAAACATGTACACAATCATTCTTATTATTATATATACTTAATTGGTATATATGGTTTGAGGTGGTGGTTTGCATAATAAAGTACCACACAGTACACAATATCTCAAATATTATGTAAATCTGGCAAACATAACAATACTTTTACAATAATTGCATTATGATTGTGTTGTCAGTCATTTAACACAGTTAGATGTAAAGTTTTTTAAGAAGTACATTCCCTAATATATGAAGGAATGCTATTCCACACAAATGAGTATGACATACTCCCTTTAAATAGTTCTTTGTTTGGTCTTGGAGTTATATAATTTAATTTGTATGCATATCATCTCGACTATCGACTTTTAAAAAGTCAAAAACCCGCCGTCACGACAACGCGAGAAATGACCAATTTGTCGTGCTGTCGTGACGGCGGGTTTTCGACTTATGAAAGTCGACAACGCGACATGGCCGTATTCGGCTTCCATACGTTCCTCAAGACAGAAATTAGTGTTAACATCACAATAGACCCGATTAGTTCTTAATAACATTGTATCGTTATTAGGCACACTAATTAAAAATCAATTAAACCAGCTCGCTTAACTTATCAATTGTGAAGTTAAATCACAGAGTTAATTAACGACAATAAAACGATTCAACCGTGTTCTTAGACTGTTCTATTCCATTCTGTTCAACGAAACGACCCCGTATGTTCCAGTTATTCTGACTTCCGGTTATATATCGGACTCGAAAGTTGAACTATATATATTAACAAGAGATGTCGGAGGACAGTTCAGCTCAATTATTCGATTTTTCAGAGAATAGTCAATTATATAGCCAGTATATACCATCTGAAAACAAGGCTAAAACAATGTGGGGCGGGGTTGGGGAGGGGTTGGCGGCGGGGCGGGTATAGAAACGCGGGCCGATATAAAATTATTGTTAGAATCTCATACAAATTATATTAAAATTTTGGGCAGGGTGTGAAATTTTATTTTTTATTTTTATCAGTTTCAATCCAAAATTGCTGTTATTTTAAAAAGAAATGGTGGTCGAAAGGCAACTCGGTATGGGAGGGGATGATAATCTAGCAATTTTTTGTTTTGGCCTCATTTCATTTTTTTGTATTCATATTTCATCTGTGTATGTGAAATTAATTTAAATTCTTTATGTATAGAAGACATTTGTTTGTTTTGAATGAATATAGGATTTATTTTCACCGAGAAGTGAGAAAACATATTTTCACAAGTGCTTGAGTACGAGTGAAAATATTTGAGCTTTTCTCACTTTGAGAGGAAAATAAATCCTATATTCACGACAAACCAACAAATATCCTATTTATTGTATACTCACAACTTGAAAATTTAGTCAGAAAAAATATAATGCGCCAAAACAATAACGTCAATAACGTCAATAACGTCAACAACTTAAACAACGTCAAAGTTGCATGACATCATTTTGAGTGAATATAATATATTTTCACATGTGAAATATAAACAATGAAAATATTTTTAAGGTTTTATTTTAATCACAAAATCCACTATTTCACTGGAAATTATATAATAAGTAATTGATATGTAGATTTGTGGGTCATTCTTTAACAGTCCCTGCGATATTTAGATTTATGGGTTATTATATAACATTCCCTGTGATATTTACATTTGTGGGCCATTCTATAACAGTCCCTGTGACAGTTAGTTTTGTGGGTTATTCTATAACAGTCTCTGTGATATTTAGATTTGTGGGTCATTCTATTACAGTCCCTGTGATTTTTAGATTTGTTGGGTCATTATATAACAGTCGCTGTGATATTTACATTTGTGGGCCATTCTATAACAGTCCCTGTGACAGTTAGTTTTGTGGGTTATTCTATAACAGTCTCTGTGATATTTAGATTTGTGGGTCATTCTATAACAGTCCCTGTAATTTTTAGATGTGTGGGTCATTCTATAACAGTCCCTGTGATATTTTGATTTGTGGGCCGTTATATAACAGTTCCTGTTATATTTAGAGTTGTGGGTGGTCAGTAATTCTATAACAGTCGCTGTGATATTTAGATTTGTGGGTCATTACATAACATTCGCTGTGATATTTAGCCTTTGGGTCATTCTATAACAGTCGCTGTGATATTTAGATGTATCGGTTATTCTATAACAGTCCCAGTGATATTTAGATTTATGGGTCATTGTATAACATCCCCAATTATGTAGATTTGTGGGCCATTCTTTAACATCCCCAATTATGTTGAGTTGTGGGTCATTCTTTAACATTCCAAATTTTGTAGTTTTGTGGAATTAAAACATTGCTGGTTGGATGAAAAATTGTAAAATTGTAGCGTACAATTTTACTTTCATGCAACCAGCAATATTCTATTATTAGTACTTTTGTTACTTCCCTTGATCAAAATATCTCCATTTATTTAATTTAATTTGTTTAGCCTTACTCATTGTTTTTATTAGCTTTATACCTTATCCTGTAGTATCGATTTAAATTTTAGGTTTTGATGTAGGGTTTGTGTTATCTTTTCCACATTTTTACTCTCTCTTCATAACTAAATGTCAGGGTACAGTTTTACCCTCATCCAACCAGATATGTTCTTTTATTAGTATCACATTTGGCTCCAGAGTGTCTATTCAAAGTAAACAGTTTCTACAACACTGCCAAACGATAAGTTGTTTTTTAAAGAGTTTCATTTAAACAGCCGTGTATTTTAGTGTTTTTTTGTTTCGTATTTGTTATTTTCGTGTTTGTGTACCCCTGATGAAGGCGTAAAGCCGAAAGCGCTTGGGTTTTTATAAACTGTAGCACTGTATACATGTTTTTTTCACCATCTATTAATGTGTTCCAACATTTTCGTATACCCTCGGGGATCCAGTGCTTTTTGAAAGGTATTTTGTAGATGTATGTATTTTCTCACCCTTATATATATATACATACTCACTGAGAGTGAAACAACAAACAACGTGTGTTCTGTTAATAGTTATGTTTTTTATGTAAAATCAATATAAATAACAAGATCTCCCTGCCAACATATCAATACAATTTATCTAATTGAAATCTAATGTATAGAGTGTTTGTATTTGCTATAATTTCATTGCTTTTCTATGTTTAAGGCTTTCTTTCCTTTTCCTTTTAATCATGTTAATCTAGACATTATGTTTTGTTTAAATTGTCATTTCCCCATTATTGGTCAAACCATGTTGAGCACATTCAGTCCGTTGCTGTAGTCTAGTGCATTATAGTGCAGACCTTTGTGAAACAAAGACATATACGAGTAGAAAACATGAGAAGTGTCGCATTCCTATTTTAATAATACTGGTAGAATAAGACAAAGTTTAAATAATTGCAGAATGATTGCTTGAGTACTTCTTTAAATGAATCATGTGTTCTCTTTCCGGGAACTATAACGAATACGAATCGAACATATATTTTACTATGTTTACTTATGTGTGCCAGTGTGTTTTGTCATTACCAAATATAGTTGAAATAATCGCCAACGCCTAGACTATTAAGTTTGTGCAAATGAAGTCCCCGGGATCAAAAATGGCCGTGCCCCTGTGGTCCAAATTTTGTATATTGAGATTGTGTATGTTTTTCATAGACTTATATAGGAAAATAATCTTAAAAAATCTTCTTTTCTGAAACCACAAGGCACAGATCTCTCATGTATTACATGTAGCATCAGCTTATAGACCTCTACTAAGTTGGTTCAAATGGTGACCCTGGGGTCAAATTTGGCTCCGCCCTGGAGTCACAGTTTTAGATAGACTTATATAGGGAAACAAATCTTCTTCTCTGAAACTACAAGAGCCAGAGGTTTAATATTTTTCATTTACTATAAGCTTTGAGATCTTTTAATGAGGAGCATGTACATGTAACATTTCAGCATATTTTATTGAAATATCAAATACTTCAATTTCATAAATGAGTTTTGATATGACATAGTTTTTCGGAATAAGTATTTTTCCTTGATGTGTAAGATTTCTCATTTTCCAGATGCTTTAACATGTTAAACAAATCTTAACTTTATTATTTTTTCCATCCATATAGCATTGTCATCGTTATTATAGCCGTGACATACCCCAACGTTTTTACATAACTTTTAGTTAATTTCGTTGAAGTTAGGTTTCTTATTTTGTAGCTGGCCAATGAAAAGCCCAGTGGTTGTTTCCATTTTGCACCATATGCTTGCTCGTAATTGTGCACATTTCTGAATATATGGGGCAGTGAGATTTCATTCTTACAGAAAAATTGAGTATCGTCGACAAACTGACTTATTCGTGATTCGAACACATTTACTTGTTGTGATGGGAGTAAAATTCATTGTAATGTTGCATTTATTGTCTTCCTATACAGGAGAACATCGCTTGAATGATGTAGATCAAAGGCGCCACGGGACAGACTTGTTTGATAGACCTCGTGATATCAAAATAATTAGATATAACTCCGTTTGTTTTAATTGCAGTTTTTGAACCCATCCGCATAATTTGTATCCTGTTTCTGAAATTTGGACCAAAATTATTTTTCTCTAAGCATTTATAGATCAAGGCCCATTCGACTCGATCAAATGCTTTCGTTTAAATACTATTAATAAATACTGATAAAGGTGATCCTTTGAGAACAACAAACACAATTAAGAGAATAAATCAGCCGACTCGGTTGTATTGAGTCTGTTCATGAGAAGTAATGAAAGAAGCAACTCTTCTCACGCCCCCTAGCACCGGCTTAAGCGGTATTCTACTCAAAGACACCTATATTGGGCTCGTTGGTCCCAGAGGACAAGTAAAAAATAACGCTATTGATTCGTAGCACGGGGAGACTTTTTACAGCCGCCACACTGCACTAAACAAACGCTAGTGTGAATGTTAATAAATACTGATAAAGGTGATCCTTAGAGAGCAACAAACACAATTAACAGAATAAAGCAGCAGATTCGGTTTTATTGAGTCTGTTCATGAGAAGTAATGAAAGAAGCAACACTTCTCACGCCCCCTACCACCGGCTTAAGCGGTATTCTACTTCATAGCCACCTATATTGGGCTCGTTGGTCCCAAAGGACTAGTAAAAAATAACACTACTGATTCGTAGCACGGGGAGACTTTATACAGCCGATACCTGCACTAAACGAACCCTTCTTCATTGAGAACATCGAAGGAATTTATAACATCTTGTATATGGCGGTTAACTTCGTTTATGTTTCTGTCCAGGACGTAACCTTTTTGATCTGAGTGAATTATTTTAGGTAAAACCAATTTTAGTCGCTCCGCTAGACATTTAGATATTATCTTATAATCCACGTTTAACAGCGTTATAGGACGCCAGTTTTTGAGAAGTTCCCTGTCCCCATGTTTATATATTAATGATAATATCCCCTGAATTTAGAGTTTGAAAGATGGTGGTTGTTAAGAATTTCACGTGTTACTTCCAAAATATCTGTTCTAATAATATTCCATAATTTTGTATACCATTCTGCAGTAATGCCATCCACGCCACATGATTTTGAGGGTTTAAATGTTTTTATTACCTTGTCTAATTCATCAATGGTTTTAAGCGACTCTAAACTTTGTTTATCTTCTATCGATAACCGTATTTGTTTTGTTGTATAAGACAGTTTTTGATGCGATTTCGTTCGTGCCTTCTGTGGTGAATAATTTTTAGTATAATTTACACTGCTCATTTAAGATTGAATTAATTTCAGTTTTAATTTCTCCTGAATCAGTTTTTAATTTTGACTAATTTGTTTCTTTGCCGAGTTTGTTTCCTAGGTTGAAGAAATATTTAGTCGATGTTCCATTACCTTCAACGAAATTGGATTTAGACCTTAACTTAAATGCGTTTAACCTCGGAATCATAGTAATTAGATAGTAATATCCTGTTTTAACATTTTTATTAGAAATGAAAATAATTCCTGCAGGTTTATAGTGTATAACAACAATACTGTGAATGTCATCCATACCAAGTGTCGTAGGCCAGCAAGGTATTCAAGTTCCAGTCATACTTTAATACCTTATATTTATATTTTATTATACTTCATCTGGCATTGATTTGTTCTAGCTATCAATTATTATGCCGTTCATCTTTGATCTTTAATGTATTGTCACTAATGAAAGCAAATGACGTCATAGTGAAATATTGAAAACCTGTACCCTCTGTGATAATTACTACGGTTCTTTAATGCGCTCGGATGAAATCCAATACACGGAACACCCCGTTTTACGTCCCCATCCAACGGACGAGGTTAATAGAGCATTTTGCCGACAACCGCACAGAAGTAACCCAGTGGTGCCAGTGATGCTGGAACCGAGAATCTCCGGATATTTAGAGTTGACTGACACTGGGCCACTATGACACCTAAAAGTATGCAGTCATACACCAACTCAACTTGCATTCGATTCACACACTCATGTATTTAATAGGTAATAAAAAGAAGAATAAACGGCATTATTAAACATAATTATATTCTACAGTTATACTATGAAAAACGAAAAACAGATGCTTGTAATAAACAATATAACGTTTTCTTATAAATCGGCAGCTGTCAACAATTTCATCTGTCCTTTAGCCCTGTCCGATAAGTTGTTACCTGCTCCTGATCAATTACTTCAGCTCGCGTAATATTTTGCCATTTGAGATAAAATATGAACGACCTTGATATCGGTCACTTTCGGAGGGTTTTACAAAAATGAACGATCAAAACCAAAAAGAAAACATTTAATAGCCGAACTGTTACATTGCATATTTCCCCCAATGAATGAAACGGTAAAAGGAGCGTGGATTAGAAGAATAAATATAGTGAAGAAAGATTTCAAATACAATCGAAGGCAACAAGATAGTTTATTACTTGCTGCCTAAGAAACTGTACATGTACTGAAGTTCGAATTCTTCCTTTGATTAACAGAATGTTACAAGATTAAAGTGTTATGTTGTTCAATACCAAATAATGGTATCCGCGTTTTACATGAGTGCTTTGAAGAAATTCTGATCTTGAATATTGGAGCATATAAAACAATGATGTCGATACCATCAATTGAATAACGTCAATCTGTCAAAATATAAATACAAAACGTTGACTTTTGGCGACGTCAATGCGCAAAATGCCAATGGTATGCAAGAAAAAATGTATCATGGGTATCCGGTAAAGTTAAGAATATTCCAGACCTAGGTATAACTGTTTTAATAAGAACCTGGGTAGAACCTCGGCTGGGATTGCATGCCATTCATTGATTCAGTTTTTCCTTAAACTCATGCGTTTCTTAAACCGTGTTGAAGGTTTTGTGCACAGAGTGTACTAGTAAAACACTTAAAATAAATATGTCAGCTCTTCGGTTACACTCTGCGTCCTCAATACAAATTTCAAAAAATAATTCTTCATTTCTTAGAAATAAACAATAGGTACGTCTTACACCTTTAAATCTTCATTCAGCAACCTCGTTTCATGTTCCTTCTATTATTATTACCAGCATTTTTAATAACGGCTCAAACGTTTCAGTTACTCCTTGTAGACCACCTTGTTTTGTGGAAATATCATATACATGTAAATTCTCCTTTCGGAAATCGTATAGTTCATTCAAGTCGCAGGGTGTTTTTCTCTATTATATGTAGTAAGTGCAATGCTAAGAGGTGCAGGTGTTGCAATTGCAATTCATCTGAAGTTTTGACTTGAAATACACCACTTTGTGGTATACAATATGTTGGACAAACAGGGCGATCTTTAAAAGTTCGAATTCATAATAAATATAATGCAGGTAGTCCTAACAAGTTAAAAAATTACTTGTACCAAAACGTTCGTCAGTCAGGTAATACTTTTAATAACGTTACTGTTCAACCGGTTGAATATATACTTTATGATAATGATGCTACTAAAAGCTTTAAAATAAAAGCTAGACATTTTGCAGAACTTAAGTTCATGAATAACTTGCAGATACCATATCCATTCGGCCTTAAACAGCACTATGTATCAACAAGGAAATATTCTAATATTGACATTTTTTCTATATTTTCTATTCGAAAGCGTAACGCTAGGTATCATGGTCGTAGGCGTAATGGTAACATCAAACGTAAATCGCGTGTAACTATGTCAGTCACTGATTTGCATACTACTTTTAAACAGTCTGGAAAGCACTTTATGCTTTCACGTCTTACCTCTTTGTCCATTTCCTCACTTAAGTTGATCGACGAGAAAGCAGACAAAGTATTCATTCGTACAGACCCCTTGTATTACACTGCTTCCATAATTCAAAGCTACACACAACATGTTCTCGACCCCAAAATGACAAGGCGTTCTGATCACATCAGGCATTTTCTAAAAATACTATATCTTAATAAAAAAATATGGAGAACGGGCCTAGAACCTTCCCACCCTGAACTGCAGAGTTGCTGCATATTCTATTGTAGATACTCCAATTACGCTGGAGCCACGTTATAGTTTTTCTGCCACTACTCTAATGATATGAGCGAGATGGCACCTGAAACAATGCAGTGGTCACGATGAAGAACTTTAATGAGAATGAACAAAAAAATGATAAAAGGAACATGAATTTGGGGGGTTCTACCCCTCTGCCTTCCCCTCCAACGGGATCTGCAGTGACCCAATTATTTGCCCCGTAACCAAACGGGGCCCCCGGAACCACACGGGGCACTCCAAACCAACAAATATCCTCTATTTATATAATTTTAAACATGCGTGTTTCCTCACTTCGACATGAAAATAAATCCTATATTCACGACAAACCAACAAATATTCTATTTATTATATACTCACAACCTTGAAACGTGTGCAGAAACAACATAATGCGCCAAAACAATGACTTCAATAACGTCAACAGTGCGTCAACATGGCATTAAGTCATTTTCGGTATTTCACAAGTGAAATATAAACAATGAAAATATAAGGTTTTTATTTTAATCATGAAATCCATTATTTCACTGGAAAGTATATAATAAATTGCGATATTATTTTACCAACAACTTACCCTGGTGCTTTACCTTAATAAAGAAATACACCTTTCGGGTCTTTTATTGTATTCGTTCAGTGAAATTCCTTTTTGTTGTTTATGGCTTATTTTTGTATCAAATTAATACAGAAATGTATTTGATCAATTCCAAATAAACACAAAAGAAAAACAATCCTGATGTACTCATCTCCCAGTAACATAGATGCTGCTCGTTGTGTATCTGTTATATTCCTCCATTGCCCAAAATATAGGGTTATCGATAATTGTAGTATTTAAAGCGTCTTACAAGTGTTTCGTTGGACGACATTAAAGTGCATTTGTCAGCAATATTATTCCTTTATAAGTACGTCAATTTCAATGTACTCATTACATATACTATGAAAGGTCATCGACACTAAACGCATTTATACATTACAGGTTTCTTCTTTAATCTACATTTTTTCTTTCATTTAGTAGTAATAAAAAGCGAAAGTGAATGTGTATAGAATCAACGATACAAGTAATAATACCATAGCTAACTATAACGGTAGGTATAAAATGAGGCATTCACAGAACGCATTCAACCAACAATCATCCATACGCAGAAACAACAATTACAAGAAAAGATATATGATAACTTTTAGTAACACATTTTCATTTACAGTATTGTTTTCATATCGATTTTTAATATCAGCATGCAATTACCCAGATGGATGGGTGAGGCAGGGGATAACCTGTTACCATTCAGTCATGACATATATGACTGGATGGTAGTATTGAACTTGTGCTGCAATGTTCACATTCTTGTCCGCAGTGTTTAGCTCTACCGCAACAGTATGTATAGCTCTAGCTCAAACCATATATAATAGAATTATCGTTAATGCTTTGTTACGCTCCTTGAATATTTAGATGTCTTTAAAACCTCTTTGTAAATTGTATTGTACTGACCTTATATTTCATTAATTGCCTCGAAACAAAGAGAAAACATTGTAGTCCTAATAATAATTTTTTTATGTAGACAATGTACAAGTTGGTGTCAACTTAGAGATTGACGCTGCTACCCATAATGCTTACCTTGCATCGCAAGTAAAAACGTTTAATGTGAGTTATTAATTTAATTAATATTACATTGTATAACATTTTTATATATAAAATATATATATATTTCAACATGAGGAAGATAAAAACGGTATTTCCCTGCCCACTCGATTATAATAGAAATGTATTATAATTATTTAAATTAATAGTTATGTTAGTAGGAGTAATTGTAGTCTGTACAATGCACGAACGTAAAGCTTAAACACTCTTATGACGTATATAGAGGATCTCACATGAATTTATTAAACGAGTAAAGCCTCATAAACACGTTTTTTAGTGTAGCTGCCTATACATAAGGTTGTCGTAAGATGACGTCCTATGTTCGTATGAGGACGTCGTATGTTGAATCGGTCTTCTCCGTACGACCCGGAACAACGGAACTAACTCGTTGATTTCCGTAATCCGGTATTTAACGGCTACAGAAATCGACTAGACAATTCCGATAAACTCCGAGATGAACGGAAAAGACCGAATAATGATTCGGCATTCATTTGTATAATTGATTTAACTAGTGTAACATGATAAATATATCACGGGTTTATAAAACTCACACATCGTAAAAGTATATATAAAATCGAACAGGAAAAGTAGCATTCAAGGACGACAGTCAACCACAAACACACAAAGAAACAAACTATAATTTTATAAAGATGAATAAAAGGCAATAAAAGACATCACAAACACACAACTTTTAGCTTCTTGTCTTACTGTCATTAAAGATCACGTTAAACAATACTGTGCTAATACTTATGCAAACGCTGTGTTAAGTTATTTTGGTCTATAGACTATTTATGAGGCATTCTTGATCAAATTTGCAATAAACGTAAAGTTTCATCTATAAGCATGATAAGCACTTATGACTTCTCTACACTATATACAACCTTACCATATCACCTTATCAAGACAAGCTTATTGCTCTTATTCAAAACACTTTCACTAGAGAAAAAACTACATTTTTGGCCTGTAATAATATTAAAGCGTTTTTGTAATAACGGCAATTTTTACACTATGTGGACTTGCCAAGAAGTTTGTGAAGCATTAATCGTCATATTAGATAATATTTTCGTCAGGTGTGAAACTACCGTTTATAGACAAATTGTTGGTATCCCTATGGGTACGAATTGTGCACCGCTTGTCGCAGATTCGTTTTTGTATTGCTATGAAAGAGATTTCATGTTGAGTCTTTCATCAGATACCCAGTATCTGGTTCACGCATTGAACATTGACAACCCTTTCTTTTCAACTATGTTTTATAATATATACCCTAAAAGAACTTCAACTTAACAAATATTATTTCTGATACAAACGCTTCTTTTCTCGATTTACATCCCTTCATTGAAAATGGTGAAATAATTAGCAAAATATATGACAAGCGAGATGATTTTAATTTTGATATTGTTAACTATCCCCATTTAGATGGGGATGTTCCCCGAGCAACTTCTTACGGGGTCTATGTGTCTCAAGTTATTCGTTTTTCTAAAGCTTGTACTCGAGTTGACGACTTTAATATGCGTAATCTTTGTATAACTAAAAAGCTATTCCAGCAGAGCTACCGTTACCATACACTTCTCAAAAGCTTTGTAAAATGTTATTATCGTAACCTGCTCTTCTTTCCAAATACAAAAGTAATTTAAGAACTCTTCTGAGACAAAGACGATCACAACCTGACTTCTATGGTGACGTGATTGACAAACGTTGTAAGATCCGTTTTCATGATCACTTTCATATTATCTTTGTTAAACTTGTTTATCAAAAGAGGTTATACCCCTACCATTTTGCAACGCACTGCATGCTTAATGGTGGACCCATTTACAGTTCGCCACTATGTTTTCTTCTTTAATTGTGCGATGACCGGACAGGCTGTGGACCCTTGATGACGTCTACCTAAAGCCCAAAAGGACGGTGACGGTTGCTGTTTGTCTGCAATCGTGTCGTGCCCTCAATGGTTTATTCTCGTGTTGCTTTTGCTTCTGCCAAGTCAATGAGTACCTTTTTTGTAACTTTCTAGGCTATTGTTTTTTTGTATTTATATATACACGAGCATCTTTATATTTTACTTATATGGCTTAATAATGCTGCCTGCTGATTAGAGAATAGTTCATGGAGGGAATTTCTTTATTTACACTGTCCCGTTTTATTGGGATGACAGTAGTGTGAGGTTTGCTGCACCCTAGAACCTGGTTTAAGCCCCCAGCGACCTTTTTTGCCACTGACCGTGGCACGCCTTAATTCTTTGTTAATATTGCCATTCATGTTTTAGTACAGCTCCTTCCTGAAAAAAGTGTGCACTTTGGGTTAAAAGCATGAAACTTGGCACACTGGTAGAGTTTAACATACTAATTTATTTTTTTGGTTATAGGGCCAAGCGAAAGAAATCCAAGATGGCCGCCAAATCGAAGATTGCCGCCAAAATAATATGATTATTCTTATTTATATTTTTATATTTTTTTGGTATGGTAATTTTAACTCAAATGTTCATATTTTAGTGGTGTGAGATGTAAGGTTTCCTAAAATAATATTATTATGGTGTCAAAACTATTACTATTACGATAAAATTCAAAATGGCGGCCTTAAAGCGCGAAAATCAGTGAAAAACTAAAAGTTAAGAGTTTTATTTTAATGCAAGTTCTTTTGGCCTTTACAATCTGAAAGGAAAGGTCGAAGTCTGAACATTTACAAAGTATAAGGGTCCATAATGTATTGCTTTAAAGTGTTAAAACAACGACTAGAAAGAAGACAAGTATTTCTTCATTACACAATTTTTCAAAAGAAAGCTGCACATTTTCTGCTTTTCAAACTTACGCACCTTAGGAGAACTAATATTCAATTATGACTTAGTTGAATAGTCAGAAGTCACGTGGTATTGTTACAGCTATGCAGAGCATGTAGCTAGGATGATTATCATCCTACGTTCGATAATACATACATACTCTAGTTAAAATGTGTGTAAATTGTTCCAAGATATCTCTCTCACAATCACCACCACACCTACATAGTGCTGTACATCTTATTGCCGCTTTTACACATTTACATCGGCCTCTGCATCCTTTTTTGTCTGACACCCACGTCTCAGTAGTTCTTGGCAAGCTTTAGAAGCTTCAGAAAGTACTGTGAAACAATGGTTCCCAGATCTGGTGTTGGATTCTCTGCCAGCCCCAAAGACTTGGGCATGGTGAAATAGCACTTGCTTTTAAGGATGACCCCTAACAATACCCAGCCTGGTATGCTGCTCCCTTAGTGTGTTGAAGTAAAGCAGCAGATATTGGTGGTATTCTATCGATTGATCTTCTTTTCATTGTGAAGAGATCTTTTCGTACCTCATCTGATGTTTCACACGTGCTTGTCTTGTCGTACAGAAAACCTACAAAGCATTCCAGAATTGGCATCTTCTCTTCCAACTCTTGCAAAGAAGGAGTACATCCCAATACATGAAAAGCTTCAATGACATCTGGATAAATGCTGCTTACTGCCCATGTAGACTTGATTCCTTTACCACTGAAAAAGAAAGTTTGGCCATAGCCTGTAAACGCATGCATACCCGACAATGCTTTTGACTGTTCTGGATGCAGGGATTCGGATATGCCAAGTACAGATATGAAACGAAAATGCTTCCCAGTGCCAAATGTAATCAACAATTCATTAACACAAAGCTCACTGAAAAGAGCAAAAGATAACTCAGGAACATCAGTATCTTCTTAATAGGAGCCTGTGACAATTCAATTTCGCTTATAATCCTTGACACTTCTGGTCATGAAACCATCCACCGAAGCAACTGTGTTGTATTTTCTGTAAGCCCTACTGCTCCCCCATCATCTTTGACACATTTGTTGTTCTGCTCATGGGCATGGTCAATTACAATTGATGAAAAGGCCTGCTGGGTTTTCTGAATCACAAAATTGCCTTTGTTAAACTCTGTGACTACAGCTGGGTGCTATTCATGTCGCTCAGATGCACCAGTTTGTAACCATCTAGCATAATTGATATGATATAATGCAAACATAACAAGGTATAAGTCTGGTTAGTGAGTCAATATACAGTTTGAAATTCCTTTCTCTTAAGGATCTAACGAACACAAATACTAGCAATTCAAATTGCAAAGTAATACTGGAACTGAGAACTTTTTCTTTTCTCTTGCCATTATTTAAAGGTTAAACACTGGTCACCCATATAACTAGTGTAGGCCTCATAGGCGTTTGTCATCAAAAATGTACAAGCTGCTTGCAGTGACTTGGTGTGCATGTCGTGTTCGTGATATATGACTGGCTTTAAGGAACGAATCTGGTTTGCCAGATGTAGCAATATTGGCTTGTGTTATGGCAGAGGTCCATCCACTGCCCTCCAACCAGGCACCAAGTGTTTTCATAGCTGCTAGTTCAATATGTAGCCTTCCAAACATCACAACAATGTGGTCTTCACCATAGAATGGCGTATCTTGGCCACCGACGTTATCTGCTGGTTTACTTCTGTTGTTTGGCATATGTTCGGCGTGAAATGCTGCGTAACATTAGCAGCTCGATTTATTAATCGAGCATAATTGTAACTTTAAATCTGCTTGAATATAATTAAACAAAATGTTGAGTTGTAAATTTTCTTTATTATTATACCATGTTTATTATACCATAGATTTAAAATATTATTGGTGCAATATATTCATCAGTTAGTTATATGTAAAAGCAGTTTGCTTTGACCTATTATATTAATTAATAATAATGATTTGCAAATATGCAAGTTGGTGGAAATCTAAGGGGTCTCCCCGTGTTTTATGATTGCAGTGCGTCCCTTTAAAGTTGTGTGTAAAAGGGATGGAGGTGGGGAGGGGTTAAAGTTGTGTGTAAAATGGATGGGATCGTGGGTGGGGGGCAGGGTGTCAGCTTGCATATCCATGTAATATTCAGTCTGAAAAGGATTTGCACTGTAGTACTCATTCAATATCAAATTACAAAATCTCACCAAGAGTGTATGTTGTATTGTAGGCTGTCTTTTTTTGTCAGTAATGGTTACCTAAATCAATGATCAGTGTTTACAAATATGAGACTAAATTAACAGTAGATTTAATCAGGATTCTTGCTATAAAGCACATTCATAAAGACATACTATTTAGATGAAAAGCTGTGGAGTAATATTAACATTTTTATCAGAAACTAAAACAATGCTATTCATCTGTCAAACTGAAAGTAGTTAACCTTAATATTTACACAGTTGTAATACTTACCAATTAGGTATTGGAAGTGGATTGGATTTCACTAATTAAATGAACTTAGAGAAGATAATAAGTGATTATTACATCCACATGTATCTATGATGTATTTATTCATTTGAGAATACCACAAATAGCATTAAAAACTACCCGATGAACGTAAAAATATGGTTTTATCATGGAAAATTATATTTTTTATCACAATTTTTTATTTGTTTTGCTATTAAACATACATTTTGAGCATCAAGTGTATAAATAATGAATTTTACTATTATAGTGAAGATGTTTACATTAAACTGGACAATATTTATTGATTTTTAGTGTTATTATATATCTCTAAAGACAGTAGGTGAAATTCAGGACTTTTGGCGGTCATTTTGAATTTGGTGGCCATATTGGATTTTTTTGCTTGGCCCTATAGCCAAAACTGTTTGATATGATGTCATCTATTACTGTGCCAAATTTCATGCTTTTAACCCAAAGTGCACAATTCATTAAATGTTTTGCACGAAGGAGCTGTACTATTTGTCCTTTTGCGTGGTTTTGGATTTACTGTGTTCTGAGAAAGTTGCATTTCCTGTTCGATTTTTATACTTATTTTTACAAGTATAATGGTTACTATTAAAATACTCTACAGGCATTTGAACGCTTTGATAAATGAATCTAATTAGATAGTATTATGTTAAAGGTAAAGAAAGATAGAAATATCGGACAGGAAAAGCAGCATTCAAGGACAACAGTCAACCACAACACACAAAAACAAACACGAAAACAGACAAACGAGAAGGCAAAAGTAATAAAATATGCAAACGACATCACAATCACAAAAGGGTTGACAATAGGGCTACCGCCTTGGAACGGTCAGTGGCAACAAAGGCCACTGGGGGTTTAAACCGGTTCTAGGGTGCACCAAACCTCACAATTTCCCTACTTCATCCCATTAAAACAGGACAGTGTAAATAAAGAAATCCCTGCCATGATCTAATCTCTAACCAACAAGGCAGCATCAATAGGCAATATAAGTAAAACACAAATATGCTCGTGTAAATATAATAAAAAAAAAACACTCCCTATGATGTGTCTGGTTGGCATTGTTCATGCAACCGGCCTCTTCTTGTTGTATAAATCATTGATATTATTCTATATGAAGTTGTAAGGCTCATATAATGTGTGTTTTGTGATCGAAATACAGTTCTACTGACGTATATATATATAACTGCTAGATATATAAAACTACATGGAATTAATATGTATGCTTACACAGAAAAACATTGCCGCGTCGTCGAGTTATACATACATTTTTCAATCAACTGAGTGTATAATACGTTGGTTAAACAGAACGTTTGTAACAGTTAATATTGCCAGGAAGATTGCAATGAAATAAACACTCAATGACCATAATTTGTTAAGATGATAGTGCTTCGTAAGCCTCTGCAGGCTGGCTGTTTAACTAATATTGCTTTAATGTTGTATTACATGTAGATTGTTGTAAACAGGTTGCACTTTAATAAATAAAATATATATATATATACATACAAAATATTTTCATAAACAATTATTTTTAATAAATACACGGAAGATAGCATTATGCCGTTCAATTTGTAAGCTTATTCACATTGTAAATGTCTCGAAATTTTCCATACTGCATGGTTCATTCGGCAACATTTATAATTTACTGGGTTTGAACAAGCTTTTATTTTTGTAGTTTTTTAAACTGCCGGCATAAATTGGCATAAATGATGGCGAGCTGAGAAATCCAAGATTGCGTTCAAGATGGCAATCATCAATTTAACCAAACGCTATGCTATATATTGTAAACTTACATATATTATTTTGTAGTAATAATACAGTAATCCTTAGATACAAGCAGTATATTGATGTAACATCGTTTAAAGTGATAATAAATATTAAAATGTACTTTAAAGCTGAAACTATGATGTTGTCATGTAAACGTTTTCTAATTTTCTCTTATATGACACTAAGTTTGATTTAATCAACAATTTTTTTAAAAGGTGAACTATGTTTATAAAAGGATTACATGCATGCCACTACTATACTTAATACGTGACTTGTAAAGATTTTGTCCAAATGTATACATGTATATATAAACGTATGTAGTTAAAGACTATAAGAATATTTCATGGGTATCCAGTGAAGATAGGGAATTCCAACCGATAATTGAAATTCCTTATCTGAACCGAATACCCATGATAGATTCTTTTTCTTGGATATCAGAGACATGTTGTGCGTTGACGCCGCCAGCTAATAACGTTTTGCATGATTTCCTGCATACTAGATGTTGGTACGCGCTTGAATTTTATTTCGACCTTAGGGTGAGATTGAAAATCTAGCCCCGGTAAAATGACGGATATCCTTGTCCGATATGCAAGAAAATACCTTCTCTAATGACCTTAACATATAAAAGAAAAATATACATGAAGTAATCATTCCGATGTAAATTTAAGTTATTTTAAAACAAAAACAAATGTCTGCAGTAATTTGTTTCGCTGGCAACCGGAAATCAATATGGTAGATATGATCAAAGTGTTTTATAATAGAAAAAACATTTCTGCAGACACTATATTTCGTTTGGTAGCTTGATAAAACAGTAAAGTAAGTAAAAGCTAAATAAAACAATTTTATTGAAAGAATTTGACGAATCAAATTTTATATAATTTAAATTGTAACAAGATGTGATGTAATTTGTTAAGTAATACCCATCCATCATGTCCATATATCCATCCATCCATACTTCAACAGTTTCACCAACAATACTTCATTATGCATAACATGGCGATCTTTGGAGGTTGCTAAGCCCGATATTTATATACAGATATCGGTAGTACATTCTCTCAAATACTTTTTTTTCTTACTTTAATTTCGATTTTTTTTGGGGGAATGGGATGTTATTTAAATATTTAATGTTCTCCGTCATATGCATACCACCTTCGGGATGGTTCAATTTTTCGTATGGTTGGCGTGAAAGGTAGAAAAATATCACTACCGTAGTCTCAATCAAACCGAAACCGTGATATTGTTTATTATTACTTTTTTATTTATCGTCTTCAGCGATTTCCAAATTCTCATTTCATACCCTTTTTACATATCGCAGTAGCGTTTCCTGTGCAGGATGGCGGGGGTGAAACGTCTCCCCGTGCTTGCAATCAGAACTGCTATTCACTGCCCGATCTTTATATACAGATATCGGTGGTTCAAATACTACTTTTCTTACTTTAATTTCGAATAGGTGTTTCCACTACTAGGCTTTAAAGGTTCTGAGTATTGTTTAATCACCCTTGGGATATGTTGTCTTCATTTTAATTTAGTCTTTTAACTGGCACTTGTGATACGTAGGCTTAATTACCTCTGCTCCCAACCAAATTCCATTTTTCACATTTCGCCCATTGTGTTCTCGTTTAGGGCAAAGCATTTCGAAACCTTGGAAGTCAATGCATTATCGGTTTATATACGAAACTGGTAAGATATGCTTATTAGAGATTTAAGTTCACTAAAAGGTTTGATTTAATTTTAATAGGTTGTGTGACCTAGTCGGTGTTGATATATACAGAATGAAAAATAAAGCTAAATAAACTTATAAAATGCTCATTTTGTATAAGATAAATGTCAATTTAGAATGTTGAATTTCGATACATATTTATTCGACCTTATTTGTCGTTCCCAGTCATCCTAAATTTAAATATGCCTAGAGCGTACACAATCAGAAACAACGCATTTCTACGAATACACGTATCTTTGTTTTCTAACAAAATCGTATTGTTTTATTTTAAATAAACTGGTCACTCTCTGTTCCATTTCCATTTTGGTCACGCTACTGATGCTTTCCCTGTGTGTCAATCTTAAAACCATCCTTTATTTTCTTGACAGCAGAGCCTCAACAGACTCTGCAAGAGTTTTGACAATGCCTCAGCATGTATTCACTGTTACTCTGGCACTGCCCATCAAGGGTCCACACGGGACATAGCTGGTGTGTGTCGTAGCATTCTGAAATAATAGTAACCATAGTAACCATATGATTCATTTTTTATGTTATACCAGCAACAAAAGAAAGAAGATCGTAATGTTCATTTTTAATATTGTCACAAAAATGAAACATGGGTTTATTCTATATTTGTTTCCACTCAGTAACTAGAAGTGTCGATTTACTGAGTTACCAATCCCAAAACAAACAAACACACACACACACACACACACACACACACACACACACACATTCAGCTGGTATAACGACTTTGTTTCACGTTATAAAACCTATCCTTTATGGCAATGCCACATTTTTCCGATTTGGCCTCGCAAATCAGTAGTCTTCCCAGGCTGTACAGTGTGGTTCTGTTTCTACCTACCCATCGACGTGTATATGTCAAAGTCGTATTTGCATTGTAAAAATAAGGTTTACATTATTGACTATTCGTAAATATAATAGAAGATTTGAGCTTTGGTTTATCGGATTAAATATATATCCGATAATGCAGTATTACATGATAAATATACTTGTATTATACGTTATCAAGGTCTTTTGGTAAGGATGATTATTTTGACTGTACAGATTCATGTTTTATTCCTCACAATAAGGAATGTGAGCATATTATTATCAGTCAATCTTTAAACAAACGCGCCTCCGTGGCCGGGATAGCAAAGACGCTGCATATCAAACTTTATCGTGGCCGGTTCGCATGCCAATATGAGCTCAACATGTCAAGTGAGGAAGTTACAATTCTTAAGGATGACGAGAGGTTTACAGTACTGGTTCTACCAAGGAAACACTCTACCATAAACAAAATCGACCATCATCTATGAACTTACATGTTCTAAATTGACTTAAAGCAACAGACAAACAAACACGCAAAACATTTAAACTATCTCTAAACATTTAAAGGTAAGAAGATACAGCCTGGCGGGAATTTCTTGATTAACAATGCTCCATTTTATTGGGATGATAACAGGGCAAAAATGAGGTTTGGTGCGACCTGGAGCCTGGTTTAACTTCCCCCAGCTGCCATTTTTGCCACTGACCGTTCCATGGCGGTAGCCCTATTGTAAACCTATTTATATTGATGTTTTTACATTTTACTTTGTCCTTGTAGTTCTCGTTTGCACTGTATGTATGTTTTGCTTGACTGTGTTTTGTGAAATCTACATTACCTATTCGACTTTTTACCCACTTTAAATAATAGTATTATATAAAATGCATTTCCATTGGGAAGTTAAATTTGAAAATAATGTATTTCCATAATTGTAAGTGTCAACAAATATATACCTCTCATTTTGTTCATCGTGTTAAATGTGTTACTGTTGTCTGGTATAAGCATTGTTCTTGGTGTATAGACATCGTTGACGGTTGTGCAGGATTGGCATGCTTTTGCACAATGTGCCAGCATCCAGTTGTTTATCTCACAATGCCCAAACTTAGCCCACGTGTTGCAGTCCGTGTCACTATTGTGGTGGTTCACACATGTGTCTGAAAGACAGAATACTCGTACCAATTACACCAAATCCTTTATTTACCTCTAAAACACCTAGTAACTATTCACAAGTTTAAAACAAACATCAACATGGCAGTGGATACATGTCCACTAGACTGAAAATTATTTTTCTTTCTATGTATATTCATGTATGTCCTTTTGCTTGAATATTAATATACTGAGAAAAATAAGTTTAGCAAGTAAATAACATATAAATCCCGTTGATCAGATTCTAGGATATTTGTGGAGGCGGTCATGGGCAATATAACTTACATAATTATCAGTTATATTAAGGTTAAAAGTCTGAAAAAAATATGCGAAAATAGTAGCAACATGTGGTAATCTACATGTTTTACAGAAATTATAATTTCGTTATTATTACAATGTAAAGGGAGGTAATTTCACAAATGGTAAACGTTCGTTCTTTATAACGACAAGGAAATTGTCGATTGTTTTAGCGGTTTTTTATAACTTGAGACCCATAACAGTTATTTTGTAATGTTTAATCTTGCTCTTTACCTTTTAGGAGTTTTAAATGTGAAATAGTGTGTTTTAACTAAATGGGAGATAACTCTGATACTTACACTGGCATACAAAAGGTAAGTGAAAAAGAAGATCAACCTAAGGCATGCCGATGGTTTAAAAAAACACTTCACAATATAACATAACGTTACATTTATTTAAGTTAGATGTGCATTCGGGCTTGCTAAACTTTTTTTTTTAATATCTTAAACCCGATTCCTGGGTAGTTGTAGTTATTAAGGATATCGTCTGTGTTTTACCCCCGTCATTGTTGATGTTTCCGTCATCAAATGAACACTGGCTGCATGCTTTGTGGCAGTGAATGTTCATCCATATTCTGTTTTTCGTGCATTCCTGATCACGTGACCATACCTCACATTGCCTGTCGTCCCACAGGTTATTGCACTCATCTGTGTCATACACTTTAAAAAGATATATATGAAGATAAACAATTGAAACAAATCTCTTAAAATGAACATTTAAATTCTCCTTATCGGTTTCATTAACGACATTTTTTATAGTTTTTTCTGCATAACAGATTTTCTTTAAACTTTTTTTACAGTAAGTCTGTTATATATATAGACAGAAAATGCAAAAATAATCGTCGGTCACCATGATTGTTAAATTTTTACAAAATAATTTGTAATGCCACCGTCATGTCAATCTGTCCAAAAAGTTGAACAAGTCCATGAAATAGCTAAATAAGACATTTTTTAAGTCTTGTCATTTATTCAGTGGTCGCAATTCTGCTAAAATTGTATTAAAGTAGAGGACATTTAATTATAATAACATTTAAAGCTCATCTTTATGTAAAATCTATATTTTTTTACGAAATCTGTTGAGCCATTACTCACAAT
This sequence comes from Cyrtodaria siliqua, assembly GCA_037043455.1. Lineage (NCBI taxonomy): Eukaryota > Metazoa > Mollusca > Bivalvia > Adapedonta > Hiatellidae > Cyrtodaria > Cyrtodaria siliqua. Next base: position 164,276 of record JAWPHD010002640.1, read on the forward strand.
TTATGCACTCGTCCATAATGATACAATTTCCTTTTTTTTTTTTTGTTCTTAGTAATAGAATTTGTTTAAACTTTCTAAGCACATAGTTTCACATATATAAATACAAAATGTGCAATAAACATGTTAGGTACCCATGCTTGTTTAGAATATTGTTTTTTGAAACCCTACCCATATGCTAAAAAGCCAAGCTGTGTATGAAATTATATAGAAATGGTATATGTTTCTTTTCTGTTATGTTGCTAATAACAGAATTTGTTCAAACTTCTTATTTGAACATATAGTAAGACAATATATGCAATTAAAATGATAGGACACCATGCATATTGAGCTTTAATATTGGTTTTTGGAACCCTAACATTATGCTTAATTTTTTTAATTTTATTTGAATTTTTACAAAATGTTATATTTTTCCTATTTTATGTATTTTACTAATAATAGGCATTTGAATAAATAAAGACAATAAGTACAACTAGACATCAAGAGCAACATTTCTGTAAATGTTTAGGAAAATCCATCCAATACTTTTAGAAGAGAAGTCGCCCAAAATTCTGCGCATGAAAAACTACAGAAAATGCCTTTAATACTTTCATTACTATTAATTGATACAATATATTTCTTATTAATAACAAAAGAAGCAAATCCAGTAAAATGTTATCAAACTTCATGATGTCATCTATCTAATATTACTAAATAAAAGCGCAATGGACGTTGTTCTACCCAACAAATAAACCGCAAGCTGACAGATAAATGACAATTAGATAAATAGGTGAACATTATTCACTTTTCTACTGCCGGTGAGTACTGGAGTTAATGCTGACCTCAGAGAACACATGAACCGAAAGAATGTATGTGTTTTTCTATCAGTTAGGAAGATGATTGAATGAAATTGGTAAAGTTTAAACCACGTCTCAAAAGTGAACTGTTTCTTGGCATCAAATGCCACAATGTATATTTGATGATTTAGGTGAACATTAATGTATTCACTTTTCTACTGGAGTTAATGCTGACCTCAGAGAACACATAACAAAAATAATGTATATATGATTTTCTTTCAATTAGTTAGGAAGATAATTGAATGAAACTGGTGAGGTTATTGTTTACGTCTCAAATTAACTGTTTCCTGGCATCAAAGGCATTTGATGCATTTTTTCTAACATGTTTTATTTCGGATAGCATAAGAAAAATAAACAAGATGATACGTTTATAATATTTTAGCAACCTGTTTCCTGGCACCAAAGTATGAACTCTTTTTTTCTGACAGCTATTTTGTTTTAGATAACAAACGAAAACAGACAGTTTTATCAACTTAATTAGTGTATGGGTTTTACTTACTGTCATAATCTCCATCGCCGCCTGCATGACACTTCTTACACGACTTCCGGCAATTTGGTATCATCCAATCAGGGTTTAGTTGACATTCCCCTAAATCCGCCCATCCACTACACTCTAAACTGTCGTAGATGTCCCCACAACTGCCTGAGAGGAAAACAGTACAATACTAAAAACAAATAGGTATCTTGTTACCATAAATTAAAGCTTTTATCTTACATTTGAAATACCTACTATTCAGATGGTGAAGTCGCAACACTCATATTTGCAGCGTCCAATTTGTTATCCGCGTGCAATGCATATGTTGGCGTCTGAGAACGTTCAAGTATTACTTGTTCATAAATCAGAAAAACAGCCTCACATATGTACTTATTCTAAGTAGAAATGGTATACAATTAGACGTTGTCTCGGATACGTTTTTTGTCCCCTCACATATTTTCAAAAATATTATCAAATTAAATGTTTATTTATAACCCGAGTTTATCCCTATCCCATAGCAATCACATGTTTATAGTATCACTTGCTTATACCTTATAATCCAGTTGTACACTTTTGTCTAACGTGACTATCGTCCCTGTCTACTTGTCAATGGTAGACTTTGCAAACAAGAATACAGTAACCAAACGTATCAGTGTCAGTGGAAAGATGGATAGGCAATTAAATAACGCTCTCATTAGATAATAAACCAACTTACAATAAGTAATAGATAGAGTATGGTCTCATTGAGTTGGTTAATTTAAACATCGAGACGAAACCATACTCCATTTGTTTGTAGCATGTCCATTTCAACTCCCTGTCATACTCTAACTTCCAAAAACTGGTAGTTGTAGTATATCATTTATTCTGACAGGTGTTATTTTCAATTAAACGGTTTACACCGGTGCTATTACAAAGAAAATTTTCACTGACAATGCTACAACTTTAAATAAAGGAAATGTAAATATAATGGAATATCGTGTTGACTTGTTTTGAGCTAATCAACGTAGAGATGCCCTCCTGTCAATATCGAAAACATTCTAACATTTTGTATCCAAGTACTTTTAAAGTTACTATCCCGCCAACAACAGCCACATTTAACAACATATGTCCACTGTTTCTAAACGGACTGACCATGAGGTATATGTATATAATTTACCAAGTTTGAGAATCCAAACGAAATATACACAATATAAACTGTTTTAACCTTTCAACCCCAAGAATAGGTACGACAATAAGAGTTACCAACTCGAGATACATTCATTTAAGCATATTCTTTCACAGTAATCTTAAGAATACTCCGAACCCATAACCCATACAATATCGACTACATTACAATTATTATAATGACCTGAACAGACACCTGGATAGAGTTTTGATAACATTAACTAAAACACATCTATGTGTTTGGCATGTGCATAAACCAAGTACATATTTGATATAATAAACATGGTAAACAGTTACAGATTCACCAACGTACACACCTAACTCCAGACCAGATTCGAGGATATTGCCACTTGTTTTGTCTTCATCTCCACACAACAAAGCACGATTTGCGGCAGTTTTCTGACATCACACGGGTTGATCTCGCACTCTCCCGTTTTGGCCCAATCGACACAATCATCAAGGTAAACGTGGTTATCATTACACTGAACCAAAACTAGATTGTAAGTTAGTAAAGACATATACTTTATATTTACAGTGTAGCGCAATTTTTTTATATCCAAAGGGCAACTCAAACATGTGTCAAATAGCATATACCAACACAAACCTCGTTAATCTTGATAATATGCTTATAAAAGAGTATGAGAGTGGACCTTTGGAAACGGCCGAACACAATAAATACGAAATATTGCAGTCTCGGCTTGGTTGAGACGGTAGTGAAATATGCCCTCTTGCCCCGGATTGAGCAAAACTCAATATTCATAAAATCAATAGTACATAATTTTAACCATTCCGAAGATGGCATGCATATGGCGGCGGACAGGCTACTTTTAATGTCATAATTCCATGTCCAGCGGCGTATGGTTCCAGTATCTAACAACATTCTATGTCCCGAAGAGCGAAATAAACAAAAGGATTCAGTTGGGAGAAGCGCATCACAAGTAACAGTCAAAATACTAAATTAAAAAGCAGACAATATAAGTCAGATAATGTGCAGTTTCATCGTATTATATATTGTTTACACTATTACATCCGCTATTATGAACAAAACATTGTAACAAATTAGATATGGTGATGGTAAATCCAGACTTGAAAGAAATAATGTGGCAATCGTTAAAAATACAAAGTAAAAGGTGGAAAGCATTTGTCATAGTATCCTTGGCAATAGTTTAAAATACATAGTATAAGCTGGTAAGGATGTTTTGTAATACCATTATACAGTACTTCTTCGTTGTACCAAAAGTCGTCAACATCTGTTATGTGTGTAAGGTCATATAGTCCAACGATTATTGTATGCTTTGGTAGACAAAACACCGTACACTATAGCCAAAATGAGAACAATGGTCCTACAGAAACCACATCAATCAAACGCAATGACACCTTAGATCCACGCTGCACCACAAACCAAACTATGAGCATATTTAAAATGTTACTGAAAAGGACAATACATAACATAAAGAGTGGTGAAGAGTTGGAACGTTCAGTAGGCAATAAGGCATTCAGGTTAGCTTAAATCGATGTGATGTGCACACAACCTCAATAGTATCTTGTCTTCAACGTTACATCCAGAAAAAATCATTTTGTCTGTTATTTCCCTGTTTGATAAACATGTAGTTCCTCTGTAATATTAGATCAGTAATATACGTGCACAAGGTCTAGTTTGCACTTCATCTCAGTCATTTACCTTCTGGGTATACGACTCCACCTTTACATCCTTTACAAGTAGCTTTGCTGTATTTACCTAACTGTTTAAGTACTGCAACTGATGAGAAACGTTAACATATCAGGTATGGCTGTAACACACAATGCCATTAACATGGTCTTGTGGAACCTATTTTCAGTAGATATAAAATGCTCGTCTTGTGTGGTTAACTTCCATGTTTCAATTGCTTTAGAGTACATACTCATGACAAATACGTGTCTGATTACATACATTTCCGTAAGATAAATAAAACATGATAAAAAAAAGAAATATATAAAAATCGGACAGGGAAAGTAGCATTCAATGACGACAGTCAACCACAAAACACAAAAACAGACAAACGAAAAGGCAAAAGTAATAAAAAATGCAAGCCGACATCACAAACACAAAAGGGTTGACAATAGGGATTCCGCCTTGGAACGGTCAGTGGCCAAAAATGGCCACTGGGGGTTTAAACCAGGTTCTAGGGTGCACCAAACCTCGCACTTACCATTTTGTCATCCCAATTAAACGGGACATTGTAAATAAAGAATTCCCCGCCATGAAATATTCTCTAACCAACAAGGAAGCGTTAAAAGGCAATATAAGTAAAACACCTAGATGCTCGTGTATATATAAATACAAAAAAAAAGCATAAAAATCCAGAATGAAGGTACTCGATGACTTGGCTGAGGCCAGAGCAAAAAGAGAATACACCAATGAGGGCGCGGACAAACATCAAACGCCACCGTCCTAATGGGCATTAGGTAGGCATTATCGTAGGGTCCACAGCCTGTCTGGTCATCGTACAATTAAAGAGGAAAGCGTAATGGCGGACTGTAAAAGGGTCCATCACCAAGCATGCAGTACGTTGCAAAATGATAGGGTCATAACCTCTTTTGATAAACCGTTTAACAAGTTTAACAAAGATAGTATGAAAGTGATCATGACCAAGAATCTTACGAAGTTTGTAAATCACATCACCATAGAAGTCAGGTTGTGATAGTCCTTGTCGCAGAAGAGTCTTAAATTGCTTTGATATTTTGACAGAATATCAGGGTTACGATAATACAATTTTGCAAAGATGCACCGACATACACACTCAACTCTTGATCAGATTGCAGCATCGTTGTTCATATTGTTTACTTTTAGAATTGCAAGCGTGTATTGTTAATGCCTAATGGAGGCAAAACTTTGCGTACACTATTGAACTGGTGTTACCATTGAAAATGATAGAGACAATATGACATTACTTTTACTGGTCTTTCGGAATCAACGAACCCAATATAGGTGCCTGAAGTAGAATACTGCTTAATCCGGTGCTCATGAACAGACTCAATAAAACCGAGTCTGCTACTTTATTCTCCTAGTTGTGATTTTTGCTTTCAAAGGATCTCCCTTATCAGTCAATATTGATTATGGTATAATAAACAAAGTACGATTTAGCTGTTATAAACAAAAACCTATTATTAAACATTTATAATCCTGAGGTTTATAGTTAGGCCATGGTTTCATTTAACCTGTCAGTATTTATTTATGCCCGGCTACTTTTAATCTGACTGTACACATATATATACCAATTAAGACTCTTGTCGTTACACAAAACTTTAACTGTTATGCAAATAAGTGTATTCATTTAATATCAGCATCTTATTCCAGTTTTCGATGTTTAAATAAACTGAATGGATGTGTATATTGTTGTTATGTTAATCTTTAGGAATAATATAATGCAATTAATAACATTATCCTGCAATCCTGTTTTACCAAAGCTGAACGTTCGTTGTATGCTGAAGCTTTAAACGAGCAAAGGGCCACTCATTGTCGAGCTTCGACTTAATTCTAAGAAACTGTGAATACATCAATAGCTTTGTTATACTATGTAATATTAAAATACAGCCAAACCTGTTCAAGAGACTACCTCTATAATGAGACCACCTGCTATGCGAGACCACAATTACAGTTTCCAATATTGTTGGTTTTAAAATAAAATGCACCTGTCTTTGGATAGTACCTGTGTTAAGAGACCAATATAGCTCGCTCCTTTAGTGTTTTTAATACAGGTTTGAAGTTCACGGACGTAGTAGTAATTCGCCTAACCCCTCTCCCCACCCCCTCATCCACCCCATCCCCCCTCCCCCACCCCCCAACCCCAAAACACACAGACACATTTTTCTAAACCACACGTACATTGCATCAATCACCTAATTTCTTATGCGTGTACAGTATGTTGGGGAGTACACTATTTCAGCCTATTTCATCAGTTAAAATCCTTAAATGTTGCACTTACTTTGTTTAAAAGAACCGTACTGTGTTGTAACATTTGTAAAAACGGCCAACAACCACTGAAAAAAACACATACTTGAATATTCACGTTGGACAAATGTTCATTGACAGTAATACGAAATATAAATTAGAATAACTATGCGAACGATGGTTATACACAATAGATACAATCCGAGGGTACTGTGAGTCTATGCATAACATTTTGATACTTATATGACTTTTAATTCAATGAAACGTTATGACAAATGTGCTTTACTTCATCAATACAAATACTTTATACAGTCCTATATATAAACTAGAAATAACTCTTACCACTAAAACTGTAGCTTGAATCCTCATGTTAAACGCATTTGAAGGTGTTATCTAAAGTTATGGCCAAAACATTGTTTGCAATGTATATGGGTATGTAAATACATGAAATAAATATGATAACACACTATCTAATCTTTTTTTTAATTTGCACTGATATACCAGAAAAAAAAACGCGCTATAATTGGAGTGGTATAGATACTGAGAGTACCAGCACAGTTTTTCCCTCGCGACAAACAATCAGCAGTTATCAGTTCTCTCCAGTTGCCCTTAACACAAACATTTGCAAACGCCAAATGGCGATGACATGCTTGCTGCCAGACCCCCACACAACTATACAAACTGCTTGATTGCCCTTCGCTTAGGAAGAACGTTACCAGTACCCCCAGTATCTATTAATTTTGTAAATAACTAAAACATTTACAATTCATTAAGCAAAGTCAGACGGAACCGGACAGTCGTCTTCATCATCGCTCTGCATATCATTTTTTTACCATGGAGTATTTAACTTATATGCTAATGTATATTGTCCATTATCTAGTATGTACCGTTTATCATCATAAGCAGATAAACTTTTTTTATTTATTGTATAGCTGCTTATGTTATGCTGTTGTGATCTAATAACTTTCATCTCATAGTGAGCTTCTGTTGCCGTAAACAAAATCTTTTTGTAATCATTATGTGCTATCTGTTTTTTAACAACCCACTTTTTAACACCCTTGCATTTTTTATACTAACCTCATTATCTAGCATATACGAATATAGTTTACTTCGTATTCCAACAAATTCAACAATAGGTATGCCACACGTTTCATCTTTCATCTTGCCAATAACCTTTTTATTATCATTAAAATGAAACTTACTTTTTGGATCATAATCGCAATTATCAAAAAGTTTTTTATCGTTGTAAAAGTCTGCATACACATCTTTTGTTTTTATTTTATAACACAAGGAATCGGTATCAGTAAATAATAATTTAGCTTTTTATTCATATTTATTTTTAATGTAGTTGTAATGGAAATCTTACATCAAATATGTTGTCAAGTCTAAAATACACATGCCAACATAACAAGGGCGATTTAAAACTAATCGTTCTTTTATTCTGTTTATGGCAAATTAATTTTTATTAAACATTTTACAATAAATAAATGAAGGTCTTGCTGCATATTTTAAGAGAACCTCCTCGTTTTGAGTCAATTTAACATTAAATATTTTTCTCAAATTTGCCATAGTTTTACCAAAAACTGAATTGTTCATCAGTTTGAAAAAATCCTTATTTTTACCAGCTGTTCTCTTGGCAGTATTAAAGTCTATGTATGTCTTTAACCACTCTGAATCGTCAAACTATAATATTCGATGTATTTTTGTCACCTTTAATCCAAACGTTTTATACAATTTTAACTTTCTAAAATGCACGACATACTTATCTTTATTTTTTAGTGTTGTAACAAGTTTATTAACATTGCAATGTCCTAAATTAAACTTTTGTTTTAAATTTTTACGATAGTTTGACAACCACTCATCTTTTATGTTTAAACTTTCTGGGGCAAGAGGATAATCATTATGTGAGTCATGCAGTTTTTCGGGATACTCGATATCGCACTCAACAATGTAATTTGATTTTCCTTTTTCAAACTTGTCAACCCACTTGAAGTTGCCAGTAGGTAACGGTTGACACATCGCCCATCCATACAAGTTATTAGCATCGAGATAATATATTATGTACTTGCTTTCTTTTTTCTTGTCATAGTTTTTCATATATTTATTGTTAGCCTGTGAATATCTGTTTGCAATATAAAAAAGGATAAAAATATCGGACAGGGAAAGCAGCATTCAAGGACGACAGTCAACCACAAAACACAAAAACAAACACGCAAACAGACAAACGAAAAGGCAAAAGTAATAAAAACTGCAGACGACATCACAAACACAAAAGGGTTAACTCGTGCCACCTCTTAATCCTTGTTTCACAAACAAATATTGATCAATATCAGTTATTAAATCAAGCTGGATACCAGTCATTTTAAGGCATGCATCCCAGGCTAAACCAGGACTACTAAAGTAATGGCAAGGATCTAATTTGTAATACTCAATACACATTTTTCTAAAGTTTTCAAAAACATCTGTCAGCAACAGCACATCAGTCTTAAGATACAGATCATGATATTATCCCATATGTTTAATCTTAAATGTTTTCCATATGTTTTTAGCATGATCATAATCTGCTTCTGATATGTGCTCATCATTTAATTGAGAATAAAAGTTATTTTTGCTAGGTAATGTACCTTCCTTAAAACGTTCAAAACTGTTCATGTAATCAAAAGGATAAACACCTTTTCTTTTTAGCAAGTCTAACTTTTTACCGCTATATTCTTGAGATATGTATTGAAACTTCGAACGTTTTTTACTAGATTATCTAATAATAGGGACATAAACTGAAAACTATCAATAAATACCAAACCTTTTCCTAACATGAAAGCCATATACGTTTCCATATTATTCGGTATAACATTTATGTTTTGTTTAAACTTTCCGATGTGTTGCATTATGAAGTGAGAGTCATATCCTCTCAAGCTATGAAACACAACAGATATTTTTTAAGTTAGCCTGAAATTAATATTACATATGTCATGAGCGGTTCCTCTATACTTTCCAGTTATATGACAATGGTCTTTAACTTTTCTAACGGAGTTTTCATATGCTACTGTACGACCTGTGTAATTTTTTTAAGAGTTATTGAAAAACTATTACCACAAATATGACAAGAAATAGATTTTTGGAATTTAGCTTCTCCTTTCGGTGACATTACCAAATCTTTCTTAAAAAATGCATTCATAGTTTTCTTACACCACTTTTCTTCTTCTATCTTTTTTCTAAAATCTTGTAAACAGCATTTGGTCCTCTATACGTTACAACTGGTTTTGAATATTGATCATCATAACAACAAACAACTTTATACCCATAACTGCAATCAGTATGCTTTTGATATGCTTCTGTATGTGATTTTTTAGGGTTGTTTGATGCTGAAGAAATACGTTCGGTTACTGATTCAAAATCAGCATATATAACAAACGGAACCATTAGTTGCCTGTCATAGTTTTTAAACTTAACTTTTTCATCTTTGTTTGGCATTTGTATTGCTTGTTTTCCGTTAAGTGAAAGACAATCAGGCTCATGCTTTTTAACACCCTTTTTAATGTAAAGCATATTTGATTATCTTCATACCCAAATATGTTAAAACAAATACTGTTTTGTTTTTTTATTTTTTGGATTTGTTTGATAGTAACAGGAAACGTTATTTCTTTATAATTTAGGTCTCCAATATGCTTTTTATAATTTGAAATTCTTTGAGGATTTTTTCAACAGAAAATTTACAAGCCAAATGGCACCATCTAAAGTATTCGTTATTTTTTTCATTTTTTATATTTATCAATCCTTTTTTTAGCATTAGCAAGTTCTTTTGGTAAATCCAAATAAGAGCTATCTCGCAAAGGTTTATACTTTATTCGATTTATGTAATGTACGTTTAGTGTTTCAATTACCCAACCACTTCCCATCTGAATCCAAGTTCCGACCCTCGTACAATTTCCTCACGTGCTTTATTTAACACCTTTACTATTTCATTTTCGGTTAATATTGTTGCCGCCTTAGAATTAAAGTAAGCTGTTTTGTACACGTTTACATAATATTTTCCTTTGTCTCCCGGTACTGTTTTTTTAAAAGTGAGTTTTACATCAACACTTAATTTAAAGCCACCAGTTCTGTTAGTTCTGTTTTAAGAAATTTCGCAACACTTGATTGTGTTTTTTGTAGTTGGATGAGCGGGTCATCACTGACAACATTTACTTTAAAAACTATACTGTTTTGAGGATGTTTTAATTTCTCGAATACTCATTATATAATATTGCATAAGATTATTTTTTAAGCCCCTATTAATTAATTAATTAAATAACATTTGTTTCATTTAATATTTTTATCCTCATCAGCGTTCTCATCAGCATCCTCATCGGTATCTTATAGGTAACCTCATAAACATGTTCATCGATGTCCTCATTAGTAATCTCATCCAAGAGAGCATCTATTTCATTATCCAGAAGAATGTCTAAGTATCTCCAAAAGCATTTATTTTTTCAAGAACTCTATTATCCACCATCTGACTTATTTTTGCATGATATTTGCAGTATCTATCAAAATCAACAGTTTTAAGATTACCTCCGGCTGTCATGGATTTATTTTTATCCTGTATTTGCGATAGTTTATAAACTCGTCTTTATCAAAATCTTCTACATCAATCATTGTTTTTATCTTTTTAATAAGCATTTCAAAGTCGTCGTAACATCCAATATCAGTATTAATTACATGAGGCTTTTCCAACTTGCTGATTAACTCATTTTTAAAAGCCTCAGCATTTTTGACTACTGCATTTGTTTGTGTTTCATTAAAAATTCTAATTTGTTTTTCTGCCAAATCTGTAAGAAGCTTTATAGCATCGTACTCACGCTCAGTTTTTATTGCCCAATCTTTTTCAAAAGCTGCAATATCTTTTTCCAACCGTTTAATGTGACTTTCTTTAAACTCTTTGATATCTTTGTCTAACTGAACCAAAAGAGTCTGCTCGTAAGCAGCTACTTTTTCATAATCTTTTTTTGTTAAATCAAAGTGTTTTCTTTCTTCTTCTGCATAACTTCCCATATATTATAGTTTATATTATTTTTTATTTATCCATACATAATGATATTAATTCCTTTCTCTAACAAAATGCTGTAGTTAGGAATAAAAGCAGCCTCGGTTGAAAGAATATTAGTTGCCTCTGAAAATTTGTTTTTTTGCAAAAAGCACGCATCTTGTTTATATCTGTTTTTTCTATTTTCGATGGTAATTTTAGTTGTTGTGCCATTGTTATAATTCTTTCAGTCAGATCTTGAAAGTTTGTAAAAACTATTAACTCTTTGTCAAGTTTACTCATATCTTCAAAATCAACCGTTTGGGCATATGTCATTTGATCTTCCTTAAAGTTTTTGATTTCCTTTTCTTCTTGTTCCATTATAATATTACGTAAGATAATATTTTTTAAGCCTATATTTAAATATATAATTCTATAGTGTAATATAGTGAATTGCAAATATTGTTAAAGAGTTTTAGATATTATTGATCCTCCTGGGATGTGCATAGATTGCATCTTATTTTACACAACTAATAAAAAGAAGCTTTGTAAATATTGTACCAGAGCCAAGCTGTGTTACAAGTGTACTTACGCATGTGTGAATTGTAACGATACTTGTGAAGTTTTTGATAACGAGCGTGTGTGTCTTAATTGTGGCACTCACAATGGTTATAATCTCATTACAGGTTACAACTACAACCAAAAGAAAACTATTTACCACAGAAAGTACCATTTAGATACATACTTGTAGTATATGATGTGTCTTCTAAAAATAGACAAAGATTTGAAGATTTGTTTTACAAAATTTTAAAGGTTTTGATTCAAATAGAAGGTCGAAAAAGATCAATCAAATTTGAATACATTTTCAGAAAATATTTAAAATATTAGAAATAGAAAAAGAAACAAAACCGATTAAAACAAAATCAACCAGAGAAAAGTATGATAGAATATGGAAACAAGTTGGAAAAGAATTACGACTGGATGCCATGACCGTTTAACTTAAATTTGTTCATATACATTTCCAGGGGTTCTGTAAAGTTATCATTCTTTTGAATCTCTAATATTTTATTAAAGGTAAACCTTATTATCTCTTCATCATTTTCTAGTCCTATTGTTGTTTGGACATATGGTATAAGTTGTTTAAAACTCCTATGATGTGTTTTTAACAAAGTATTTTTTCTGCTATTCTTGTTTTACTTGCCAAAACAGCAACTATTGGAGGAACTGCGCCAACTACAGCTATGAAAACAGGAATTGCTGGAACTAATGCTAGGACAGCACCACAACCAATTATTCCACTGGTAATCCGTAATGTTGTGTTTAAGTATTATGTAGTTTTTGTTTGTTTTTTAGCCGCATGTTTAACTGCTTTCTTTTTAGCCGCAGGTTTAACTGCTTTCTCAACTGTAGGTTTAACTGCTTCTTAACTGTAGGTTTAACCGCTTTCTTAACTGCAGGTTTAATTGCTTTTTTAACTGTTTCTTAACTGCAGGTTTAACTGCTTTCTTAACTGTAGTTATGCTAATATCATCAGAATATTCGGAGATGTATGACCGGACAGGCTGTGGACCCTATGATGACGCCTACCTAAAGCCCATTGGGACGGTGGCGTTTGATGTTTGTCTATGATCTTTCTTGTCGTGCCCTTAATTGTTTATTCTCTTACTGCTCTGGCTTCTGCCAAGTCACTGAGTACCTTCATTGTGGCTTTTTTTTTGTATTATATTTACACGAGCATATTTGTATATATAATTATTGTCTGACGACTACATTATATCAATACTTTGAATGCTGAGCTAGCGAGCACTTCTGCTTATCTGACTACACCTCTGCTGGAGACGGACATTGTTTCCCAGCATGTGACCTTTATGGAGACTATAAAGGTTTCTGTAATTAGTAAGCAGACGAAGCTCCCTACAATGTACTGGATACCCAAACTTCACAAAATTCCTTACAAAGCACATTTTATCGCTAATTCTAGTTCATGTACCACGACCAATATATCAAAACTATTGACTTCCTGACTTTCCGCGATTAAAGAACATATTGTAAAATATTGCGGAAAGGCCTTCGAGAACTCAGGAATCAATCTGATTTGGTCTATCAAAAACTCTGGAGAAGTTCTTGACAAACTACGGTGTAAGCATTTTCATGCCTCTTCTCTAAGCACCTACGACTTTTCTACACTGTATACTACACTACCACATAATTTTATCAATGAAAAAATTCTTCAGCTTATTCAGAAGACATTTGCTAGAGAAGGTACAACTTTTCTAGCTTGTAATAATGTCAGGGCTTTCTTTACTAACGCCCCCATTGATAAATATAATTTTAGGACTTATACTGATGTTTGCAGAGCCTTATCTTTTCTTCTGGATAACATATTTATAAGATAAGGTAAAACTATTTACCGCCAGGTTGTTGCCATTGCGTTCGGACTCTGTGGTTTCTATAGGACCCTATATATCTTTTTCCTATGGGTACTAACTGTGTGCCACTTGTTGCAGATTTGTTTTTGTACTGCTATGAAAGAAATGTTATGTTGAGTTTGTCACCTGCTAGCCAGGGTGAAATTATTGATGCCTTTAACAATACTTCTCGGTATCTTGATGACACACTCAATATTGATAATCCGTTCTTTGCTCATATGGTTACTAACATTTATCCACCAGAGCTCACGTTGAATAAAGCCAACAGTTCGGATACAGTAGCACCATTTCTCGATCTTCATCTCTCGATTTAAAATGATTGTATTCATACTAAAATCTATGATATTAAAGAGAGATGATTTCAATTTTAACATTTTTAACTATCCACACCTGGATGGAGATGTACCTCGTGCTACCTCATACGGGGTGTATATCTCCCAGCTCATTCGATTTGCTAGAGCGTGTAATGATGTTATAGACTTCAATGATCGCAATCAAGTTATTACAAGTAAACTTCTTCAGCAGGGTTTTCTTTATCAAAACCTACGTAGATCTTTCTCTAAATTATACCGCCGTAACGAGGGCCTGCTGGAAAAGTACAACACCAACCTTAAGACAGTTCTGCGACTAGGCATATCACAACCCTCATTTTATGGAGATGTGGCCTATAAACTTCGAAAGTTAAAGGGGTCTGACGGGTTTCCTGACCGCTTTACAAATTTAATCAGGAAGTTCGTCAGAAAAGGATATAACCCTTTGGTTTTACAGCGCACTGCATGTTTAGTGATTGACCCCTCTACAGTCAGTCATTACGCTTCACTTTTCACTTGTGCGATGACTGGACTACCTCTTGGGACTCTATGATTGTACCTACTGAAACCCCAACTAAGGAAGGTGGGTGCATGAGCTTTCGTCCCTCGGGTTTTCTGGTCGTACCCTGAATTGGTTTTCTCTTAAGCTGCAACTACTTTGGTTGTTCAGTACGATTCTGGATACATCCTGAGATGTTTATTATTTTGTATGTGTTTCTTTAGTTAGTTTCTCAGGATGTGGACTTTATTGTTAGAGAATTCCTTTTGATGGGATGTAGTTTTGTTTACACTGTCTTGTCTATTTGGGCGTTGAAGACAGAATAATAGCGAGGTTTGTGCACATATAAAATCGATTCAAGCTTACCAGTAGGCCTTATTGCCTACTGACCGTCCCAAGTCGGTAACCCTGTCTTCACCACCCTTTCTGTTGTTTTTTTGTCTTTTTCTTTGTATTTTCAAGTCCATGTTTGCAGTGCAGTGTGGACCTACGATGCCATTGCGCTCGGACGCTGTGGTTTCTATAGGACCCTTTATCTCATTTTTACTTATATTGCCTATTGATGCTGCCTTGTTGGTTAGAGATTAGATCATGGCGGGGATTTCTTTATTTACACTGTCCTGTTTTAATGGGATGACAGTAGGGTAAGTGTGAGGTTTGGTGCGCCCTAGAACCGGTTTAAACCCAAAGTGGCCTACTTTGCCACAGACCGTTCTAAGGCGGTAGCCCTATTATCAACTCTTTTGTGGGTGTGATGTCGTTTGCATTTTTTTTTTTTTTTGCCTTCTTGTTTGTCTGTTTCTGTGTTTGTGGTTGACTGTCCTCCTTGAATGCTACTTTTCCTGTCCGATCTTTTTATATTTCTTATTAATTATTCTTACAAACAAAAAGATAAAAACACTGGAACTTTACTCAATGTGAGTAATTTTAAAAATCTCTTTGGAATGATATATTTCGATTTGAGTTACAAGGAAAATGAAGTCAGTGTTCTTTAGTTAGTTTCTCAGGATGTGGACTTTATTGTTAGAGAATTCCTTTTGATGGGATGTCTTGTCTATTTGGGCGTTGAAGACAGGATAATAGCGAGGATTGTGCGCATATAAAATCAATTCAAGCTAAGCAGTAGGCCTTATTGCCTACTGACCGTTCCAAGTCGGTAACCCTGTCTTCACCACCATTTCTGTTGTTTTTTGTCTCTTTCATTGTATTTTCAAGTCCTTGTTTGCAGTACAGTGTGGACCTACGATGCCATTGCGCTCGGACGCTGTGGTTTCTATAAGACCCTATATCTCATTTTTTTAAAGTATAATAAAGGTACTAAATATTTGCTTACTGTTATTGATGTGTTTAGTAAATTTGCTTGGGTTGAGCCGGTTCTAAATAAAACTGGTTTAGAAATTACCAAAGCGTTTCAACAGAAAATCAGTACCAGGAAGGCAGTGTAAATTGTTATGGGTTGATCAAGGTGTTGAGTTTTATAACAAGACATTTAAGCAATTCCTTAGTGATAATCATATCGAAATGTATCACACTTTTAATTTCGGAAAAGCTGTAGTAATTGAACGATTTAACAGGACATTAAAAGAAAAGATGTGGAAATATTTTACAACTAACAATACAAATACATATTTAGACGTGTTGCAAGAAATGGTTGACAAGTATAATAACACAAAACATCGGAGTATTAAAATGTCACCGACTGAAGCAAGTGATGAAAGGAATAAAAAAAACGGTGTATTTCTACTTGTATAGAAAAATGAGAAGTAATCAAAATAAGCCAAAGTTTAAAATACGGGTTAATGTTAGAATCAGCAAATATAAAAGAACGTTTGAGAAATGTTATACCCCAAATTGGACTGAAGAAATATTTGTTGTTGATAAAATTCAAAAACAAAAACCTGTGACATACAAAATAAAATATTTAAATAACGAAAACATTGATGTAAGCTTTAATGAATTAGAAATGATAAAAGCAAAGCAAGAAACATTCAGGATTGAAAAAGTAATACGATGTGATTATAAAAAGAAACAAGCATTGATTAAATGGAAGGGTTACAATGGATCCCATTCGAGGATATTGATAATATTAAATAAGGGTTTTAAAAATAATTATATATAGTTTTATCATATATAATGGAACAAGAAAATATAGAAAAGGTTTGCAGAAAACTTAACCATTTAAAAGATAAATATAGAAGAGAATTGATGAGAGGTAAGCAACTCCAATTAGAATATGAAGTAGTTCGTGATGATTTAACGGACACCAAAAAAAGACGATTGCTAGTTGAAATGGATAATTATGAACGTGAGCTGGATAACAAAAGAGAAGAGCTTCTTGAACTAAAATACAAAATAGCAAAGTGTAGGAAAATAAAATACTCCATGGTAAAAAATGATATGCAGAGCGATGATGAAGACTACTGTCCGGTTCCGTCTGGCTTTGCTTAATGAATTGTAAATGTTTTAGTTATTTACAAAATTGGTAGATACTGGGTGTACTGGTAACGTTCTTCCTAAGTGAAGGGCAATCAAGCAGTTTGTATAGTTGTGTGGGGGCCTGGCAGCAAGCATGGCATCATCATTTGGCGTTTGCAAATGTTTATGTAAAGGGCAACCGGAGAGAACTGATAACTGCTGATTGTTTGTCGCGAGGGGAAAATGTGCTGGTACTCTCAGTATCTATACTACTAATTGGTTATCAGCTATAGAGAAAATCAGCACCATAATATTTTAAATACTAAATCGCGAAAGACAAATGTATACAAGGTTTGAGGTTTGCTGCACCCGAGAGCCTGGTTTAAACCCCCATAGACATTTCTGATCGGTCCAAGGCGGTAAACCGTATTGTCAACCATTTTAAATTTGTGATGTCATATTTTGCATACATATGTATCAATCGTTTAATTCGTTTGTTTCTGTGCGTGTTTGTGGTCCTTGAGTTCCTGCTCGACTTTTATCTCAACTCTTTGTTTTTGGTTACATAAGAGTTTTCAGAAGAAAATGTTCCCTGATTTATCCCGATTCAATGTTCAACTGGAAAAAGATGCAGATGGATATTTTTTATTTTTTTATTTTGACTCATGACATAAAATATTTCAATAAAATTAAATGGTTATAATATACTCATTCATATCTGATCAGCAGTGGAAACAGGATACATGTGAAGAACACATTCATCGTATATGTTCACATTCAAAATTATATACTCGTGATGCTCATGCTAATATGCAGTAACATTTTCTCCAGGGATCAGAAAGATAATAAGAGGTGTCGGAGAACAGCGCAGCTTGTCTATTCGAATTTTCAGAGAATTATCAATTATATTTTAGCCAGTATATGCCATCAGAATACAAGGGCTAAAACAATATGGGTGTGTGGGTGGGGGCAGGGCGGGTATAGAAACTCGCGTCAATATAAAATTATTTTTTCGAATCTCATACATGGGCAGGGGGGTGGGGCTGGGCGCATCATTGATATAGGTGCAGATTTGATCAAACAAAACAACAGACATATGTAAAATATATATATATATATATATATATATATATATATATATATATATACTCAAGTGATATGAAAACGCAACACGGGAATTTCCGCTATATATTGTATATACTGCACACTTAATTGCACATAATATTCCAAAGAAATCCCATGATGTTTTTTTAAAAAAAAAGTTGCAGTTAACTAGAGAAAGGACACAACTGTGATGTTGAAGACGTTTTAATCACACTAAACTTTGTAACAAGAACTTCATCAATGTTGAAGTTGCTCTTCGAAAAATTTAGCTAGTTCAGTACTGTATTTAACGTAAATAGTTTGCAAAATTGTGCATCCTAAGTTTGCTCACATGATTGAGCCGAACGCGTACTCTGTGAATAATGAAACATTGCAGGAATACTATTTGCTGTATTATTTGTTGTTTTTAGTATTTTTTCCAAAAGGAAAGGTCTTACGTAGCCATGTACCATTCGATTAAAAGCAGCATATTGTACATACAATATATAGCGGAAATTCCGTGTTGCGTTTTCATATCACTTGAGTGTTTATATGTGTCGAAGTTGGTGTCCTAGGTGCGGGTTCGAACACATGTATATATATATTCGGGTGGTGGTGATGATGCGGTATGGGCTGGTTGGGGTGATGGGGGTGGTTGTGTCCGGGGATCGCAACATAGCTATAGGTGTAGAATTGATAAACCAAAACAAACAAAAAAAGAAAAAGAATCGGCTTTCGGGATGTGGGGCATAAGATAGCTATATGTGTAAGAATTGACTGAAACAACATATAAATATGTAAAATAAAAATCGGGTTTCAAATTGGCAGGGATGGGAGGGGTGGGTGGTGGAAGGTGAGCGCAACATAGCTATATGTGTAAGAATTAACCATAACAGGACAGAAACATGTTTAAAAAACAACAACAGGTTTCTGGATTGTGGGACGGAAGGGGGAGGAGTGTGCCCATGCCCCAATATGGATGAAATATGAAAAAGATGAATAATGCTATAAGAAAGCCGAAACTAAAATTTGGGTGACAGAAGAAATGTTTTTAAGAGATACATATATGTACAACCACTTACATGCAAATCGTGATCTGCCTTTATTGCACATTGTATGGGCCATCACAATTTGTGTTCCACGCGAGCCATGAATGTGTAGAAGACGAAATAACTTACGCATCCCTTCACAACATACAATAAGGATACCAATTCCCAAATTTACTTGATCTAGGACAAGAAATGTAAACACATCTTACACGCAACTTTTGATGTGAAATGAAACACATTTTAAGGGTTATCAGAATTTGGTTACAGGAACCAAAATTACTTAAGCAGCCCTTCAGATTATGCTATAAGAAATCGCATGGCCAAATTTGGTTGTGCCAGATACGAAATGTAAGAGATAAAGACCTGTAAACACAGCTTACAGGCAAACTTTGATGTGAAATGGGACACATGTTAAGGGCTATCATTATCCAAATTTGATTATGCTAGGATAAGAAATGTAAGAGAAATAGATTTGTAAGCTCAGCTTACACACATACCTTGATGTGGGACGCCGACGCCAACGCCGTGGCGAGTACATAAGCTCACTTTCTCTTCGAATAGTCGAGCTAAAAATGAGCATTACCAAAAACGTTTTCCATTTCATAGTGTATAAGCTATATACACTCCTTAAGACCTTAGTCACGAACTTTAAAACATTATTTGAAACACATATTTGTAAATAACGTTGTAAATAATGAAACAAGTGTAAACATACGTTTTTTATAACGAGGAAAGCATACTAATGAATTCAAACCTCTTTTGACGAACCGTTTAACATATGACATGGTATCCCCTTTGAAGCATTTATTGACATTCACACTAGTGTTTGTTTAGTGCTGTGTGATGGCAATAAAATGTCGCTCCGACTACAAATCAGTAGTGTAATTACTTGCTGGTCCTTTGGGATCATAAAGCCAATGTTTGTGGCTTTACGGGCTGTGGACCCTATGATGACGTCTACCTAAAGCTACCTAAAGCCCAAAAGGACGGCGACGTTTGATGTTTGTCTTGTCGTGCCCTCAATGGTTTATTCTCTTATTGCTCTGGCTTCTACCAAGAACATTCTTTGTGGCTTTCTAGGCTATTGTTTTTTTTGTAGTTATATATACATCTTTGTGTTTTAATATTGCCTATTAGTGCTGCCTTGTTGGTTAGAGAATCGCTCCTAGCGGGGATTTCTTTATTTACACTGTCTCGTTTTATTGGGATGACAGTAAGGTAAGTATGATATTTGGTGCACCCTAGAACCTTGTTTAAACACCCCGCAGCCTGTTTTGCCACTGACAGGTCTAAGGCAGTAGCCCTATTGTCAACCCTTTTTGTGTTTCTGACCTCATATGCCTTTATTCGTTGTTAACATTGTCACTCATGTTTGTCCTTTTGCGTGTTTTTTGGGTTTACTGTGTTCTGTGAAAGCTGAATTTTCTGTTCGACTTTTATACTTGTGTTTAAGCATGAGGATAAGAACTATATATTTCTTTTAAGTAAACAAACGCGTCACTGAGGCAGATATATTGTATATCTAGAAGTGCAAACATTTACAAACTTGATAAGGTTTGCTCTCAAAACATACGTATTATATTTACTTTGTTTTGCATTTTGCGTTAAGAATAGCGTACAGACACAGTATATACTGTGGCTTTCGAAGTAATGTAAAATGATTATTTTTTATTTTAATATATCCTTTTAACGGTTTGTTGCCGTAACTTTGATATCATATTGTAAAACTAAACAAAAACATCGATACATGATGACACGATGACTATACATTTGAGGTTTAATTGGCATTGTCCTTAAAGTTTCGAAAAATATGTAGATCGTTTGAAATCACTTACTTGCCTTTACGGAATTATTGATCATCATGTAACAGAGGAGAATTGTTGCGAATTTTCATGCACCCCTTTCAGAGTTGTCATTGAAATTGTCAATTTTGTGACGTTGCCAACGGACAATGGATACCCGAGGAACGGCTGCTGGCGATGATGTTCATTTCGTCTTTGCATTGTATCTGCTGGTTGGTCTTGTTGTACGTGTGATTAGATCAGGATAGAGAGAGTAAACAAACAACTTACTGCAAATGTTCAATCAAAATTATTGTTACTAGTTTAATATTTTATTAAAGTGACACAAAACGTAATCAAAATATAATTTATCCGGTATGGAACAGAATATGCATCGCCATTGACTTAGATACTTCACATGGCATCTGTCCTGAAAAATACAGCACACAAAATATAAAGTATTGTTACACGACTTACATCAACATATTATAATTCCATTCTAATTAATAAATAACATGTATTGAATCAATTGCATGTAAGAAATGTATCACACATTCATGTACAAACACGTTCAAAAAGGTACGACCTCTAAATAAGTCATTGACAGTGTTACACTATAAACAAATGTATACAGGAACATTTTACCTGACAAATTTGCGTTCATGGGCTATTTACTAATCAATTTATATTTTAACCTTCAGTTTAAAGCTCCGTCCACTACTGTGTGTCACACACATTTATCGTGTGCTCCATTCTACGTATGTTTGTGGGACGACATGTGTTGTGCTTACATGTGTTAAAACCTGTTGTAGTGTTATTGGCTCAAATTTATCTAGATATTTATTGCACAAAATACCCTCAGCTTGTTGCTAAGATGGCGATTCATTTCCAAACAGTAAACGAATTGGCCGCAAAAAACAAGGATTGGTGTTTTTACGACGAATCATTTCGGCAGCAAGTCGCATTAGATTTAGCAGCGTGGGGAAGCACTGACCTAGAGCTGTATATCAAAGCGACCCTGCATGAAACACATGCCGCTTTATCATATTCCAGATCAACCCAAAGTTCACAAAATAAGCTTCAAAAATGCCAGCTGGTGTCTGCTTTCCCTATCACAGAGGCATGGGGTGCAACAAAGGGAACCTATTTTCCTTTCAACATGCATGTTTTAACTGTGAAGGTCAGCATCCAGTGGTTAACTACAACCGTCGCATGAATAATTCTTTTCGTATCAAACGTCATTTTCAAAACCCACAACGCTCAGCGCAGTATAGAAACCACCTGTTCAACGGAAACAAAACAGCCGCAGGTCCCGCGAATAGAAGCCCGTATCCCGGCCCAGGCCCAATCCCAGCTCGCAATGAACCTCCAAAGTCAAATTAAAGTCGACCGTCTAGAATTCTGGCTGCAAGGATTTTCAATTATCACCGATAGGCTTAGTCGAAAAGCGAAACAACCCTGGCAAATACAGGCTAATACATCATTTAAGTTATCCACACGGTAATTCAATAAACTACGGCATTGACCAAGAACTCAAGGTTATACACTTTGCAGGCATTTACGATGCTATCGCGGCAATTAAGCGAATTGGTAATGGATGTTTCATGTCTAAATGTGACATCAAATCAGCATTCCGTGTTATTCCGGTCAAGCCAGAACAATACACTCTATTTGTTTTTCAATGGAGAAATCAATTTTATTACGACCGCTGTATGCAAATGGGGTGCGCGTCATCTTGCCAGATATTTGAAGCGTTTAGCCGTGCTCTCAAATGGGTCGCAAAAAGAGAAGTTAAATATTCCGAAAGTTATTCAAATTTTGGACGACTTCTTATTAATTTCAGAGACACGGTCAACGGGGCAGATTTACTTGAATACATTTCTAGAATTTTGCGCCGATATTGGGCTGCAAATGGCAGAGGAAAAGACTGTTGTATCACGTAACGTCATAACTTTCGTGGGTTACGAACTGGACTCGGTGCTAATGGAAGTAAGGCTCCCTCGGGACAAATTAGTTCGCGGCGAACGCTTAATTGATCGGCATCTGTCGACCGATAAAATCACACTTCGGGATCTGCAATCAATAATTGGAACATTAATTTTTTGCGCTAACATAATACTGTCAGGAAGGACATTTTTGCGGTCATTAATAAATCTCACGATTAACGTCAAAAAGCCATATTATCGCGTCCGTCTAACGAACAGTATCAATGGATTATAGTTTTACAAAAAAATGCTTTAAAAATCGACTTCTCTAGATCTGAAGCTACAATAGTGAAAACCATATAGTGCATGTAGCAGAATCGGAAAGATGCAAAGTCCTTAAATGAGATATAGGGTCCTATAGAAACCACAGCGTCCAAACGCAATGGCTTCGTAGGTCCGTACTGTACTACACACAAGGAGCAATATTTAATTAATTATACAATGAAAAAGACAAAATACAACAGAAAGAGTTTGTTCTAAGTGATATTTGGCTAAACAGTCACACTGCTTAAATGTTCAGTATAAAATTGCCCGGATGGATATTTGAATCACGGGGCAAGTTGTTACCATTTCAGCTATGAAAATGAGGAGTGAGGTATGGCGATGGTAGGATACAAAATATATTTCTTTAAAAATGTACATTTAAATTGTGTATTCTTTTTTTTACTATCATTAATATGTTATTAGGCGTCGATATTCGCCTTGACTGTTTGTATAATAGTAAGTACTCTGAAAACATTCGCGGTAATATACTATAAATAGTACTCCAAACTGAAATAAAAACATTTATATGTTAGACAAAAATCGCAAATGAACGCAAAGTTGTGACATTATCTTAAGCATCAGAGCAGATGTTTGCTGCATATTTAAAACACATATGTCATTATGGACCATCTGTAAGACTCTATTGAATCGTGAGTAACTAACCAAAGATTTGTAGGGAATAAATGCAATATATCGCATACAATGTCGCAATTATAAAAAACAAACATGTTTTTTATTTAAATTTACTACATTATACGTCTCTATTACTGGTTCATGCAAATACTTAAAGACATATGAGGAAAAGCTGATTAGTTATTTTGATTCACATTTGCTAGCTGTTAAGTACGTTACTTTTATAATTGAATGAAGGCATGTCCTGTTATTGCAAAGCAAAGTCATTGATAGTGTTGTATTACATGTGTCCAATAAATGTATCACGACTCATGTTTAGCTGAGTCCAAGCTGCTTTATTACAGTATAACACACTCACCAGATACCATTAATAATGACACGATATAATTTGATCTTATTATGTCCTGCAGTATATCTTTGATTTGTGTTTGTTACATATCATATTGTGTAAATGCATATTAAAAATACCTCTTTGAAAATGGTCCAGTCTGAAAATGGTCCAGTCTGGGTCATCTTTCGAAATAAAAGCATGTATTATTAGTATGAATTATTTATGAATCTCTCATACGTTTCCTATACTTTCATTAAATGGACAGACAGATATATGGATATATTGCCTAACCATAGTTAGAAAGCAATCATATTTTTCGTAGGAAAGTTAACACATGTTGTTGTTTTTTTAGATTTTTAATCGGACACAAAACACATTCATTTTCATTTCAGTGATTCCTAAATAGTTTCTAAAATCCAGCGTGGCCATCTGCACTTTTTAAATCCACATTATTAAAATGGCTGTTTATGAAAACCGTCTAATATTCATCTTGGCATATATGTTGTTGTTTTGATGCGAAAACCTGTAATAATACCTTGATATTGCAGTTTGTTAATACAACGTATTGTATAAGCTGTGATTTTGCATTGTAGTTAAGGAAAGTAAGTTTACTTAATTGTAAAATAGGTAGGTTTTGTTTTCTGATAACACGTGTAATATGTTCATATTTAATATGTTGATAATCCCGTGTTCGTAACACTTGAAAAGTTACAACCATATGCATTGTCAATAGCCCGATCGTTATGCTTGTATATAAATGTGTCTTAATATATGGAATTTAATCTTTACAAACGATCCGACTGGCCGATACTGGATAATAAGAATCGTTCATGGGTATCCGGTGAAGATAGGGAATTCCAACAAAAATTTAACCGGAAGTTGGTGCGCGTGAATTTTATCTCGACCCTAGGGTGAGATGGAAATATCTAGCCCCTGTCAAATGGCGGATATCCTTGTTCGGTATGCAAGAATGCTTTATCTAACATCGCGGAAGATCGTATGGGGCTCTGGATGAACTCGAAGAAACCATCACGCTTCACAAGTTGGCTGACATAACACTCAGACAATGCTGCTGGAAGCTAAAATTGTGCCGAAATGTATTATGTCTTCCGCCATGCTGGGGAGACATATTGTATTTAGCTTGGAAGTCTGTCTGTCTGTCTCTCTGTCCGGCACAACACGTCGTGTCTTCTCCATATCTCTTTAACCGCTTTCGGGATTTTGAAATAACTTGATACAAATGTTTACCATATCGAGACGACGTGCAGAACGCAACTTCCAACCACGTCTGTTCAAGAGAAAGGTCACGCTTAGAGATCGAAGGTCATATGCATAATATTTCGTGACCTCTCCATATCTCTTTAACCGCTTGCGGGATTTGAATAACTTGACACAAATGTTCACCATATCGAGACGACGTGCGGAGTGCAACTTTTTAGCCACGTCCGTTCAAGTTCAAGGTCACACTTACAGTCGAAAATCATATGCACTATATTTCACATATTTCGTGTCCTCACCATATCTCTTAAACCGGTTGAGGGATATTGAAATATCTTGGCACAAATGTTCACCATATCGAGGCATTGTATTCTACTGAATATACTGAAGCGCTGTATAATGTAATTGTTGATATCCTTACGCGAGTATCGGACGAAAAGCTTCCACGCGCTAACTACAGACCGTACTTAAAAACATATTGAGGCGAATCTCCTAAAGCCTTACAAGCAAATTTTGCGCTCAAGGCGTTATGTTAGGTTCTCTGAAGGATAACCTAGAGGGCATATATGTCAATCATATATAATCTATAAAAATGGCGAAGAAATGATTCCGATCTCATCACCGTAAATTTGCCGAAAACTAATTTGCGCGAGATACATGACGATATTGGGGCAATCATTTCTCCCACCTTTACTTCGATACTGAAAAACTAAATCAGATAAGTCATTTCATGAGCAATAATTAATACTGATGAAATAAAACACAGGGAGGTGTCGATTCAATAAGCTTATAAAAATTAGGTAAAATGTGTGGTTTGGATCGTGTATATAATGCAAATATAATAATATATTTGTGGTGATTACTTAGGACATTTATTAACTAAGTCTTTAACTTGATTTATGAGCATGTGCATGTTCCTTCAGATATGAAAAAGGGTCAAATTATTACTCTGTTTGATTGGAGGTGGGGGTGGAACGCAAGACAAGCCCCGTATTTATCGCGCTTTAAGCCCTGTCTTCATCCATCCTTAAGCTTTATGAAAGCGTTCAGTTAAAGCGTTTGAATAAATAAACCTATGAATGCACTTCAGGGTGGTTTTCAAGAAAATATGGGGTGCATTATGTTCAGATAATGCTTGGCATCTTGCAAGGAAAATTGAATTAAACTATTCCCATGTTTCATGGATACACGAGAACCCTTTGACCGCTTATGGCACGATGGACTTTTCATAAGGTTATGTATATCCCATCAGCTTTGGCTGACAGTAATTGAAATGCATAAATATAGACGTGTTATGTATAAAGAAGGATAAAAATATCGGACAGGGGAAAGCAGCATTCAAGGACGACAGTCCACCACAAAACACAAAAAAAAACAGACAAACGAAAAGGCAAAAGAAATAAAAAATGCAAACGACATCACAAACACAAAACGGTTGACAATAGGACTACCGCCTTGGAACGGCCAGTGGCAAAGTAGGCCACTGGGGGTTTAAACCGGTTCTAGGGTGCACCAAACCTCACACTTACCCTACTGTCATCCCATTAAAACAGGACAGTGTAAATAAAGAAATCCCCGCCATGATCTAATCTCTAACCAACAAGACAGCATCAATAGGCAATATAAGAAAAACACAAATATGCTCGTGTAAATATAATACAAAAAAAACAATAGCCTAGAAAGCCACAATGAAGGTACTCAATGACTTGGCAGAAGCCAGAGCATTAAGAGAATACACCATTAAGGGCACGACAAGAAAGATCATGGACAAACATAGGTGCTTAGAGAAGAGGCATGAAAATGCTTACACCGTAGTTTGTCAAGAACTTCTCCAGAGTTTTTGATAGACCAAATCAGATTGATTCCTGAGTTCTCGAAGGCCTTTCCGCAATATTTTACAATATGTTCTTTAATCGCGGAAAGTCAGGAAGTCAATAGTTTTGATATATTGGTCGTGGTACATGAACTAGAATTAGCGATAAAACGTGCTTTGTAAGGAATTTTGTTAAGTTTGGGTATCCAGTACATTGTAGGGAGCTTCGTCTGCTTACTAATTACAAAAACCTTTATAGTCTCCATAAAGGTCACATGCTGGGAAACAATGTCCGTCTCCAGCAGAGGTGTAGTCAGATAAGCAGAAGTGCTCGCTAGCTCAGCATTCAAAGTATTGATATAATGTAGTCGTCAGACAATAATATATATACAAATATGCTCGTGTAAATATAATACAAAAAAAAGCAATAGCCTAGAAAGCCACAATGAAGGTACTCAGTGACTTGGCAGAAGCCAGAGCAGTAAGAGAATACACCATTAAGGGCACGACAAGAAAGATCATAGACAAACATCAAACGCCACCGTCCCAATGGGCTTTAGGTAGGCGTCATCATAGGGTCCACAGCCTGTCCGGTCATCGTACTGTTTAAAGAGGAAAGCATAGTGGCGAACTGTAAAAGGGTCCACCACCAAGCATGCAGTACGTTGCAAAATGATAGGGTCATAACCTCTTTTGATAAACTTTTTAACAAGTTTAACAAAGATAGTATGAAAGTGATCATGACCAAGAATCTTACGAAGTTTATAAATCACATCACCATAGAAGTTAGGTTGTGATAGTCCTTGTCGCAGAAGAGTCCTTAAATTACATGTATATTTGGAAATAAGATCAGGGTTACGATAATTAGATTTTGCAAAGGTTTTACGAAGTTTATGGTAACGGTAATCCTGATTGAGTAACTTTTTAGTTATACAAAGATTACGAAAATTAAAGTCCTCATCTCGAGTACAAGCTCTAGAAAAACGAATAAGTTGAGACAGATACACCCCATAAGAAGTTGCTCGGGGAACATCCCCATCCAATTGGGGCGGGGAACATCCCCATCCAAGTGGGGATAATTAACAATATCAAAATTAAAATCATCTCTCTTGTCATAGATTTTGCTAATTATTTTACCATTTTCAATCGAGAGATCTAAATCAAGAAAAGAAGCGTTATTATCAGATATATTTTCTTTATTAAGCCGAAGTTCTTTAGGATAAACAGTATCAACCATAGTTGGAAAGAAAGGGTTGTCAATTTTCAGTATGTCATCCAGATACCGCTAGGTGTCATTAAAGCTTCAATAACATCTGCCTGGGTATCTGGTGAATTTTCAAGCAACATATCTTGGAAAAGAACATTAATACCAACATTTATATCAAAGTTACACATGATTGGCAGGACCGATTGTTATCACCAGAGTGTTGCATGTTTCGTGCAATATATTCCTCGTATCGGATTAGTGCATTATGGGAGTACCCTCAACATAAACCTAAGCATCTGGTATACCGCAGAAGTATTGCAAAGTTATTGTCAAACCTAACCCGTTTTAATGAAACATGTAAATGGTGTGAACAAATAGTTCGCTCTAGTTTAATTGACCACTTTATATGAGATTTTGTGTATTTGCATACAGAGAGAGACAGTTATTTGGTCATAAGGTTCGCATTTTGTTTGGTGAAAAAGTATTTTCGTTTCTCAATAGACAAAAGAGAGTTGGTAAATGTTTATACAAAACATACTGAAAAGGGGATTCCTTGGAAGCAGCAAATACAAACAAGAGAAAAAAGCAGCAGACTCGGTTTTAGGTACAAGTCTTCATTGGATGTGGAGAAAATATAGACATGTATCTTAAACATGTTGCTCAAATTAAATGTGTACTCGAATAGTTTTCTGTTGAGGAAGCAGACATGTTGACTAGTGATAATGAAATGTTTTCATTTAATATTATAGATGTTTGTGTTTTTTTCTTGACTTTTTTTATTGATTACTTTTTTTAAAAGTATACTGATAAAAATAAGTTTAGCAAGTAAATAACATATAAATCCCGCTGAGCAGATTCTAGGATGTCTAAAAGGGGTCATGGGCAATATAACTTATGTGCGAAAACAATAGCCACATGTGTTAATCTACATGTTTTACCAGAAATTATAATTTTATAATTTCGCTGTTATTTTCAATGTAAAAGGAGAGGGAGGGGGGGGGGGGGGGTGGGGGGGGGGGGGAAGGAGAGGGAGGGGGGGGGGTAATTTCACAAATGGTAAACTTTCGTTCCCAATATCTTTACGAGGGTGCTTCAAAAAGTTGTAAACTTTCGTTCCCAATATCTTTACGAGGGTGCTTCAAAAAAGTTCTGTCACTAGGCATATATCCTTTGAACTGATATTACACTGAGATAAAGCAATGTATTTATAGTACTACTGGGTTCGCTGTCTTAAATTCCACAACAAAAATGAAAAATTTCCGTTGTTATTCACCCATAATCCCTGAAACTGATTGTCGAGAATTCGTGAAAGGTCATGCTGCAAACCAATATGAGTGAATGCATATCCCTTAATTTTAGCAGAAATAACACTGATTTTCTTAATTTTGTGTACGGAAATGTTATAATATCTTTTAAATGTCGTTATTATTCTCAAAGTATTAATATGTTTTCATATTTGTTTACAAATCATAGTCCTTCAGTGTTTAAATTTCATATTCAACACATTATTGTAGAA
Source organism: Cyrtodaria siliqua (assembly GCA_037043455.1). Classification (NCBI taxonomy): domain Eukaryota; kingdom Metazoa; phylum Mollusca; class Bivalvia; order Adapedonta; family Hiatellidae; genus Cyrtodaria; species Cyrtodaria siliqua. The sequence continues at coordinate 194,215 of JAWPHD010002640.1, forward strand.
TTTTGTACAATGTTTAGAGAAAATATTGATCATCCAAAAACGCTATTTCAGCAGATTGCCCTTCCATTTAAGGTCCATTTATCATTAAATTAATTTTACACGTTAGCTTAAAATGTTAATTTCTAAGACAATGCCTTTTCATCTACCATGCTTAAATTCTGAATCTTGTAATGCACAGATATAACTGGTAATGTACGAGAAACTTCAAAGGTCTTCGACAAGTACTTAAAGAAAAACAGGCATTTAAAAAAGTAACAGTTAACAAACCTGAAAAAAAATCAGGACGAAAATACCTCAGTGTGCATAAGTGATGTATATTAAATGTTCCATAATTTTCGTCACACAAAAGATACAACGAGCACATAATTGTTAAAACGCGTTAGTGACAGAACTTTTTGAATGACCCTCGTATAATGACAAGGAAAGTGTCGATTGTTTTAGCGTTTTTTATAACTTGAGACCAATAACAGTTATTTTATAATGTTTGATCTTGCTCTTTACCTTATTTATATTTTTAAAGGTGAAATAGTATGTTTTAACTAAATGGGAGATAACACTGATACTTACACTGAAATACAAAAGGTAAGTGAAAAAAAATATCAACCTAAGTCTTGCCGATGATTTAAAATACTTCACAATATAAAATAACATTACCTTTATTTAAGCTAGATGTGCATAAGGGCTTACTAAGCTTTATTTTTCAGAAATATTTTGTATATATAACATGTATAATGTATGTATGTACGAGGAATGATAAAAAATACGAAGACTTTTCTTATAACTTTTGATCGGTGTATTCAATTGATTTGAATTTTAAACATAAAATATTTAAATATATGTGGCGTATGTGTGTAAAATTTCATTGCACAATCTTCAGCCGTTCAAAAGTTATAGACGATCAGAAACGGTCATCTCAGCAATCACGGAGCAGTCCGTCGACGTCATGACGTCGGAGAGTGTCGTCATCGTTTACAACGTCGAAAACGTTCAAGATTTCTCGAAGTATCGCCCGTCGCCTCCACACACAGGCGGTGCAGATGGACCCATCGATCAAATACGTTTCTATACCATTCTTCGTTGTACTCTTGGAGTATCATCTGAGTAGCCGATCGTAGTTCTACCAGTGATGTAAAACGGTTACCCGTCAATTGTGATTTTACCTGAAAGTTTCGTAGTATTAAATAACCTAATTATTTTTTCATATAAACTTCTTATAGTATTAGGGTAAATTTCAATACATTATTTATCAAACATAATCAGACAGATGATTAATGTTTCGTCTCTGGTTCAAACATCCACAACCATGTTTCATCCGCAGTAACGATACGGTCTAAAAATGCATCACCTTCACGGCTGTATCTTCTAAGGAATTTCTGTGAGTCTTCTACCCGGCGCTCTCTTTGATTATCCATCAATAGGCGGGGCACCCAACGGGCGCATACTCTTGAAATATTAAGATGGTCTTTGATAATAGTCCACACTGATCCATAGCTGTCCCCTACTTCATATGAAAGCTCCCTAATCGTCACGCGTCTGTCTTGACTTACTTTTTATTATTTTATTAACTGTATCATACTCAAAGTTTTGGCGTTGTCCGTCCATCCGTCCGTCCGTTGACATATTCGTGTCCGCTGCATAACTCTCACATGCAATTTAGTGAAAAAAATGCGATAATCTGTTTGAAATTACCTATTATTATAAATGTTTTCATTTTGCAATATGCAAACTTGTTAAGCCAAGATCATACCCCAACTAACCCCGTTTTTGCTTCTTTGAGAATGAGTTGGATGGGGTAGGAAAGTTAATACTCGGACTATGTAATGACCGAATTTCTTGTTGTGTTCGGTTTAAATGACATTTATCAAAAAAAATCAGTCATTTTCGGTCAGTTATCGTAACCGTGGCTTCTTTTACCAGTACTAACCAACATTCTGCAAGTAACTGGATTTTTTTCCACTTAAAAATCTACTAAAAGTTGTTGTAATTGTGCCATTTAGGACCACTTGAAACCTAAGAAATGGATAGAAAAGAATGGATATTTCTTTTTGAAGAAACAGAATACAATGTTCGCCTAGTATTCTCATATGCATTGTTATAAGGAAACCTTATCTATATAAAAAGATACACACGTCAAATTAAAATGGATAGGACAATATATCTATTTATGTTTATGCTGTCTTTAGAAAATCATGACTATTTCGTTTGTTGGTGAAGTGAAAAAGAAGACTAGTTCTGCAATAATAAATGACCGAGATTTGAAACGATTTACCCGATTTTCCTTTGAATTACGTCTTTTGAGATAGTTAAACGGTAGCAAGGTTAAAAAAAAAATCGTACGCACGGGATAATAATTCGTGTGAACGAAATAATAATTCTTGCGCACGAAATAGTGAATCATGCCCACGAGTTAATTAGCCAATCGGCGACATGAAAGCCATCTGTGGTATTGATACCCACCCCCATTGAGTATTTTTAACCCATCCCCATTGAGTATTGATACCCCTCCCCATTGAGTATTGATACCCTCCGCAGTGAGTATTTTTAACCTCATCCCCATTGAGTATTGATACCCACTCCCCATTGAGTATTTTTAACCCCATCCCCATTGAGTATTGATACCTCCTCCCCATTGGGTAGTGATACTAGTACCCCACGCTATTGAATATTGATACTTCCTTCACATTGCATATTGATATCCGCTCCCGACTGAATATTAATATTCCCTCCTCACTGAATATTGATACGCTCTCCCGATTGAGTATTGATACATGTACCCCTTCCTAATTAAGTACTGATACACACACCCGATTGAGTATTGATACCCACTCCCGACTGAGTTTTGATACACCCACCCCAATGAATATTGATACTCCTCGCTACTGAGTATTGATAATAACTCCACATTTAGTATCGATGAGTATCGATACTCCCTTCCCACTGATTTTTGATAACACCTCCCCATTGTGTATTGATACCCGTTCCTATTGAGTATTGATACCCTCCCCATTAAGTAGTGATACCCCCTCCACAATGAGTACCTAAAAAATATCTCCATCGAGTATTTATACCCCTTCAATACTAATTGACCTTATGAAGACATAACTATGTTACAAAAACGTAAACAATGGTCGATCGTTTACAAAGTACGCAAACATGTAAATATTGTATTATTGGATACAATTGAAACTAAGACGCATATGCCAATAAACATATGCCAAGGCCAATAAACATATCTTTTGAATATCTGTTAATAGGCATGTATATGTGTATAATCTATTAATATCATTATTACGTAGAATTAATACAATCATGTTCGTTATCAAGAAGAGAATAGTCCCTTTAAGATAACCACTAATGTGAAGGTCGTGTGACAGGCATTTATGAGCACCGATTTGGGCGTTACTTCGAAACGACGTCTGAAACTCCCCCTTCAGGTGTCATTCTACTACTATTCTTCTGTAATAAATTGACCCCCTTCAGGTGTCATTCTACTACTATTCTTCTGTAATAAATTGACCCCCTTCAGGTGTCTACACTTTACGTATGGAGTCAACATTTTCCAGAAGGGGGTCATTTTATTACATAGCAAAATGACATTGAGGTCATTATCTTATGGGGTCGATTTTTTTCCTTACACCGGCAGCTTGTATCAATCACCGCATATCGACACGCCATATCTATAGGATCAAAATCGAAGCTTCCATACAACATTATTCCTGTAATACTCATTGTATGTTTTTCACGAAAGCGGTAAACATTCACAGTTCCGGATAATACATAAAGTATAAACTGGCATCATTTTTGTATACGATTAGTTATATTTTTTTTATTAATTTCAACTCTTTCTCCTGTCTTTTTAACCCCATTTTGCAAAAGAAGAACAACATTAAATCAGATGTAATATTGTGTTGGTAATAGTCTGCAAATGATAGAGCATATATTAAAAACGGTATACCCCTGATTGAGTAGCTTTTGAGTTATACAAAGATTACGAATATTAAAGTCCTCAACTCGAGTACAAGCTCTTGAAAAACGAATGAGGTGAGACACATACACCCCATAAGAAGTTGCTCGGGGAACATCCCCATCCATGTGGGGATAATTACCATGTCAAAATTAAAATCGTCTCACTTGTCATAGATTTTGCTAATTATTTCACCATTTTCAATCGAGAGATCTAAATCAAGAAAAGAAGCGTTATTATCAGATATATTAGCTTTGTTAAGCTGAAATTCTTTATGATAAATATTATTAACCATAGTTGGAAAGAAAGTGTTGTCAATGTTCAATATCTCATCCAGATACCGAGAGGTGTAATTAAAGGCTTTAATAACATCTGCCTGGGTATCTGGTGAAAGACTCAACATGAAATCTCTTTCATAGCAAAATAAAAACAAATCTGCGACAAGTGGTGCACAGTTTGTAGCCATAGTGATACCAACAATTTGTCTATAAGCGGTGGTTCCATACCTGACGAAAATATTATCTAATAGGAAGATGAGTTTTTCACAAACTTCATAGCAAGTCCACATAGTATAATTGTCTAAACTGCCGTTAGTAAAAAACGCTTTAATAGTATTACATGCCTAAAATGTAGTATTTTCTCTAGCGAATGTTTTTTGAATAAGAGAAATTTGAAAACGTGTTCAACGAAACAAAAATGAGACTTTATAGTAGATTTCATTTTAAATGTGGACAGTATCATAACCCTACATCTCTTTGTTCATCCGGACATTGTGGGAGAAGTTGAGAGAATCATGAGAAGGAAAACTATCCAAATAGAAAAATTGTTGCGGTCATTGAAAAAACTGCTCTCGGTAAGGCATTAAACTGAAATACTAGTCTTATTATTTATCATGTTTATTATACAGATTTTTGAATCAATCATTAAATATTAGACGTTTTGAATTACGTTTATACCTACATGGGCGTAACCAGGTTTGTTTAGGCTGTGAGCACACGAATGTTTTTATTTGAGCGTCACAGACGTGAGTGTGCTAGTGGGGTATGGAGGCGTCACAGACGTGAGTGTGCTAGTGGGGTATGGAGGCGTCACAGACGTGAGTGTGCTAGTGGGGTATGGAGGCGTCACATACGTGAGTGTGCTAGTGGGGTATGGAGGCGTCACAGACGTGAGTGTGCTAGTGGGGTATGGAGGCGTCACAGACGTGAGTGTGCTAGTGGGGTATGGATGTACATTACCACTACCGATTTGTTATATCATAATGCAAAATCAAGCTGTTTATCGTATCCTAGATTCATTTGGTGTACCTATAGTCATACATCTTTTTTAACAAATCTCAGTGTTGTAGATGAAATACAAACGATGTTGTTAAACATTACTCACATTATGCAATATAATTAATTCGTAAATAGAAACAGGATGTTTTGACGGAATTCAATCAAATATAGTTTAAAATAAGTCCCTCTCCGAGGATTTGAAGGCACAGAACCCATACTAAGGATTAAAAGACGATCGATTAATCATCTGAGCTAAACGGACGCAAGGCAATATATATATTTAAAATGTACCAGCAACTTTAAAGGGACTGGGACGATTTGTTAAGTAGTGTCGCCCAAGAGGTGTGGAGAAGATTGGAATCCGGTAACCGTGATATATTATTCTGTGTAATATATTACTATTGCTAGTTTATGTGCCGGTGCTTGTGGAAAGTGAGCTGGACTTGAAATCAGCAGGATCCGGATTCAAGTCTTACCGGCGACTCTGGGTTTCGGCGGTGTGTTCTTGGGCAAGATTTGTTACCTTAGACATCCGTCGGATTGGGGTGTAAACCGGAAGGTCCCATGGTTCGGAGTTTATCAAAGAATATATTCATTAGTAAGAGTATGGCAGGTTCACAGATTCATATGTACCCTCCCCACTCTATCTCTGAGCGGATCTAAATAACCAATACTGTGTTGATGAGCCATTACAATATTTCAATCCAATTATTTTATTTGCTCCAACCGCCCTATTGTTAAATCCCCACTGAGGCTCAAACCCATGATATCCTTCCTATCAACTGTGACCCGCTGCTGTTGGCAACTGTGTGATTTTACTTAAAGGTGACATAAACTTACCTTATTTGCAACCGAGCATGATTTTATGTAAAATAACAAACGCATCAAAAATACGGTTAATATTGAAAACCATCTAATTAGGAAGTATTTTACTAAATTATATCTTATTCTATGTATTTACGTGTTAAATATTGGACAGTTACTGTCCATTCTTAAAAATTAATGGAGAATTGCGTGATAAATATTGGACAGTTACAGGTAGATTTTCTTTTGTGTTGTACAATATGCTATCTACTGTACAGAAACAACAAAGGATCAGGTCATAGCAATGTTTTAAGATTCAGTATTGCAACACACCCAGTATACGAAAATCTATATAGTAATAAGTAATAAAAAAGAGTAGTGATTTAAGTCCAAACAAGCAGTTAAACTTTAAACAGCATTCACACACATATCTTCATACACAAATCCAACATATAGATGGAAGGAAAACAGAATAATTTTCCTACCTACCAAGACATCTGAAATATGTATGGTCGGGTGTGGGCTATCCAATATATTTTTAAGTGTGGCCTTAGTGTGTGTGTTTTTTATTTACCGCACATGCGTATATGCGTACACAGGAGCTACGCCTCGGACCTATTCAATACGCATTAGTGTGAAAATATGTATGGATTTCATTCACAATTCATTATTGCTTGTTTTGAAACTATCATATTATTGTAAAAATACGTGTGCCTAAGTATTGCTGTTGGTAACGTACACATGTTACCCGGATTCGAATTGCCGTTCCGGGTTTGTATTTAAGACGGTTCTGTGTTCATCCACTCCTCCCATTCATTAAGATGCTTTAATGACAATCAAGTATAGTATGTGGAAATAAGCACCACAAAATATACATCACATGCTCGCACAAACGAACGACAACAATTGACGCAAGAGAATGACTTCTTTCTGTGAAAGAGGGTGTACTTTGTTAAATGTCCATAGCCATAAAATGTCATGGACTCAATATATGTCTCTTGCTACGAAACGATTTGGCTGAAATTATTAAATAACATATAAAAAAATTCGATACATTTGTTCGGACACGTTTTTTCAGTAGTTTGCATCAAACATATTTTCTTTGAGAGAAACGGAAATTTCAAAACACCAATATATCAGACAATCGCTTTAACAATATATAATGTTTTCTCAAAAGTTCCAAGAATTGGCACCAGTATAAATAAAATGATTAAAAAATTATTCAAACTTTCTGGAAAAATGGCGTCAAAAGTGACGAACCATGCATTATTTACGACCTCAAAACGCCTTAACGAATATCAAAATAATAAATTCAGTTCCACATTCAGAAAAGTTTAAATTTTAATTTGGTATAAATTTCATATGCAGTTTCAAAATATATGCATAAGTGTGATTCCATCTTAAATGCTTTGCTAATAGTAAATCAAATTGTTTAATTTAATGACTGTTAAGCATTTCTCCCTTGATTGCATTGCCAAAACAACATCTTGATGTCTCAGAGTAGTATATAGTAGTTCAGTAGACTAAGTCTAATTACTTCGCAAAACCGTAATTCTTCATTGAATCCCTTTGTTGAGTAAACACATTATCAACATTATTATTAAAACAATAGGCGACGTTCTTCATAGAATATGATTATAATAAACGTCAAGCTTCATCTATAAGTATTACAAACCGTTTATAGACAAATTGTTGGTATCCCTATGGGTACGAACTCTGCACCCTTTGGCGCAGATTTGTTTTTATATTGAATGAAAGAGATTTCATGTTGTGTCCTTCCCCAGATACCAGGCAGATGTTATTGAAGCCTTTAATGACACCTCTCGGTATCTGGATGATATATGGAACATTGACATCCCTTTCTTTTTAATAATATATATCCTAAAGAACTTTGACTTAACAAAGCTAATACTTCTGATACTAACGCTTCTTTTCTCGTTTTACATCTCTCTATTGAATATGGTGAAATAATTAGCAAAATCTATGAAAAGAGAGATGATTTTAATTTGTATATTGTTAATTATCCCCATTTAGATGGGGATATTCCCCGAGCAACTTCTTACGGGGTCTATGTGTCTAAACGTATTCGTTTTTCTAGAGCTTGTACTCGAGTTGAGGACTTTAATATTCGTAATCTTTGTATAACTAAAAAGCTACTCCATCAGGGCTACCGTTACCATAAACTTCGTAAAACCTGTGCACCATTTTGTTATCGTAACCCTGTTTTTCTTTCCAAATATAAAAGTAATTTAAGAACTCTTCTGCGACAAGGACTATCACAACCTGACTTCTATTGTGACGTGATTTTCAAACTTCATAAGATCCTTAGTCATAATCAATAATCACTTTCATACTGTCTTTGTTAAACTTGTTGAAAAGTTTATAAAAAACGGTTATGACCGTATCATTTTGCAACGCACTTCATGCTTGGTGGTGGACCCATTTACAGTTCGTCACTATCCTTTCGTCTTTAAGTGTGCTATGACTGGACAGGCTGTGGACACTCTGATGACTTCTAAGTAAAGCCCTAAAGGACAGTGATGTTTGATGTTTTTCTGCAATCTTGTCTTATCGTGCCCGCATTGGTTTATTCTCTTGTTGCTCTGGTTTCTGTCAAGTCATTGAGTACCATCGTTGTGGCTTTCTAGGCTATTGTTTTTTATATTTATATATACACGAGCATCTGTGTGTTTTACTTATATTGCCTATTAATGCTGCCTTGTTGGTTAGAGAATAGTTCATTGAGTGGATTTCTTTATTTACGCTGTCCCGTTTTATTGGGATGAGAGTATGGTAAGTGTGAGGCACCCTAGAAACTGGTTTAAAGCCCCAGCGGTCTTTTTTGCCACTGATCGTTCCAAGGCGGTAGCCCTATGGTCAACTCTATATGTGTTTTTGACGTCATATGCCTTTATTCCTTATTGACATTGCCATTCATGTTTGTCGTTATGCCTGTTTTTAGGATTACTGTTTTCTGTGAAAGCTGCATTAAATTTTCCTGTTCGACTTTTATATTTATTTTTATACCAGGAGTGAATGTTATATCAGCGACTCTTTCCTCTAAAGGAACATCATATAGATTCTTAGATTAAATATTTGAATTATGCATTGACGCGTATTTAAGTTAAGTATATATCACCCGAGTAGCCATTCTATTTTGGAAATTAGTAAAGCTATACGTGTGTGTTCCTTTTGACGTTTATCGTTTCAGATTGATGTGTTCGGAGAAGGTAACACATAGTAGAACTGGGCAGAACGTTTACGTTCAATTTGTCTTAGTATATATAATAGCTGAAGAAATATCTGTGTGTTACTTTACAATATATATTATACAGTTGTGAATATTCTGATAAAATTAATATGTAGACAAAATCGATGCATTAGGAATTAATTATAAATGTAGCTAGTGGTAGAAATATTAAAACAAAATGTTTTAAAAGATTATTAACAATATATTCTACTCTCCATTTATTTCTTATCTGTGATTGCTCTTCAAACTAACTCGAGACTTTAGTGAAAGTAGGTCATGCCCTATTTTGATATTAAGACGATACTACAGACATATACGTAGTAAAGCAACTATTTAGTGCAACATGGCGGCCGCGTTTTGGAGTGTGGCATCAGTTGTATTGTTGATTTGTCACGTAGGTAAGAGTCAGATTTGTTTACGGTATTAAAAGGTTTGAGTATGATAAATAATAATTGTTCAACCTTTCATGATAAATTAATTCAATATTCTTATTGCAAATTCCAGTCATAGTTACATGAATAAGGAGTAGCAAGACCGTTATTAAAATATGTACGTATTTCCTGTGTAGAACATAATAAAAGAGTGTTTAAAAAATAGAAATTAAGAACTCTTCTGCGACAAAGACTATCACAACTTGACTTCTATGGTGACGTGCTTTACAAACTTCGTAAGATCCTTGGTCATGATCATTTTCATACTATCTTTGTTAAACTTGTTCAAAGGTTTATCAAAAGAGGTTATGATCCTATCATTATGCAACACACTGCATGCTTGATGGTGGGCCTCTTTACAGTTCTCCACTGTGCTTTCCACTTTAATTGTGCGATGGCCAGACAGGCTTTGGACCCTATAATGACGTCTACCTAAAGCCCAAAAGGACGGTGACGTTTGATGTTTGTCTGCAATCTTGTCTTGTCGTGCCCTCGACGGTTTATTCTCTTGTTGCTCTGGCTTCTGCCAGGTCCTAGAGTACCTTCTTTGTGGCTTTCTAGGCTATTGTTTTTTGTTTTTATATATACATGAGCATCTTTGTGTTTTACTTATATTGCCTATTAATGCTGCCTTGTTGGTTAGAGAATAGTTCATGGCGGGGATTTCTTTATTTACAATGTCCCGTTTTATTGGAATGACAGTAGTTTAAGTGTGACGTTTGGTGCACCCATAGAACCTGGTTTAAAACCGAGCGGCCTTTTTTGCCACTGACCATTCCAATGCGGTAACCCTATTGTCAACCCTTTTGTGTTTGTGATGTCTTATTTTGCTTTTAGTCATCTATAAATTTGTTTTTTTGTTTCTGTGTGTGTTTGTGGTTGACTGTCGTCCTTGAATGCCATTTTTCCTGTTCGACTTTTATATCTACTTTTACACAAGTAATACGACACCTTTTATAACCTACCAATGCAAAAGCCTAAACCGGACGTTTTCGGCTTTTCAAAAACGCCATTTTAAACCTCGCCGAAGATCAACCAGATATAGCAAAACGAGGATGAAAGTAGAAATTTGGAAATCGCGCAGAACACAATAAGGATAAAAAATATTGCTATCGCGGTAGTGATCAATGATTGCTACTGTTCACGCCCTCTAGCTCTGGATTGAGCATAACTCAATATTTAAAATTGTCAATAGTATGAAAGTTCGAGCCATCTCGAAGATGGTATGCATATGATGGTGAACATGGAACCTTCAATGTGGTCTTTTCGTACATTCCACTGCGTATGATCCCACTTTCTAACAAAATGCTTGGCCTTAAACGAGAAAACAATGGGCGATATGAACAAAATGAAATTTATGTGTGAGCAGACGGTATGAAACCTGCTTATCACAAGTAACCGTCAAAAGACTAAATTAAAAAGCAGATATCCTAAGGATGATTTAACAATATTCAGCGCGTTTACAGGCTTGAGTAGTGGAACCAACTATTCGAAATTAGAGTGAAAAAACAACGTATTTGAAAATGTACCACAGAAATCTGTATATAAATATCGGCTTTAGCGGATTTCCAAATATCAAGATCAATAACAGTTCTGACTGCAAGCAAGGGGAGACGTTTTGCCGACGCCATACTGCACAGACAACGCTACTGTTATATAGAAATTTGGAAATCACCAAAAACGATACATATAAAATGTATTGCAGTCTATGTTTGATTGAGACTGTTCAGGAACGGTATGGGAAAATACTTGCTACCGTTCACGCCCTCTAGCCCCGGGTTGAGAATGTCTGAAAATTTAAAATGTCAACAGTATGAAAATGTGAGCTATCCCAAAGATGGTATGCATATGATGGTGAACATGGAACATTCAATGTGGTATTTTCATACATGAACTATCCGTTAGCCAGCTGCATATGGTCCCTGTTTCTAAGAAAATGTTTTGCCCTAAATGATAAAACAATGGGTAAAATAAACGAACAGGAATTTAGTTGTGAGCAGATAGTATGAAGCCTGCGTATCACAAGTAACAGTCAAATGACTAAGTTTATAAAACGCGGACAAGATATCCTACGGATGATTAAACAATATTCACTCCTTTAAAAACTTGTTAGTGGAAACATCTATTCGAAATTAATGTAAGAAAACTTATTGCAGTCTCTGTTTGATTGAGACTGTTCATGAACGGTAGTGGAAAAATACTTGCTACCGTTCACGCCCTCTAGCCCGGTTTGATAATGTCTGAATATTTTAACCATCTATTCGAAATTAATGTAAGAAATCGTATAATGAAAATGTTCGAACGATATCTATAGTCTACAAATAAATATCGGTCTCAGCCACCTCTAAAGATCGGAATCTATAACAGTTCTGATTGCAAGCACGGGAAAACGTTTTACATCCTCCGCCACATTACACAGACATCAGTTCAAAATAGAGTCTGGTTGTTTTTATGAAGTTATGTATTAGTTCTTTTCAACGTCATATGTGACTAATACATCTTACTGTTTATATGTTTTAGTATGTAATTGCCCGAACGGATTTGTGAGGCACGGATCAACATGTTATCATTTCAGTCATGACCAAGAGGAATGGGCTGGGGCGATGGTAAGATTCAACAATTATCTATGCATAGCTTGCTTATTATTTTTATATAGTTTATGCTTTACCCTCTTCTCTATATTTTATGTTAAATTATCAGCAGTTCTAACTATTATACTTTCATTAATATGTTTTCTAATCCACTTGAAAAAGAAATCATCAACATTACGACTATTAAATAGTGCTTAACCCGTCGCAAATCTAGTTATGTGACGTTAACCGTCGAAACAATGACGTCATTTGGTTTTATTATAACGATGCCTTAGGAACGGGTTAACCAGTATTGAAATGTTGACTTTTGCGACAGTATTAGTCGTTTAACGGTCACAAATCGTGTTTAATGGCTCCGCTCTCGCGTTGCAACAAATTGTGCGACCATTAAACGAATGATATACCGTCGCAAAATTCAAAATGTCAGTACAGTTAACCCTATAATTAGGCGGCAATATTATACTCTGGAAATAGTCATGGTACACTATACAACTTAGTATTCGACTTAATTTACCAAACTGAACTTTAAAATATATATTAGACAAAATCGACAAATTAACACGTCTGGGCATTAAATTTAAGCTTCAGAGTAGCTACATATATAAAATGCTTATATGTCGTTCTAGACTATCTGCAAGTTTCTTGGTGGACAGTTGGTGGAGATAGAGGATGCTACGGAGGAGTCTTACCTGAGCGCGCAAGCTAAACTTATGAATCGTGAGTCACGAATCAAAGATTAATTTTGAATAAATGGAACATTCCAATGCATTCGCGATCGCAGTAGATATAAAGAAATATAAAAAGATCGGACTGGGAAAATAGCATTCAATGAAGACAGTCAACCACAAAACACAGAAACAAACACGCAAAAAGACAAATAAGAAGGCAAAAGCAATAACAAATGCAAACGACATCACAAACACAACAGGGTTGACAATAGGGCTACCGCCTTTGAACGGTCAGTGGCAAAGTAGGCCACTGGGGGTTTAAACCGGTTTTAGGGTGCACCAAAGCTCACACTTACCCTACTGTCATCCCATTAAAACAGGACAGTGTAAATAAAGAAATCCCCGCCATGATCTAAGCTCTAACCAACAAGGCAGCATCAATAGGCAATATAAGTAAAACACAAATATGCCCGTGTAAATATAATACAAACAACAATAGCCTAGAAAACCACAATGAAGGTATTCAATGACTTGGCAGAAGCCAGAGCAACAATAGAATACACCATTAAGGGCACGACAAGAAAGATCATAGACAACCATCAAACGCCACCGTCCCAGTGGCTTTAGGTAGGCGTCATCATAGGATCCACAGTCTGTTCGGTCATCGTACAATTAAAGAGGAAAGCATAGTGGCGAACTGTTAAAGGGTCCACCACCAAGCATCAGGGTTACGATAATAAAATTTTGCAAAGGTTTTACGAAGTTTATGGTAACGGTAACCCTGATTGAGTAGCTTTTTAGTTATACAAAGATTACGAATATTAAAGTCCTCAACTCGAGTACAAGCTCTTGCAAAACGAATAAGCTGAGACACATACACCCAATAAGAAGTTGCTCGGGGAACATCCCCATCCAAACTTGAACAGGGAATGTAACATTCCAGGGCCACAATTAACCAAACTCTCGCACAGAAAACAAACAAATACTTACAAAAATGAATAACGTGCAAGATATGACATCACAAACATAAAAGGGTTGACAATAGGGGGCACTTCACAGATTAATGTACAATTCGCAACAGAAAAACTCATAACAAGCCCTTAGCCTGCATCCTTGAGCAAAATAAATCACACCATCATTGGATCATACATTTCTTTGAAGACCATTAAATTACCCATGTTTTCATACCAAATACAAGTACCAACTATTATTTTCTTTACAATTTTTGCCTCATTTCTTTAAGATAACCCTAAACTAAACTTTACATACCTTAACCGGCTTTTGAAAAAGTTATAACAAATTAATGAACTAGTGTTGCTAGTTTTTGGAAGTTTTTGATAGTTTCGCTTTTTCTAATCATAGCCAAAAAATCAAAGCAGACGTATTCCACAATCTCATTAAAGTCATATCCTAACTCTCCGCTATTGGATCTGACCACATTGCCTTTGAGGTCAAGTCAGATCGACCTTTTATCTAATCAATATTCATTAGAAGATCAACTAAATTCAACCAATGAAAGCGAGCGTTTCATATACACTTCAGATGACATTCGAGTGAATTGAACACAGGGATATTTACATAAAACAGATCTATATTCGAATAAAGATATTGCTGTGTTATTGCACGATAAATAGACTGCTCCACAGCGTTTAACTGAAATGCAAAATGCTCAGTGAAGCTGTCAATACCGAACACTTTTGTAGGCACAAATCTGATTGGCTAATCGTAAGGTCAATGAGATTGGAGTATTCCACTATATCAATATAAACTTACAGGTACTCAAAACTGAAGACAAAAACGGCAAACATCCTTTTTATAATTATTTTCAATACCATCCACGGGTCTAAAAGATGCTTGGTTGTTTTCTTTCCAATTTACATCATGGACATTCTTGCGAAAATAAGGACTGCCCCCAGTAGGTCTACAACCTTCGAACGATCAGTGACAAAAAAAGACACTGAGGGTTTAAACCAGGTTGTAGGGTGCACAAAACTATTCTCTTACCATAACAAGGGGAAAACGACAACTTAATAATTGCTGACTAATAAATCTTACTGCAATATACGTACAATTACAAAAGTAAAAGAAAAAGTAATATTCTGGATACATCCTGAGGTGTTTCTAATTATGTTTTAATATATTTGTATAATCATATATGCGTGTATCGTTTCCTAATCTCCCTGGATGTGGACTTTATTGTTAGAGCTTTCCTTTTGATGGTATGTACTTTTATTTAGACTGTCTTGTCAATTTGAGCGCTGATGAGAGGATAATAGCAAGGTTGTGTACACTTAAAATCGATTTAAGCTAACAAGTGAGCCATATTGCTTACATATTGTGATTTTTATAGAACCATTTGTCTCATTTTAGGTTTACTACATTATACAAGTATAAAAACAATAGGATGAAAAGCTGATTAGTCATTTTGATTCAAATTGACCTTTTACATTTGCTACATGTAGTTGTTTTGTACATACGAGTATACATGTGCTGCTATTTTAATAACAACGGCAATATTTTTTGTTACTCCGGGTTCTGTCAAGTCAGTGAGTACTTGCATTATGGCTTTATATGCTTTTGATGTTTATATTCATATATACATGATTATGTATGTTTTAGACTTATATTGCATATTAATGCCGCCTTGTTTTGCGAGAATATAACGTGGCAGGGATTTCTTTATTTACACTGACCCATTTTATTGGGATTATAATGTGGTAAGAGTGAGGTTTGTTGCACACTAGAACCTGGTTTAAACCCTCAGCGACAGTTTTGCCACTGAGCGTTCCAATGCGGCAGCCCTATTGACAACCCGTCTGTGTTTGTGATATTCATATGCCTAGCTTCTTATTAACATTATAATTATTGTTTATTTTAATACGTGTTTTAGGTTGACTGTGTTCTGTGAAAGCTATATTTTCTGTTCGACTTTTATTATGACAATATCGCACATTCACCGGATACCGTTACAACTGACAGGGTGCATTTTGGTATGAGTATTGTTACAGTAGAATTGTAATTATATACCAAAGTGTGTAAATACAGGTTTCTAAGAGCACCGCTTGGAAGATCGGGACTATCTGAGTCATATCGTTACATAACAATATTTGTATTAGCATGAGTTTCGTATTAATGCCGGTTTGTTTCCCTACATCTTCGTAATATGTACAGACAGCTATCTAGAAATAGCTATCGAAAACATCACACCAACATCCGGTATGCGGGAAAGTAGTTAGTTAGTATCTGGCAGCGTCAACGCACAACATGTCTCTGATATGCAAGAAAAGGTATCTATCATGGGTACTGTATTCGGTGAAGATAGGGAATTCCAATGCTCGGTATAAGTGTTTTAATCGGAACCTCGGCAGAGCCACGGTTCCGATAAAAACACTTATACCTCAGGATGGAATTCCCTATCTTCACCGGATACCGATGAAAGATTCTTATAATCTTTTAAATGTTTTGATATTTAGACAGATCGAATATAAAACACATACATTTTCGAATAAATGATTTCTACCTATTTTATAAACCCAGCGTGACCATCTGCATTTTTTAAAATGTTGATTATTACAAAATGGTGTTTATGAAGACCGGAAAAATACTGTTAAACAAACATGGGCTCCTTAGCAGTGCTATTTGTTCAATTAACAGTATTTACAGATGTTATTTTGTTTAAAAGCAGCATAGTGGTAAAATGATTGTATTATAATAGTTTAATATGTAGTGCTTTTATTTCGTGGATTTTTGTGCAACATGTTCGTAGTTAATATGTATATAACAAGTGGTCTTAACACTAGAACAGGGAGGTGATTTCGACAACGCGATCGTGGAATAAAACCATTCAATATTTTCTATAATCCACTAATGATATACTGTGCAAATGTGTGCCGAATTATCGTCGGTCTTTTCCGTTCTGCTAATTGTGCATCGGAATTGTGTCGTCGATATCCGTAACCGTTCAAAATACCGGATTACAGAAATAAATGAGGTAGTTCAGTCGTTCGGTTTTGTACGGAGAAGGCCGAGTCAACATACGACGTCATAATCCAGACATACGACGACATTATATACAGGCAGCTACAATAACAAATGTTCCTTATGAGGTGTTTTTTTTTGCAGTTAATGTAATAAATAGAATCTAACATTCGTGCCTATTTAATATAGGATTTATTAAACTTGTTGGATAAAACTGATATGATGCTAGGCACAGCCTAATATCATAAAATTGTATCAAACTTGTTAAATAAATTCATTATAAAACTGTCACTCAAGGAAGATCCTCTATATATGAAACTAAATCTTTACAACTAATCCGACAGGCCACTACTGGATTGCTTTAACGGACATAGCGGAAGAAAGCGTGTGGGTCTGGATGAACTCGAAGAAACCATCCGTCTTCACAAGCTGGCCAGCAGGACAACCGGACAATTCTGGTGGAAACGAGAATTGTGCTGAGATTCAGTCTAATGGCGTTTGGAATGATGCGCAGTGTAAAGCAGATAATTTGTATTATATCTGTGAAATAGCTGACGAGTAAGTATAAGTTAATCAAAATCCAGTATACAAAGAATAAGTTATGTAATATGTCATATACTGAAACAAATGTGTGTTTATGAATTACTCAACTTCAGTTTGTAAATCTTCAACAATAAACAGCTTATTTTGAAAGGCAACAGGTATATAAACAACACCCGTGTTTTCAAAATCTGGTTGAATAACCTGCTATGATGATCAAATATGATCGAATACAGAATTGAAAGAAAGAAGCTTGCTGCTACATTATAAGTATACCATTACGTGGTCCGAGTATTAACTTTCATACCCCATCCAACCCTTTCTCCAAGAAGCGAAAACGGGGTTGGCTGGACCTTAATTTCGGCTTAAAGAGTTTGCATATTGTAAAATTGAAACATGTAATATGTAATTTTAAACAGGTTATCGCATTTCTTCAGTAAAAACTGTTTTTAAACATGTCTATGTCAAAATATCCGTTATAAAGTCCTGCTGATATAAGCTTCCCATCGCTTAATGGAATTAAGGCGGGAACACGTAATGCGGATTATGAAGAATTGAATTGAATTGGGGATTTAAGGCACACCAACACATGAAAAGGTTATATGGCGCCTAAAAGGCATGAACATGCCAGGCTCATCTTCCATGTACATCGAGATAAAATATGGAAAATGGGCCTAGAACCTTCTCACCCTGAACTGCAGAGTTGCTGCAAATTCTATCGTAGAAATTCCATTTACGCTGGAGCCACGTTATTGTTTTTCTGCCACTGCTCTTTTGATGCGAGCGAGATAGCACCTGAAACAATGCAGGGATCATGATGAAGACCTTTAATGAACATGAACAAAAAATGATAAAATGAACATGAATTTGGGGGGATTCTACCCCTCTGCCTATCCCTCCAAAGGGATCTGCAGTGGCCCTATTCTTTGCCCCGTGACCAAACGGAGCAACCGAGAACCACACGGGGCGTATTATGAAGAAAGCTACTCCAGAACAAGTTCATTTAATTCAACCCAACTAACAGTAACTGTTGTTAACACATACAAGTAAAGTATAAACATGATCGTTTATGACACGCGTTCAATATATTGATTCAAAACAAGAACCGATCGCTTTTACATTATTTTACCGAACGAGTTTAATGTATAAGCAATGCAAAGTTGTAATACAAATTCCTAGCGCCGGTATTGAACGTGTCAGCATACATACTATATACTTACAATGTGTTTGTGTAACATTAATAAAACATTTGACTTTTTCTAAAGCCATTGTCCTGCATAAACGTGTTTTTAAAAACAAATATAAACATTTTTTCAGGGACAACACCGAAGTTGTGGGTTAGCTGGCTACACCTGCTGGTTTTGGTCTTTGCACAAAATGGAAGTGTACTATGGCAAATAAATAAAACAATAGCCAAATTAAAAATCATTGTTGTCAGAAAAATTATTAAAATACGTGTTTGACAATATGACAACTATGTTTAGGAATGTTAAGGCAGTCAGTGTTTGCAACTGGCAATTGATATCCTTCAATTTCAAAATATGCACGTATTATTATAAATGACATTAGCAATAAAGATTAAAACACATATAACCTACTGCTGCGTTTTCATTGACCGTCAGTATATAGTTTACAAACCGGAACTCAGACTTTATTATCTAAATGAAAGAACGATATATATACATATTTTATTCGGTATAAAAAACTGTCGAAATGGTGTCTTAAATTATATATGTGTGTCGAAAAAGTTACTTTACTTATCGTAGAAGAAACAATTGAGGAAATGATCATAGTAGGGGTTTTACTAATTATTCGAGGGCTTCGATAGTCCTTACTCGATAATTTGGCGTTAACGGTATATATTAAAGTGGACGAATAGAGGAAGCATGTAAATTATAGGGAAATTATTGAATTGGGGTAGCGAAATATTAAAAAATGCGCTAATATACTACAACATCATATAAGAATGCAGATTGTGGTGGTGAGAGCGCAGGTTCGAAACCGAGATGTGTAAGATGATATAGTAATGCGGTGCACCCTAGAACCTGGTTTAAACTCCCAGCGGCCTTTTTACCAGTGACTTATTGTAAGTGTTGTAGTACGTATCACATATATTACATATCGTCCAATTTGTGTGTTTAGGTATCACAAAGCTATGCAGAAACATGATTTATTTTAAGTGGTATTATTTATTTATAGTTTGGCTTTTATATCGAAAATTGCGGAGTTATTGAAAGTTTATGTTTCAATTGGTAATTGTCAAAAACCGCTAATCATTTATATGTTGCATATTTTTTATATAAAAATAACACTGACGGATCCACCAAATCACAGTTGGTTTTCAGGACAATAAGATGGCGGTATACATGCAATGTTTCCTTGTAAGAATATTGCAACGTACACGGCTACCTGTATGACAGAGAATGGTATTGGCAGTTTTACCAACTCTATATATAATACATGTCATTGAAAGGCTAAAAGCACAAAGAACATGTCATTGAAAAGGCTTACGATACCATGGAACATGCCTTAAAAAAAAGGTTGAAACCTACCGAACATGCCATTGAAATGCAACTAGCACTATAGAACACGTCATTGAAAAGTACCCATTGCACTATTTAAAATGTCACAGAAAAGGCCACCAGTACTATAGATCATGGCATTGAAAAGGCTACTAACACTATAGAACATGTCATTGGAAAAGGCGTTAAGCATGACAGACCCTGACAGTTACACGTCTACCGTGAAATAGAGCATGCCATTGAAAAGACTATCAATATTATATAACATGTTATTGAAAAGGCGCTTGCCACTATATACCATGACATTGAAAAGGCTACCACACTGTACAATATGGCAAGGAAAAGGCTTCCGGCACTATAAAACATGTCATTGAACAACTACAAAACACAATAGAACAGGTCTTTAAAAAGGTTCTCTTTACTATAAAACATGCTATTGAAGATGTTACCAGCACTATAACTATAACGCGCATGTTGTTGAAAACCAGCACTACATAACATGTTATTGAAAACCAGCACTATATAATATGTTATTGAAAAGGGTACCACAACTATATTACACGTCACTCTAAAGGTCTGTCTTGTCGTGCTCTTATTGCTTTATTCTCTTGTTGCTGAGTACTTAATTTATGGCTGTCTATGATTTTGTTGTTTTTGTATTCATACATACATGATCATCAGTGTGCTATACTTAATATATTGCCTATTAATGCTGTTAGAGCTGTTAATGTTGTCCAGATTGTTTGAGGATATAGCCTGGCGGTGATTTCTCTGTTTACATGGTCCCGTATTAGGAATTTTATTTTAGTTCTGGGATGAAAATAGGGTACGATCGAATTGTTGTGCGCCCTTGATATAACCCCCAGTGGTCTTTTTGCCACTGACCACTGACCATTCCCAACAATCAACGGTTTCATGTCTGTTATGTCACATGCCTCGCCTTTTATTAACCATTTTAATTGTTGTTTGTGTTGATGATACCTTTTGGCTGACAGTGGTCCTCGAATGCTTATTCGACTTTTACATCCACATATATTATGAACTGAGACATAATCAAATATATCATCTTATACAAAATAAGCAAACAAAGCCAAAAAAAAGGAAGCATCAATAATCCAAAGTGCAAACATATAATAAATGAGACAAAACCCATTATACTATCTGAAAGGCATGTATAACACATTGAAAAACGCCATATTATATACAAGATTATTTGACACAAAATGTGTAATTATAAACTCAATCTATGTAACTATAAGAAACGAGAACAGTTACAAATAGAACCAAACAAAAATGATACGAAATAATATAAAAGTCGGAAGCCAAGTCATATTATAAAAAAACAGCGACAATCACAAAAGAAGAATCAGATGATAAAATATTTAGTTCACAAACAAATTTTCGCTTAAATATATGAAAAGTAGGAATAATGATACTATAAATGAAGCATATTACTGGCACGAATAATTTTAAAGGAACCTAAAGCCCATTCGGGCCTCACGTTTTTCTTATCAGTGTTTGCTTATATAACTCAAGTAAGTTATATATGACATGCCGCATTAGGATCATACGACGATAAGAAGCGAAATGTCATCAGTACATCGAAGAACAATATGGCGTACATTTGTTGGACAAGTGTACTGGCTTTATTATTATCGATTTGTTATATAGGTAAGATTAAACCTTATTGAAAATTGTGTAAACTGAATTTAAACAACAGCGTCAGTTCCATATTTTTAATAGTATGACAAAGGAACAAATAATTCACCAATTTTCTGGATTTGAACACTCTATCACCTTCATTTATTATTTGATCTTTAACACACTGGCAAAGATTGTTAATATTAATAAAAGCTCGAACAAATTCGAAAACCAGCCAGATCGGATCAATAACATCAGAGTAATGGTCCTTGTTTTATTAAAAAAGTGTCATTTTCTTCCTTGTGACCAAGCTAGCGCCTTCATTTATTATTTGATCTTTACCAAACTTGCAAAGATTGTTAATACTAATACAAGCTCGGACAAGTTCGAAAAACAGTCAAATCAAATCTGTAATACCGGAGTTATGGCTCTTGTTTTACTGAAAATGCCATTTTCTTCCTTGTGACCACTCTAGCACCTTCATTAATTATTTGATTTTTAAATTTCCAAACTTGCATATATGGTTAATATCAATGAAAGCTCGGACAAGTTCGAAAACTAACCAGATCGGATCAGTAACACCAGAGTTCAGTAACACCAGAGTTATGGCCCTTGGTTTGCTGAAAAATGCAGTGTTCTGCCTTGTGACCATTCTAGAACCTTCATTTGTTAGATGATTTTTACCAGACTGGCACAGATTGTTAATATCATCAATGAAAGCTCGTTCAAGTTCATAAACCAGCGAGATCGGACTAGTTACACCGGAGTTATGGCCCTTGATTAGTTAACAATGCTGTATTTTGCGTTCTTAAGATGATAGGGCTTTCATTTTTCATCCGATATGTGGCAAACGTTACCAGGTAGCTAATATCAACTAAAGCATGGACAATTTCGAAAATCAGCCTAATTGGATTAGTAATACCAGAGTTATGGCCCTTGATATACTAAAAACTGTTGTATTTGCCTGGGTTAAGATGATAGGGCCTCCATGTGGTCGGATTTCAACGAAAGTTTGCAGGTATGATCAGTATCAAGGCTAATTGTGCATATCGTCAACGTGTTCAGGTTGAATGATTTTGACAGAGTTATGACCCTTTAAAGATTTCAGTACACAAACTTTATCCGGGCTAGTTCACCTGAACCCCAGGCCGAATTTCAATGAAACTGTGCAGTACAAAGCCTAGTTGTGCATATCATCACCGTGTTCCGGCTGTAATATTTTGGCAGAGTTATTGCCTTTTATAGGTTTTAATACTCAAACATTGTCTGGACTAGTTCTCTTAAACCCCTGGTCGGATTTCAGCGAAACTTGGCAAGGTTGATCTGTATCAAACCTAGTTGTGCATACCGTCGCCATGTTCCAGTTGAATGATTTTTAGCGGAGTTATGGCACTTTAAATGTTTCAATATACAAACGTTGTCGAGATTAGTCTCTCCAGAACTCATGGCCGAATTTCAGCGAAACATATTAGGGACGATTAGTACCAGGCCTAGTTGTGCATATCATCGCTGAATCAGTAGTGTTGTTTTACTGGTCCTTTGGGACCAACGAGCCCAACATAGGTGGCTTTGAAGTAGAATACCGCTTAAGCCGGTGTTAGGGGGCGTGAGAGGTGTTGCTTCTTTCATTACTTCTCACGAACAGACTCAATAAAACCGAGTCTGCTGCTTTATTCTCTTAATTTGTTGCTTACAAAGGATCACCTTTATCAGTATTTATTACGGTTGAATCATTTTGGGCGGAGTAATGACACTTTAAAGGCTTCCTGAACGCCTGGCCGGATTTCAACGAAATTTTGCAGGGATGATCATTGCCAAGCCTAGTTGCGCATATCATCGCCGTAATCCGGTTGAATGATTTTTGACAGAATTATGGCCCCTTATACACAAATGTTATCCGGACTAGGTTTCCTGAACCCCTGGTTGGATTTCAGTGAAACTTGCAAGAGTGATCAGTACCAAGCCTAGTTGTGCCTATCGATGTCGTGTCCCCACTACAGACTCCATATAGCCAGTAGAGAGATCTTGGGCCTCTTGTTAGAAATGGTCGCCATCTTGGATGATGTTTTGAACTAATTTTAACAACCTTTAAATCCAATGACCTAAGGGTATTCATCTTAAGTCAAAATCGGCCCAGCAGTTTATGAAAAGAAATCGTTTGAAAAAAAACTACGTACAGAAATCGGTCAAAATAGCTCACTTAGGTTAGCTAAAACCAACTATTAGAGGGCAACAGGCCCTCGTGGGCCTCTTGTTTTTAACGAGGTTACTGATACATTATATACATTTCGCCATCTTCATTTATAAAAAAGCTGCATATCACTAAACAAAACATACACAAATGTCAGCGCACGCTGCCAGAATCAAGAATCCCAACGAAGATGTTGTATTTTATTATTTGAAAATAATCGTGTAAGCAAACGTTACATACTTTATAAGCTAGTTCTAAAATGTGATCTGTTTGCTTAGGTATCGTATCTCATGCTATTTGTTTCAGTATGTAATTGCCCGGATGGATGGATGAGACACCGGTCAACGTGTTACCATTTCAGCCATGACAAGGAGGACTGGACGGGGGCCATGGTAGAGTTTAACTTATAATGTGTATTTGTGCAGCGTTTACGTTCAATGTGTTTAATTATATTAGTATTAATATAATGTACCGTGCTGTTGAGAGCTGATTGTCCTAAATGCAATGGAAGATACATCTAAATCCGTTTTCATAGGCTTCACGTATATGATTTTCACAAATAAATACAGTTTTAGGAATGAATTCACATCAGCTGCTGTGAAATCATTTTATTTCGTCGGGATTAAATTTCGCGATTCTTTCCAAAAAGGCAGTTTCTAGCGGACTTAATTTCGCGCATTTCTGATTTTGGGAAAAGAAATCTGTAAAAACAGCACTGTAATTTGCAACGCATTATCGATAAATTTGTTGAGCAGTTTTCGTACACATACTACTTAATTTAAACTCTTTGACATTTATAATCGTGGGATTCGATTTCGCGGTTTGGGTCAACCACGAAATACGCAAAATTAAATCCCCCACGAAATATAATGATTTCACAGTACCTCCAATGTAAGTAAGATGACCCTAGGATGTATGCGTTTCTTACAACACATACTACGCGCGATATTACAACGATTAGATCCCGCACTCGTCTTATTTCCCAACCTTTAACAAGTGAGAACGGGCAGAATGATTATTGAAGTTGTTTTTTATATTCAATTAAATAACTGACACAATTGATGCATACTAATTAGTCATTTACTAAGCAATACGTTTGACTGATCCCTTTCTTGATGTCAACCATAAGGATGCCGTTTCCAACGAGATTTAATTCTGAAAAAGAAACGTGTGTTCCAATTTGTCCGCCGCTTCCAGTAAGATATAATTTATAATTGAGACAGCATCCAAACGCAATGGCATCAAGGTCCATACTATACCAAAAACCGAAATAAATGAGCATATTTGAAAAGGTCAATTAACAGGACAATACATAAAACAAAGAGCGGTTAAGACAGGGTTACCGACTTGGAACTGTCAGTAGGAAATAAGTCGTACATGTTAGCTTAACTCGATTTTATGTGTACACAATCTCGCTATTGTCTGTCTTCAATGCCCACATTTACAATACCGTGTAAATAAAAATACAATCAAAACGAAATATCTAACAATGAAGCTAAAGGTTTCGTAGATGTTTTATTAAGCTACGAAGTATACATTTACTTATGTTTAACTGTGTACATTCATATATTCTCATTTAATGTTACGTGAGATATAATCTTATATACTTGTCTTACTATATAATAATCTGCAATATTTCAACTTTGACAATGAACGTTGGAAGCATGACGAAACTACAATGTTAACCATTGAAATAACCCATGTGTCGAATAAAAACGCCATCAAAGGCATTTATGTTCAGTATGATTTTTCAGCTTTCTGCAAACAAAACTGAAGAAATACCTTTTCCGTTTGAATCAGTCAAAATGCATGTTTCAGTAAACATATGCGACATCGCAAAATTGTCAAAAAATAATTATAGTTCTTTATAATCATATCCATCAATGTCCCAAATAAAGCTGTTATTAGTAGCCTTGCATGTGGATGAATGTGCACCTTTATAGACATGTTCTCCTTGAAGCATGCACTATATAGCTTTCAAACTTATTGAATATCATGTAAAATTATACGCTTATATTACGTTTGGTTAATGTATGATGAACTGGGTTTTAAGATGAGAAAAACTCATTTTGGGTCTGTTGATCGTTTGAACCAGTGATCTTTGATCAATTTGGTTGAATTGATCCTTTGCATTGAAATGAAAGACAGGAAACAAATTCAATCTAATGCTGTAGCATAACATTATATTGTACTGAAAGATATTAAAATTTAACATGTTTTTCTGGCGAAAACAATATATAAGCAAACAACAATAAGGATTTATATGGAGCATTGTCTTGACGAAAGGTATGAAGCACAGATCAAATTCATTACCTTATACTATGCAATATTTTATCAATCTTCTTCCCAA
Organism: Cyrtodaria siliqua; assembly: GCA_037043455.1. Taxonomy (NCBI): domain Eukaryota; kingdom Metazoa; phylum Mollusca; class Bivalvia; order Adapedonta; family Hiatellidae; genus Cyrtodaria; species Cyrtodaria siliqua. The sequence continues at coordinate 220,422 of JAWPHD010002640.1, forward strand.
TTGAGCATAGCCTTGAGTATATTTTTAATTTCTATTTAAATGTCGATCAATCAATATGTTAACTTTTATTTTGAAAGCAATGTAGATTGATAAAAATCCTTTTTTGAAATATGTCATTATAGGAAGTTTGCAAATTTTTCGGTGGACAGTTGGTGGAGATAAACGATGCAACTGAACAGGCTTACCTCGGAGCACAAGCTAAGCTTCTTAATCGTAAGTAAATATAGTACGAATAAGGGGGGGATAAAAATAGAAACCTATAATAATGACCATAACTATAATTTAAAAGCGCTAACAACTGAGTTTGGTAAAACTGGCTTTATAATTAAATTTATGTTTCATTTTTCTAATTATATTATAAAAATAAACTATGTCTGTGGTACGCCAAATTAAACATGTAAATGCGGGCTTTTCCAACAACACATCGTTTCCCGCACGTATTGAACACAATCTAAATGATCGGATATAAATACTGATCAAGTGGTGCGATTTATTATCTATTTCTTAGTAGTATTGACATTGAAACTCAAGCTGATTTTAAAGCAGTACCGATGATAATAATGTCATCTACATACTATAATAACCCACGTGCTTAATGACGGGTGAAAACTATGCTGTGCTGTTATTGATTTAATTTAAGTGTTTTTGATTATGTAAGAGATATCTTTATGGTATAATCTGATAAAGTTAAGGCTAAAAGGTAAAACGTTTAGTATTGTTTATGTACGAAGAATTAGGTATAATGTCATACCAAGTTCATAGATATTTAACATAAACAAGTACTGACTAACGATTTTAAGCATGAATAATTTAAGTACGTAAAACATACTCATTTGCAAAAGAAAGTAGAAACTGAGTTTTGTTTAGATTTAATTGTATAAAGTTTTTAGAATTAAATTGACAAATTCCAAAATGAATATGCCACGTTTGGTACCAAAGGTTTTATCATTCCATTGCCAATATCATGTTGTCATTTGTTTTTCAATAGGTCGAATCATTAAGGAACTGCCGCTTGATAAAGCGGATAGGGTGTAAAGTAAAGTGTTCAAAGTGTCCAGTTTATTTTGCATCTGAGTATTATGATAAATGATATGGAGCGGTACAGAAATAGAATAAATTAAGCATCATTTATAAAACATGTATTATGTTCTCCCGAACTGTATGAGTCTTGATTAGCCCAAACTATTGGGCATCCCAAATTATTCTTAACGAGTAAATAGATTTGTTCAAATTTGCCATACCCGTTTAGAAAATGCAAGTTAATTTCGACAAAAGTTTGTTCTGCAAAAACTGCGAGTTTCAATTATGTCACTAAATTGTACTACACTTACACACACGTTTTACGTAGGAGACTACTGGATTGCTTTATCGGATTTAGCGGAGGAAGGTTCCTGGGTGTGGATGAACTCAAAAGACCCAGTTACGTACACTAATTGGAACCCTGGTCAACCTGATAATAGTGTTGGAAACGAGAATTGCGCTGAACTTTGGCATACCACAACGTGGAATGATGCTCAGTGTAACTCCAATGGTTTGCACTATATATGTGAACTAGCTGATGAGTAAGTACATACATAGAATGAAATGTAGAAACTAAGGAATCATGTTTAAATGGGTACACATTACAAATTAGAAGTGGTTCGGGACAAAATAGATTCTGAAAATATTAACAAATACAGATTGAATTTCAAAACGGTAAGATACGTTTGTAATTCTGAACTTTTGTAAAATGACTTTAAATCGTTTACTCGACATTGTTTTTGAACATATGTAGATACGATTTAAAAAGTTGTATCCGGACAAATTGTATAAATTATCCTTAATAGCTAGCTGTTCTGTTTTTCAAATAATACTGTACAAAACTAAATAATGTCATTTATCAAATAACTTACGGTGTGTGAGTGAAATAGCACCATTCAATGTTTTCGATAATCCACTTGTGGATGAAACTATGCAAATGAGGACAGAATTATCGTTCGGTCATTGCCGTTTAGTTCGGTGTGTACGGAATTGTGTCGTCGATTCCAAAACGGTTCTAAATAATGGATTACGGAAATCGACGAGGTAGTTCCCATTACGTCCTATTATTAAGTTTCATACCCCCATCCAACCCCTTCTCCGAGAAGAGAACACAGGGTTGGCTGGTATATGTAATAAAACTTTAATTTCGGCTTAAAAAGTTTGCATATTATAAAATTAAAACATTTAATAGGTAATTTTAAACATTTTATGGCATCTTTTTTCAGTAAAAAATATTTTAAACATGTTTTATTGCCAAAATATCTGTTATAGAATCCTACAAATATATAAGCTTTCCCATCGTTTAATGGAATTAAGACGGGACCACGTAATGGTTGTTCGGTTTTATACGGAGAAGGCCGAGTCAACATACGACGTCATCAAACGGGCATACGAAAACGTTATATATAGGCAGCTACTATAAGAAATGTTCCTTATGAGGCTAATTTGGAGTTATGTGATAAATGTATCCAACTTGTTTAATAAATGCTGTATTAAACAGGCACTCATGCAAGATCCTCTATATCAAGATGATCTTCAATATTCTTGTTTCAGGGGAAATGCCGAAATTGTTGGTTAGCGAGGTGCACCTGCTGTTTTCCATTCGTCTGTGTACAACAAAAGTTATCAATAAAGAAAATCATAACCAAATTGAAACACTTTGTTGCTATACACATACGTTATGAGTGATCCTATGTGACAAGTTTCCAAATATTCAGCCAACCAAAACTGAAAAAAAACGAACCTTGTATAGTGTAACAGTACGATATAACGAAGATGTTTCATAGAAAATGGCATAATACATTCAATATTAAAAAGGCCCTCGTGTAAGATTCTCTAAAACAAAATAGTTAATGACCCTATCATTTTGCAACGCACTGCATGCTTAGGTGGCCCATTTACAGTTCGCCACTACAGTATGCTTTCCTCTTTGATTGTGTGATGACCGGACAGAAATCTACCCCTAAACCTCCAAACTCCACTCCAAATCTACATTATAATAGTGGTACACTTATGTTATTGTATCAAATATCACAAATAAAATATAATCATTTGAGAAAAGTGTAGATATAGTTGTTTATTTATTACCGAATTTTGCGATACTTTTAAACATCGTGATAACAATATGCATTATTAACAAATAAATTAACAACAACATCTTCATTTTGCATAAATGATTTATTTTTTTGATATTTGTTACCACAACATCGTTGTAACACCATTTCAGGTAGATTTGATGTGGATTTGGGAGGTTTTGGGGAAGATTTGGGTGGATTTGGGGGAAATAGGTCGATTTGGGTGTTTCGTGTAACCGACAGAAATTGAATGGACTATGATGACATCTGCCTTAAAACGTAAAGGACGATAACGTTTGATGTGTGTCTCCAATCTTGTTTTGTCGTGCCCTTAATGGTTTATTCTCTTGTTGCGCTTGCTTCTGCCAAGTCATTACCATCTCGTTGGATAAAGATTTACTATTGTTACGGGTAAACTGTAACAAGAAAGGAAGCAAAACCATCAACAACTATTTTTTAAAATATAATCAACAAATTTATTCAAATTCTACAATGAAAAATATTCACTTACAGACAATACATAAAATGGATCCAGTATTTCTTTAAAATCCAAATAATATTGGCAAGTGTCCCTGTAATCTAAATTGTCAAGTGTCCCTTTAATCCAATTTCACTTCAAGTCATTCCTGGTTTATTAATTCACACTAGTCCAAATAATCCAATGTAGCTTGTATTATAGATGAGCACAATAGGTTTTGGCGCTATTATAGTAATGGCATTTCAGCATAATAACTAAATGACGTCATGACCTCACGTCGTGAAACATTTGTTTTAGGATTGTCAATAGGGGGCACTCCGCAGTTTGGTGCACCCTAGAACCGGTTTAAACGCCCAGTGGCCTTTGTTGCCACTGACCGTTCCAAGGCGGTAGCCCTATTGTCAACCCTTTTGTGTTTGTGATGTCGATTGTATTTTTTTTATTACTTTTGCCTTCTCGTTTGTCTTTTTGCGTGTTTGTTTTTGTGTTTTGTGGTTGACTGTCGTCCTTGGATGCTGCTTTGCCTGTCCGATATTTTTATCTTTCTTAATGTACATTTCTCAATAATCAAACCCATGACAAGCCCTTAGCCTGAATCCCTGGCAAAAATAAATCACACCATCATTGTGTCATCCATTTCCTAGAAGACAATAAAATTACCCATGTTTCCATACCAAATAGAAGTAGTCCCATTTCTTTAATTTTAGCAATATTTCAAATGTCAATAAATAAAAAATAAAAAAGTCCTAAGCATATCAGGGTCATTTCTGCACTCATTATGCTCTTGCATATCAGAAAATGCTAAATTTTACATACCTTCGCCGGCTTTTTAAAAAGTTCAGTATTCCATGCGGATCACCTTATGAGACAAATCAGCCATTTTACCTACTTTTTTTTTAAGTTTTTGATAGTTTCCCATTTTTCTATTAATCGCTTCCAAAAAAAAAAAAAAATGCATATTCCAATACAACAAAATAAACTCAGAAGTACTCAAAACTGAAAAAAAAAACACATCAAAAATGCATTTCATAATTATTATAAATACCATCCATGTACCTAAAAGATGCTAAGTTGATTTCTTTCTGATTCACGCCATGGACATTCGTGCGAAACTGGGGAGTGCACCCTTAAAGGAAAAGTTGTCCGTTATTGTATTTTAAAGAAAAGCTCCATTTTCCCTTCTGCGAATTTATTCCAGACGTCTTGACATACGAATCATGGCGATTGCCAAAAAATTGGCCTAACAGCACCTTTTTAAGATAACACTGTGTGGTGTTGTGTTGTGTGGGGGTTGTGTTGTGTTGTGTTGTGTTGTGTTGTGTTGTGTGTGTTGTGTTGTGTTGTGTTGTGTTGTGTTGTGTTGTGTTGTGTTGTGTTGTGTTGGTGTTGGTGTTGGTGTTGGTGTTGTTGTTGTTCACCCGGAACTGGTTGATGTTGATGTATTCGACTACACCATGGACATTCGTGCGAAACTGAGGAATGCCCCAAATACAGCAAGATGTATGTAACTTAAATTATTGTGTAACCTTCAAATAAATGGGTGAATCCCACTGAAATGATGGATTAAGTATTTTTAAATAACCTTAATAGTCATATGATGCCTCAATAACATGCTTACACTATATTATTGGTCAATCAGACAAGATAGCAGAAAGCAAGATAACTCGACGTTTTTGACGAAAAAGCGAGATGAAATCGCGGGGTTCACCTTGTGAACGTGTGTTCGCGTATAATCACGCGTTTTTCATCATAGTAATGTTACAAAGACGAAAATTCGTAAACATGAGATTTTAATTTCAAAATCTCGCCTTTTCGCATTAGTAATCATCCGGTGTTACCGATGATCATCCTTAAACTGCGACTCATGCGGCTCTACGTGCAGTCCTTGTAAAACGTGGATATTGTGGGGTCCTGAAGAACAGCAAATCAATACATTGCTTAAAGGCGTTAGGGACCTACTGAATATACTGTGTATGTTTTTGACGCTAGTGCAAAATCATATATAGGGTCCTATAGAAACCACAGCGTCCGAACGCAATGGCATCGTAGGTCCGCACTGTACTGCAAACAAGGACTTGAAACTACAATGAAAGAGACAAAAAACAACAGAACGGGTAGTGAAGACAGGGTTACCGACTTGGAACGGTCAGTAGGCAACAATTCATAGCCAGCTTTCAGTTCTTGATACGTTTGACAATGTGACATAGCTGGTATTTGTCAACTCCCAAAATAACATTGAGTCGACTTTGTCGAAGATAATTACGTCCCTTGATCTGTCAAGTTGTTTGAGTACAAGAGGCGAGGGTAAACTCCAAATGTCCTGTTTTGTCAGTGACACAAATGAAGACCGATTGTGATTTGAAGAATTTCATAAGTAATCATAAAATACGACACAGTTCATTAATCTCATTTGCGACCAGTGGGAAACAAACAAACCAGCGCTCGTGCAATATACTTTGTCTGGGGAAACTGGGGGAAAATGTTTGTTCCTATACGCGTTTTTTGTTCATTGGGGTCCTTAAAACTACATTTCCTGTTCGACATTTATATCTACTTTTAATCCATGAAGATTGTTGCATTTAATAACCTAAGTTGACTATGTATTAATAATAATAAATAACTATTCATTTGAGAATACCATTGTAATCAAAATGAGGTATGTCTCTCTCTACAAGCAAGATTATATTGTTATTCAAATGTCTCGACCTATCAAGTTTCTATTGCTATTAAATATGGGGAATGTCTCTACCAAGCCAGTTGTATCCCCTTTTTAGTAATTCACACTAGCGTTTGTTGAGTGCTGTGTGACGGCTGTAACATGTCGCTCTCTCCGACAACAAATCAGTAGTGGTGTTTCTGACTGGTCCTTTGGGATCATTAATCCCATTCTTTGTTGCTTTAAAGTGTATCCAGCTGGCTTGCGGAACGTCGGTGGTTCTACCCAGGTGCCCGCCCGTGCACGAAAATTGCCCGGAGGGGCACCTGGGGTCTTCCTCCACCAGTGGAAGCTGGAAAGTCGCCATATGACCTTAGCTGTTGGTGCGACTATAAAATCCAATTCAATTCATTTCAATTTAAAGTGTAACACCGCTTAAGCCGTTTAAAGAGGTGTGAGAGGTGTTGTAATATATATTACCGCTCATGAAAAGTCTCAATACAGTAGTGGTATTACTTATTGTTATTTTGGGACCATGGAGCCCATTATTCGTGCATTTAAAGTAGAATACCGCTTAAGCCGGTACTAGCAGGTATGAGAGGTGTTGCACTTATATTACCTCTCATGAACAGACTCAAAAAAAACCGAGTCTGCTATTTTCTCTCTTGTTTGTGTTTGTTGCTTTTAAGGGATCCTTTGTCAGTATGTATTTATATAGCTAGTCAATATGGAAATATGACGAATGTTTATTCGTTAGAGGTATAATAAGTAGTTCGTAATCAATAAAATTAGATCATCAATTTCTGTCACAGAAACTCGGAAACATATTTCGTGTTTATGTCAACTTTGCAATTTAATGTTGTTGAGTTTTTTTATTATATAGTATATACCTCTGAGGATAGTGGCGTCTTATGACTAAAATCCGTGTGTTGAATGCGTGATAAATCCCATTTCCTTATTTAACATTTATTTATATTTTATGATTGTAAAATGCAGAATTAGAAAATATGCGAACAAGCTGGACTAAGTATACACATGTTGATACCAAGACCATGTTACTATCTCAGACAGTTTCTGAGTTTCATTGTGTAACTAAACAAGTACTTTAAGGAATAAATGATAAGCCAGTCAAGTAAAAGTAAAGTCTGATGTAATGTAAGTAGTTGTATCATTATACTTATTATTATCATTTTATCATATTGATGTATTATATGCAATACTATTTTTTCCAATATAACAACAAACTCTATGTATAGCACTGTTTACTGTCACTTCAACCTGAAATAAATAAAGCATATACAACATGACAATATGTGTTTACGTTTACTTATTACTACTTAAGGTAAATTGAAACTTTATAAATAAGATATAGAAACATTGTAACACACGGTAGGTTATACTCGTTCGATAAAAATTTCAAAAACAGAATGAAATATCTTTAATTAAATAACAAAAGTAGCATGCTGCTAAATTAAATAATTTTAATATATATAATATCTTATGTTGTATGTTTGAAGACAACTGTATATACATGATTAATAAATATTCATTCACTAAGGTTAGACAGCATACCTTTAAGAGGGCTTTGTAATAAGAGAGAAAAATTTCAGACTAGGTTTTATTGAGCCTGTTCATGAGAAGTATGTTGCACCTTTATCATGCCCCTAGAACCGGTTTACGCGGTATTATACTTTACAGTAACCACGATTGGCCTTGATGATCCCAAAGGACCAGTAAGTAATGACATTATTGGTTTTTACTGACGCTATACAGCACTTAACAAATGCTAGTGTGAATGTTGATAAATACTGAAGAGGGTATCCTTTGGAATCGACAAATACAAACAAGAATAAAAAAAGAAGCAGGCTCGGTTTTATTCAGTCTGCGTAAGAAAATGTCAATAATTATTGGAAAGGGGATCCAATGGAAGCAACAGACACAAACATGAGAGAAAAGAAGCAAACTAAGATTAAGCCTGTTCATTCATGTCATTAGAAGTAATATAATGTTCAATTATCTTTGATGAGTTTGTTAAATGTATTGATCAGTTTACATAGTTACGATATTTTGTCAAATTTCCATTCAATTAAAAATAAATAAAATGTTACTGGAGGTACTAAAAAGTGTCGTCTATTGTATGTGAAACATTATAATAAATTAATTTAAATCTATCATCTGATTTATTAATGTATAAAAGTACTCATAGGAGCTCCGAACTATTTAACTGTAGTTACCGACAATCACGCCTCCAACAATGGTACTGCTTGACCCCGTGCAATTAACGTTGCAAAAGTCATTCTCGCAGCACGAGTGGCAACTTAGAGTAGATCTTGCGACAGGTGTGTGGATCGATCTTTTTATTGGGTAACACTGAAAGGAAACAATGCATGCTGCTCAAAAATAATGCAATACATTCAAAACTCATCACAGATTAAGTAATACGTTCTTTAAGTAGCCTAATGTTCAGGTCGTCTAAAATATGCAACAATATTAGACGAAGTAAACAGCATGCGAGAAGAAACAAATACAAATACAAATATATACATATAAACATGTCAGCAACAGAAAAGTATATGTCTTAACATGCACCTTAAACACACAACTTATGAAATATTGATTTCACTAAGGATAATATTTATTAAAGTGATAGCAAGAAGAGATTTAATAACCTGTATAATACTAGCTCCTGAAAAACAATTAAATTATATTATGTTAACGTCGATCCCCACAAATTCGTATGAAACACATTACATTTCGCTGTTTCACACCTTTTATTTATAAAGGTAGTTGTATTACATACCAGGTGAGAGGCACATCCCATTTTGTAGTGATAATGATCTCCCCATTGATATTCTTCAATACTACAGATCTGCAAATAATCGAAGTGATCGGGTTTCAATGATCTGATTTGTTGTTAAATAAATGAATAATTTAAATCATTTTATACATACGTGAAGTTATTTTTGTTCATACAATACCTTACGTTACAATGCGTGTGGTTGATGAAACGGATTTTAGGAAATATTTACGTCTGATAGGACGACGATTTGCTTTTACCAGCTCCAAGTAATGCATTTTCATAATTTACTATATTCCTCTTGAACTATAAGGAGCCCGTGATCGACCCTTCAAAGACACGAGATCCTATTGAAAACACTGTGTTTCAGGTAGATGCTATTCAACGCAGGAGGGTAAACGTTATCGTGTCCATTAACCTTAAAAATTACTTTAATTGGAAAAGTCAGCATTTGTTCCCGGTCTATATCAGACCGCAGTCTATGTCGATACAATGCAACACTTTAATTGTCTGTGATTTAACGGGGGCGTGGGGGAGGGGGGTCCCATCTTGATGAACATGCCCCATATGTGCAGACAACTCGATTTGCTCCTGGTAAAGAGTAGTAGACAAAGACACTATAAGTTGACGAAGCAAACGTATTCTTAAGTGTATTTTGGTCGTGCAATTATAATGCACGGGTTCTGTAAAAAGTAGATGGCAATGTTAATAGAGTAAACAAAAGTCGAACAGGACATGTAGAACTCCCAGGCGGCAGACGAGAAACAAGCATTAAAAATATAAGCAACAAGACACTAAACCGTGAAGAGCGTGAAAGTACAATATTTAAGATATATATTAAATGTTGCCTTCCCGTTCATGATGTCGTCAAACTGCCAGACATCTGTCTTTCATCGAACAATTAAAGAGAAAAAGATAATGGGCAATTTCAAAATACAGTGCATTGAAATTAATGTAATGACCTCTTTTGATGAATTTCAAAAAACGTTTGATAGAACGTGGTCATGACCAAGGATCTTAAGAATTTTGTCTAAACGCCACCCTAGATGTGATAATTCTTACCGCAAAAGATTCTTACATTTTACAGTTAAAAGTTCAGACTCTATGGTACCTATACCGTTAGGACTTTCTATTGGTTAAAATGCGGAGGGACTATACAATTTAGACACACACACACACTCACACACACACACACACACACACACACGGTAGCCCTGATAGAGAAGTTTTTACAAATGTTAAAGTCCTCAATTTTGAATAAGATATATACTCGACTAAGTGAAGTTAATCAATTAAATAATTAAATAATCTCTTATACTTTGCTCTGTATTTCTCCTTTTCATTCGGGAGATGGCAATTACTGAGAAAAGAAGCCACAGTATCGGACATATAAGCTTTGCTGAGTTGAAGTTTTTGAGGATAGAAAGTATATTCATAATAGAAAAAAAAACGTTATCAGTGATTATTAAATCATACAGATGTTATTGATGGTTTATTTACATCTGCATGTGTATCTGGTAAAAAACTCAATACGAAATTTATTTCATCGACATACAAAAGCAAGAGGCCATAGAGGGCCTGTATCGCTCTACTAGCTATATGGAGTCTGTGATGGGGAACACTACAACAATATGCGCAACTGGACTAATTATTCCCGCCAAGCTTCACTGAAATCTAGCCAGGGCTTTAGGAAAACTAGTCCGGATAAAGTGTGTGTATAAGGGGCCGTTATGTTATCATTAGGGGCCAAAATCATTTATAATAACGAGAACATCGATGATATGCGCAACTTGGGTTCGTACTGAACATCCCTGCCATGTTGAAATCCGGTCGGGTGTTCACGAGAACTTATCTGACGGTACAAAGTTAGTTTATTGAAACATTTAAAGGTCAATAACTCCACCAAAAATCATTCAACACGACAATGAGAGCCGCAACCAAGTTTCGTTGAAAGCCGACCAGTGGTTGTGGAGAACTAGTCCAGACAAAGTGCGCGTATTAAAATAATTAAAGAGCCACAACTCCAACAAAAATCATTCAACCTGAAAATGACAACAACATACGCAACTGGACTTGGTACTAATCATTCCTGTCAAGTTTCATTTAAATCCAGCCAGGAGTTCAGGAAAACTAGTCCGGACAAATTTTGTGTATAAGGGGCAATAACTGTCAGACATCATTCAATAAAAACACCATTATATGAGAAACTTGGCTTGGTACTGAATGAGATAATTCCGGCCAGGCGTTCAGGATTACTAACCTGTACAAAGTTAGTGTATTAAAACCTTTAAAGTTCCATAACTCTGCCAACATTCATTTAACAGAAAAATGGCGATGATATGCGCAATTAGGAATGATTCTCATAATCCCTGCCAACATTCGTTGAAATTCGTTGAAATTCGGGCATCAGTTCAAAAGAAGTGTATTAAAACATTGAAAGGGCCATATCTCCACAAACAAATCATTCAACAGGAACACGGCGATGATATGCACAACTAGGCATGGTACTGATCATCCCTGCAAAGTTGCATTGACATCCGGCCAGGGGTTCAGGAGAACTAGTCCAAAAGACAGGCATAACTAAGCTTGGTACTGAACATCCCTGCAAAGTTTCGTTGAAATCCGGCCAGTTTTTCAGAAAGACTTCAGGAGTTCAAGAGAGGTTTTCCGGACAACGTGTGTGTATTAAAACCTTTAAAGGGCCATAACTTAGCCAAAATGCATTCAACCGGAATACGATGAAGATATTCACCACTAGGCCTGATACTGATCATCCCTGCAAAGTTTCGTTGAAATCCGGCCAGTTGTTTTTTTTTCAGAAAATTTGTCTGGACAAAGTTTGTGTAGCAAAACCTTTGAAGGTCCATAACTCGGCAAAAAAACAGAACGATATGTATAACTAGATGTTGTACTGATCATTCCGGCAATGGTTAATCAAACTCCGGCCAAATGAAAGCCCTTTCGTCCCAAAGAGGCAAAAATACAGCATTTTTAACTAAATAAAGGACAGTAGCTCCGGTGTTACTAATCCGATTTGGCTGGTTTTCAACCTTATCCAAGCTTTCATTGGTATCAACAATCTGGTACAGTTTGTGAAAGATCCGATAAAAAATGAAGGCCCTATCATGTTAACAAGGCCAATTTATACCATATTACAGAAAATCAAGGGCCATAACTCCGTTGTAAATTATTCGTTCTGGTTGTTTTTCAAACGCGTTCAAGGTTTCAGTTATATTAACAATCTGTGCAAGTTTGGTAAAGATCAATTAATAAATGAAGGTGCTAGAGTGTTCACAAGGCAGAATATGTTATTGTCGGATTTTTCAGAATAACAAAGGCCATAACTCTGCTGTAACACAGTTACTAATCCGATTCGGCTGGTTTTCAAAATTTTCCGAGCTTTCAATTGATATTAACAATATGTGCAAGCCTGATAAAGATCATATAATAAATGAATGTGCTAGAATGTTCAAAAGGCAGAAAATTGCATTTTTAGCATAATCAAGGGCCATAACTCTAGCGTAAATCGTCGAATGTGGCTGGTTTTCGAAATTGTCCAAGATGTCATTGCTAATAACAATTTGTGCAAGTTTGGTACAGATCAAATAATAAATGAATGTGCTAGAGACAGAATATGGCATTTTTCTGCAAATCAAGGGCCATAACTCTGGTGTTACTTATCCGATCTGGCTGGTTTTCGAACTTGACCGAGCTTTTATTGCTATTAACAATATGTGGAAGGTTGGTGAAGATCAAATAATAAAAGAATGAGCTACAGGCCCAGTTGCATTCAAGTACCCCAAAAATACATGCCGTTTGCGTTTCGTTTGCGTTCCATTTGCGCTCCGTTTGCATTCCGTTTGCATTTCGTTTTTTAAATGCCTTTTTTAAAAATGCAAATCATTTGCGTTCTTTGATCCATTCAGCGTTTATAAACGAAATAATGCCTTCATTTAAATGCGCGGGACGAACGCAACAGAATGTGTGCGTTTTAATGCACAAACGGAGAAAATGCTGTTCAGCCTTTACCAATCGCAACATCTCTCAAGATTAAATTACGCATGATACATCTATCTAGCCATGCGACGAGTCGGCGAATTATGTTTATGTGATCATATTCAAGTATGGGGGGTTTTGTTGACATTATTTGGTGGCGCACGTGATGATTATTCTGTTTTCCTCCGGGTTTATGTTAGTTTCATCAAAAATGTAACATACATAACACGATTTATCAACATTAGTTTAGTTTTATATTGAAATAATTTCAATTTGTGCTACACAATAAATAAACTATCAGAAAAAAATAAAGTAAATGTGCAATCATGTTTCAGCGGTTCTAAAACACCATTTGCACAGAGTAATTCTTTTTAAAATACTGAAAAACGCTCTTCGTTTAAATCGAGATTTTTAATATCAACTCAAAAGGATAATACTAGAAGTTATCCGAAATAGTGAAATGCATTTGCGTTCGTTTCGTTCCGTTCATTTTGTTCGTTTTCAGCGTTTGGCGTTTTAAAAAATGCATTCATCGTTAATTTTTTAAAGCGATAAACGCTGAAAACAAACTAAACGAAACAAACGAACGCAAATGCGTTTTTAAAAATATAGATCTGACAACGTTCATTCTGCGTTCGTTCAGCGTTCGTTCTGCATTTATTTGGGGGTGTTGGAACGCAACTGGGTCTGTACTAAAGTGTTCACAATGCAGAATATGGCAATTTTTCAGCAAATCAAGGGCCAACTCCGGTGAAACTAATCCGATCTGGCTGGTTTTCAAACGTGTCCGATCTTTCATTGATATTAACACTTTGGTAAAGATCAAATAATAAATGACGATGCTAGAGTGTTCACCAGGCAAAAGTAAACTTACGACGGAGGACGACGGACCCAGCAAGTCTGCGTCTCGTTTGACAGAGAATAAAAACTGGCCCCATATCTTTATTTACGCTCGCTTTATTGGGATGAACTAGGGTAATACTGAGGTTGTGTGCACCTTAGAACCTGGTAGGTTTAAACCCACAGCGGCCATGTTGCCACTGGCCGTACCAATGCGGTAGCCTTATTGTCAACCCTTTTTATGTTTGCGATGTTATATCTTGCCTTTTATTCATCTTTGCAATTGTTTTATGTCTCTAATTTCTTGACTGTGGTCCTTGAATGCTGCATGTCCTGTTGGACTTTTATATCTACTTATTGGCACGTGTGGATAATTTTCAAATAACACAAAGCGCCGGAACATACATTTCAACGATATGTATTCCCCAATGTGATTAAAGTCAAACAAAAACACTTTGAATGACACCGCCATGCAGCTTTGGTCAAATATACATGTAAACATTTGTAGGTTTTAGACCGGACTGGCTGATTGACCCTATGATGACGTCTACCTAATGCCCAAAAGGACGGTGACGTTTGATGTTTGTCTGCAATCTTGCCTAGTCGTGCCCTCAATGGTTTATTCTCTTGTTCTGGCTTCTGCCAAGTCCTTGAGTAACGTCTTTGTGGCTTTCTAGGCTATTGTTTTTTGTATTAATATATACACGAGCATATTTGTGTTTTACTTATATTGCCTATCAATGCTGCCTTGTTGGTTAGACAATAGTTCATGGCGGGGATTTCTTTATTTACACTGTCCAGTTTTATTGGGATGAGGTTTGGTGTACCCTATAACCTGGTTTAATCCCCAGCGGCCAGTTTTGCCACTGATCATTCCAATGCGGTAGCCCTATTGTCAACCCTTTTTGTGTTTGAGACGCCGTAGGCCTATTTTTGCTTATTAACATTGCCATTTTTGCGTGTTTTGGGTTTATTGTGTTCTGTGAGAGCTGCATTTCCTCTGCGACTTTAATACTTATTTTTATACTGATTGTTATAACTGTAGGTCCAGTTAGTATTGTGAGCTTTAATTTTTACCTGATCCTTTCGGCATAGGGCTATACTTTGACATTCATCTTTGGATGCGACATTGGAGCAGTCGAAACATAGCGGCCCGCGGTCATCTCGACTGGGAAGACCTTTGGAAGTATTACATCATCAAGTATTAGACATATGATTATATCGGAGAAACATTTTGCGAAACAAAATGAAACGTGGTTTTACTCTCGTTTACACGTCATTTTAGCTTATATGGGTACAGCGACACAAGAGAATGAAATAAAGGATGAAGTTTCCCATCAGGCATTCCTAATCAAGGCAGTAAACCCAAGCGGGCACATATATGTACTAGTAGCTCTTAAGTCAGGCTGAGACAGTGTGGCCGCTTTGGCGATACAAAAGTGGGTACAAAAGTCGAGAATATACTTAACACTTGTTCACATAATTATGCGATAAACCTCAATTTAAAATTATATATGCAGCACTGTAATCTGTGTTAGTGTGTTAAACCTACGATAAGGGACTCATATTTGTTTATCAACTATATGGCTCCACAACGTTTGTCCTGTTGCATATCAACTATATGGCTCCACAATGCTTGTCCTGTTGCATATCAACTATATGGCTCCACAACGTTTGTCATGTTGCATATCAACTCTATGGCCGCCCCATAACGCTTGTCCTGTTGTATATTAACTATATGGCTCCACAACGCTTGTCCTGTTGTATATTAACTATATGGCTCCACAACGCTTGTCCTGTTGCATATCAACTATATAGCTCCACAACGATTGTCCTGTTGCATATCAACTTTATGGCTCCTCAACACTTGTCCTGTTGCATATTAAATATATGGCTCCACACCGCTTGTCCTGTTAAAATATTAACTACATGGCTCTACAACGCTTGTCCTGTTGATTATCAACTATATGGCTCCACAACGCTTGTCCTTAAACAACAATCCGAGATGGTTTGCTTCAGGCGGGTAATAAATCAATTACAACTGCAGTTTATATGCAATCACAGGATGTAACTAGTGTGTTTGAAATGCAAAGACTGACCAAAGAAACCCAGATAATTAAAGGCTATGATACTCGCCTCCTTTACTAGTATAATGTTATCAGTGTGCGTAATGTTATGAAAAGGTAATGAATGAACTTCATTGCCCTACCGTTGTCACTACAGCCCTTACCATTGACCTACTGTGGTCTCCACAGCATTTACCATTGACCTACTGTTGTCACCACTGCCTTTACCATTGACTTACCGCTGTCACCACAGCCTTTACCATGGACCTACTGTTGTCATCACAGCATTACCATTGACCTACCGTTGTCACCACAGCATTTACCATTGACCTACTTTGTCACAGCAGCCTTTACCATTGATCTACTGTTTTCTTCACAGCCTTTACCATTGATCTACCGCTGTCAACACAGCCTTTACCATTGACCTACTGTTGTCATCACAGCCTTTACCATTAACCTACTGTTGCCACCACAGTCTTTATCATTTACCTACTGTTGTCATCACAGCCTTTACCACTGACCTACTGTTGTCACCACAGTATTTACCACTGACCTACCGTTGTCACCACAGTCTTTACCATTGACCTACCGCTGTCACCACAGCCTTTACCATTGACCTAATGTTGTCACCACAGCCTTTACCATTGACCTATCGCTGTCACCACAGCCTTTACCACTGGCATACTATTGTCACCTCAGACTTTACCACTGACCTACCAATGTCACCACAGCATTTAAAATTGACCTACCGCTGTTACCACATCCTTTACCATTGACCTACCGCTGTTACCACAGCCTTTACCAATAACCTACCGCTGTCACCACAGCCTTTACCATTAACCTACAGTTGTCACCACAGCCTTTACCATTGACCTACTGTTGTCACCACAGCCTTTATAGTCGACCTACTGTTGTCACAACATCCTTTACCGTTAACCTACTGTTGTCATCACAGCCTTTACCACTGACCTACTGTTGTCACTACAGTCTTTACCAGTGACCTACCGTTGTCACCACAGTCTTTACCAATGACCTACCGCAGTCACCACAGCCTTAACCATTGACCTACTGTTGTCACCACAGCCTTTACCATTGACCTACCGCTTTCAAAACAGCCTTTACCACTGGCCTACTGTTGTCACCACAGACTTTACCACTGACCTACCACTGTCACCACAGCCTTTACCATTGACCTACCGTTGTCATCACAGTCTTTACCATTGACCTTACGCTGTCACCACAGTCTTTACCACTGACCTACCGCTGTCACCACAGCCTTTACCATTGACCTACCGTTGTTATCACAGCCTTTACCATTGACCTACTGTTGTCACCACAGCCTTTACCATTGACCAACCGTTGTCATCACAGTCTTTAACACTGACCTACCGCTGTCACCACAGCCCTTACCACTGACCGACTGCTGTCACCACAGCCGTTACCATCGACCTACCATTGTCACCACAGCCTTTACCATTGACCTACCGCTGTCACCACTGCCTTTACCATTGACTTACCGAAATTACCACAGCTTTTACCTTTGACCTACTGTTGTCACCACATCCTTTACCATTGACCTACTGTTGTCACTACAGCCTTTACCATTGACCTACTGTTGTCACCAAAGCCTTTACCAATGACCTACTGTTGTCACCACAGCATTTACCCTTGGCCTATCGTTGTCACCCCAGCCTTTACCATTGACCTACCGTTATCACCACAGCCTTAACCAATGACCTACCGTTGTCGCCACAGCCTTTACCATTGCAAACGTTTCCGGTACAGCATTCCACACAGTCGACCGTAGACGACAGCGATGTTTGGTGCTGCAGATTGCAACTCTACGACACAAAGAAATAAGCTTAATTATGACAAGCATGTTACACTATTAGCTTTATGAAATTTTAAGTGAGGGTAAATCGGTGAAATTTTAGGTAAAGGTACATCGGGTAAGGACAAAGTCCAAACAGTATGTATGCTCTATAGTTTGTGTTTCTTTTTTATAACTTTTCTAAAATTGCAATTTTCAAACATGTACCACTTTTTAGAAATGGCTTATTCTATGATCAAGAGCATGTTTGCTAATTTGATTCCACATCCGGTAGTCAAACTCATGAGGATGATCCATTATATAAAGGCAAAAAGTAAACGGTTGTGTTTTTATGAGAAGAAAAGTGTTTTGAAGACATATACGACGATTGAAATATAACATAAAATCGTTGAAAATGCATTTGAAGAAAGAGATACTTTAAACGAATACTAGCCGTAGATGATCCTAAATACAGGCGTGTTATTTAGTAGAATGAATAAACATATTTAAACAGTAAAGTGTACACACATTCGGAATGCTTTAGGTTTGTAAATTTGTATTGCAGATGTATCATCTTAGTTTAGAGATGCCTTGCAATAGATAAGTCACTATAATACTAACCTCTGTTTGCACACATCCTGATCTGTACATTGGTATTCCACTTCTGAGATATCGTCCAACGAAACAAATCTTTAAAACATAGTATAATGTGTATTAATATGTGTTGTTGAATCATTCTTTCTATATATGTAACTGTCATAACAAATCGAGATTTTGTTGCAGTCAGTTTCATGTTCTGTTATTCATCTTTAATAATAGTTATTAATGAAAGTAAATGTTAATTATTTAATTAGCATTCGTTGAACTATTCGGCTTCAGTCAGTTTATGAAGCTCCTTTGTCACTGCCGGTAATTAACTATTTTAAGCAGCTTTCTTAACGTCACCGAGTGCGGTAATTGCTTAACTCAGACGTGTTGTTTTTTATAAATGTCATAATGCAGTCCATGTCCAGTAACTGGGTACTTGTTATACTCGTGCTCCGGATAATCTTTCCACACAATGCGTGTTGAAGGCATGAAAACAACGCAATAATGTAAAATGTGTACTCTTCTTAGCCATTACCAGATTACCATAGAAACACTGCGCGTTTCATTTTCCACTTATATATACATTCATACAACATTTGCTCTTTCAAATGGCATGAATTTGTTTTAAACAGCCGAAAAAACGCTTTTTATGTTTTCTTGCAAGCATCTACTAGAAATTGCTGGAGGAAATAATTAATGTTTTGTCGTAAACTGAGTGAAAAACGACAAGAGTAATATGCGTACACTGATCATTCATGCAAATGTCCATTTTTTCGTATTTGTAATGAATGGTTTATTTTTTTAACTGAACTATTTCGTTCAATTGTGTTACGTAGACAGCAAATGTTGTTGTTTTTTTGTTGTTTTTTTGTTTTTTTAAATACAAATCAATATTCAATATTGCGTAGCTAGATTAATTGAGAGCATACATATTTTCAATGTACGTGAACTGATACATGCCAAATAAGGTGCCACAAAAACTAATAAGAACTTAATTACACACAAATTTCCTTGAATATGTAAACGTTAAAAAATGCTGTTATCATTGACAGTTGTTTGAACTTAACATAAAAATAGGTGTCAGCGTTAACGTGTGTGTTGTTACTTCAAACCTAAGAGGTGACTCATCTTTTGCGAGGTAATAACGGTTAACAATGAAAGTGTTAACTTTTACGGAGGTTGTTACCGTTAACGGAGGTTGTTACCGTTATTGAATTGTGACCGTTAAGGGTGATTTTTAATTTTGGCGGAATTGTTAGTTTTAGTGTTACCTGTTATCTTTGTCATCCTTAATGGAATTGTTAACTTTTAGGGAGGTCGTTACCTTTAGCGAAAGTGTTAACCTTAAGAGAGAGTGTTACCTTTAGCGGAAATGTTAACTTTAAGAAAGTTTGTTACTTTTAGAGGAATTAATAACTTAAAGGAAATTGTTACTTTTAACAGAGATTGTTCCGTTAATGGAGTTTGTTTTAAGTACAGTTGTTACCTTAAACGGAGGATGTTACCTTTAACGGAGGTTGTTATCTTTAACGGGATTATTACCTTTATCGCAATTGCTAGCTTTAAAGCGTAATTTGAGCTTAAAAGGATTTCGTAACCTTTAAAAGATTTTTTGTTCACCTTTAGAGGAATTGTTCCCGACAACGGAGGTTGTTATCTTTAGCGTCGATTGTTATATTAAGAGGAAGTGTTATCTTTAATAGAGGTTAATACCTTTATCGTAAGTGTTACCTTTAACAGAGATGATTACAGTTATCGAACATGTTACCTTAAACGGAGAAGGTGGTATTTGTAACAGAATGGTTACGTTTAACTATGTTACAGTCTCAAACCCGCAACTTTAATTAACGATGCAGGCGCACTACAACTAGATTACGGTGCACATCAATCATCTCACGAAGAGAGGAAGCCATTCTTTTATATATATATATATAGTTCATGCATTCTGAATGAGATGATTGAGATGTTTATTGTACGGACAATTTAGTAAATGAATAAGAACCATACATCTAACCATTTTGTCTATGCTTTTAAAAATACTGCTATTTTAGTAAAAAAATAATTTAAAAAGCACATCCTCTTCATGGAATGTGTATGTCAAGAATAATAAGGATCGGATATATTTATGATTAACACAAACATTAAACAGTATCTTTCGTAAAGCAATTTAATCATTAATTAATTCAGATTGTGATCCTCAACTATAGAGGAGTTATTAAACAATTATGACCCACTGTTATTGTAAAGAATACGAGCGTATATATAGTTCTTAAAAAAAACATGGTAGATGACTTTGATTTTAGAATTATAGAAACTGACCTCGTTCTTCATACATGTCTTTACCGTGTCACAGTTTTCAAGGTGGGATACTTCCTCACATGAATAGCACATTTGTCTGGAACCTGTAAACATACATTATAAACAGAAAGTTAAAATGGAACATATACAATTCGATAGGAATTAACTGTATGTCTAGGAAGAGAAACGTTTGGAATGTGTGTTTGTTCATAAAGTAACCAGAAATGACTTTTATATCTGCATTTACATTTCAGGATTACCAACTTCTTAAAACAGTAATATACGTTACTTTTTGATGATAGATATGTCATGTTAACAATTTCTTAACACATCTATTAAGTAAACGTGACGTACCTTCTGTTGTTATGGTTACATTATGATGTTGAGATACACTGGTGTTAGTTGGGGTCCACTGCGTCGTAGTTGAAACATTGATGGAATTTCCACCTGGATCGTTGCATTGCCCTGAGTATAACATATGCGTATATATATATGTATATATATGATCCAAAATTGTCAAACAATGTGACAGACGAACTAGGCTGTATCTAGTGATTATATAGATACATTTGCACATTGAGTAAGTTGTATCTAGACTGTACGATGCATGAGCAAATCAAAAAGCGTTTAAAAAGTTATTCATGTTTTATTTTATTTACTGATATATATAAACATATTTTAAAAAACGACACAGCAGCAGAGAAAAAACGTCTATTAAATAGAAAATCTTACATGGGTCTGGCTTAGTATCTATTAAATGCTTAATAAATTGAAAATAAAAAGTCATACATTGGACATTTTATTTTATCATATAACTCAAAAGATGCTACATAGCGTGTATGTATTAATGTAGCTCTCTCTACATGTTTCTTCGGCCTTCTCCGTACCACAACTGCCTCATTGATTTACGAAACCCGATAATTATTGGTTTCGAAATCTGAACAAGGCAATTTGGAGTGCACACAGAGCTGAACGGCAAATGTATTATGCTGATGTATTATGACTTTAATTAATGCAGTCTCAATCCAGCATTGATGAAAGTGCTTGAAACACTAATCTGAAATACTTAATACATTTAGATATATAGAAATATTGTAAAAACAATATTTAAACAAATGTTCCAGGTTAGGTTGCTTACCATTTAGACTGAATCCGGCGTAAAAACCATAACCCCTCATATTCCCTCCTCGGAATCCATATACCATTAACGCAAACTTTACAGATTCGTCCTTATGTAAGACAGTATGATATCCCTCGTATGTGTCCATGGTCACAACTGTAAAGTTGTTAAAGGGAGCTGGCACCGAACGCGAATTGGTTGTTTTGTTAAAAGGAACCCCGTTGTGGAGCAGCCCATCAGATTTGTTTGCAGGTATGATTATCGAAAAAAAGTTTGTGTATCCAGTCACCGTGTGTGGCACCACAAATGTGTATTTGTTAACATACTGAGAGACACCTGGTACGATGGTCATAAACGGAGCTCCAACCTCGCCATCGTATACGAACGAGGTTGCATATTGAGCCACACTTACAGGAGCATCTGCCATCACAAGAAGCGGTTCCGTACCAAAGAAGTAATCCGTAGTCATGTTTGAGAGTGCGCTATTAAGTGTATTAGTTCTGTTTTTGAATGTCACTTGTGCATTTGCCTTATCGGATAATATTCTGAGCATAAACGATTTTGGTTGAACCGGTGCAACAATGAAAGTATCCAACCATGTATCAACTGGCATCATTTGAGACGCGATGTGGTCAAGGTTAACATCGTTTTTTGGCTGCACTGGAATGGACGAATACCCGGAGCCAGAGAATACAGCCACTGGTTTATCTGATTGAATTTTAGCGCCAGTTATATCTCTAGAACTCGTTTCTCCTAGCTGATATACTTCCATAATGTCAAGTGTCAAATTTACGATATGTTCTCCTTTTATCGAAACATTTGTATCATTGAATATACCAACCACAATTAGACTACCTCCAGAAACAACCGATGCATACGATGAAACAATATAATGCCTACCTAGCATCTCAACTGGGAATATAACGTATGTTTCTCTTGAGAACCTTACTTCATTCACAGTGGCCATAACAGATATATCCGTGTCCGAGGTAATCCGAATACCTGTTGTATTTTGGAAGGTTCCGTACCTTAACAGTGTGTTGTTGACCGGTATCGATAGCGTTGATCCTGCTGATAACGTGTACGTCTTGTTTATATACAGAAAAGGTATTTCTAGGGTAATGGAACCTGTGTTTTCTGAAACGATATCCAGCTGAATATCGTTTGGATAATTTGACCACATCGGAGCTAATATTCCGAATACAAACTCCTTTCCAAATGTACCTTCAGAATAAAATAAATATAATTAAATAATATACCTTAAGAAAACGCACATTATATAGTCGTATAATGATTATCTACTGAAAACAATCGACCATTATTTCATCAAACCTTTTTAAACGAAAATAATCGTACTTTAATTCAGAAGAGGGCAACACGACAAAAGCTTCTTCAAGCAAGCACCAGAGTACAGACACAGAGAATCCAGAGTGAATACAGCGAACTACAGAGAGCTGTCAAGAAAAGTTGCAGACAAGACAAACGGATAATGTTTGACCAGCTGACTTCAAAGGCAGAGGAAGCGGCACAGCAGAACGACATGCGTTCCCTATACCAAATCACCCGTCAACTAGCAGGGCGGAAGAGCAACCCCAATAAGCCTGTTAAAGACCAGCATGGAAATGTCCTGACAAAGCCAGCAGATCAGTTAAACAGGTGGAAAGACCATTTCAAAGAACTCCTAAATGGCACTCCAGTGATCGACCCCCCAATAATCGAATCTGGGCCAGAGCTGAAAATCAACACAGGACCAGTACCAAACAGGAAGTAATACAGGCAATCACCAAGATAAAGAATGGGAAAGCTCCAGGGCCAGACAATATCCCACCAGAACCGATGAAGGCATCAGCAGACGTCTCTGCAGATATCCTGCCAACCTCATCCAACACATATGGGATTCAGAAGAGGTTCCTGAAGAGTGGAGGATAGGATACAATGTCAAGCTTCCGAAGAAGGGTGACCTTGGCGATTGTCAGTACTGGAGAGGCATCCAGTTGCTATCTATTCCGAGCAAAGTTTTAACCCGGATACTATTAGGGAGAATCGAGGCAGAAGTCAACATGAAATTCAGGGTGGAGCAGGAAGGTTTCAGAGCTGGAAGATCGTGCGCAGATCAAATTGCAACTCTCCGCATAATTATAGAACAATCCATCGAATGGAACTCTCCACTCTATATTAACTTTATAGACTTCAAGAAGGCATTCGATATGGTTGATAGAGACATCATCTGGAAGATACTGGTGCACTACGGCATCCCAAACAAGATTGTCAACATTATACGGAGCTTTTACGGCAATAACTTATGCCATGTCATTCATGATATGGAGCTGTCATTCATGATATGGATTCATGATATGTATTATGTCAAGTTTAATGATCGACTGGGTAATGAAAACAACAATAGATAGACCAAGAGGGATACAGTGGACCCTATCTAGAAAGCTGGAAGACCTCGATTATGCAGATGATATTAGCCTCCGTCCCACACATGCTCCCATACACAGCAGAAATCAGAACGTCTGCAGCAAGTGGCCAATGCTACAGGACTAGAAATCAACATAAAAAAGACTAAATGCCTGCGCATCAACCCAGGCACCACCCAAGATATCCTCTTAGAAGGTCAGAAGATAGAAAATGTTGATTCCTTTCTCTACCTTGGAAGCATAGTCAGCAAGACTGGGGGCACAGAAGAAGACATCAAAGCCAGAACAGGAAAAGCACGCCATAACTTCGCCTCTAAAACCAGTCTGGAAAAACAGAAACATCCACCTGAGGACCAAGCTACGACTTTTCAACACCAACGTGAAGACAGTCCTTCTGTATGGTGCTGAAACATGGAGACGCACCAAGAGCCTCGATCAGAAGGTTCAAGTCTTCATAAACCACTGCCTGAGACAGATCCTGCAGATCAGATGGCCAGACAAAATTTCCAATCAAGAACAATGGGCTAGGACAAAGCAGCAACCAATCACAGACTCAATTCTACAGAAAAAGTGGAGATGGATTGGCCATACTTTGCGAAGGCCACAGCCCAACATAGCCAGACAAGCCCTTGATTGGAATCCACAAGGCATAAGGAAAAGAGGACGACCAGTGAATTCTTGGCGCAGGACCCTGGACATTGAGCTGAAAAAGACAAAGATGTCATGGGGGGTAACCAAAGTCCAGGCCACGGACCGAACCAAGTGGAAAGCTGTGGTGAAGGCCCTATGCTCCACTAGAAGTGAAGAGGATTAAGTAAGTAAGTAAGTAATTCAGAATGGAAAGTGTCATTTAATAAGCTTCGATATTTGAGCGTCGTCTGTTTTAAGATCGTATTCTTCTTATGGGTGTATGTTCTTTGACTACGACAGCATCCGTGTTTGTTTTCTCTTGTTGCAAATATATTTTTTTATCTAAAGCCGATTATGTACACAATTTATGGTACTTAGTAAAAGGTCTATATTATAATTAAAGGACATATATACAATGCACACCACAATCATTATTAATATATTTCTTAAGATCAATAGTCAAATTTCGTATAATAATATAAAAGTAAATTATTAAACTTACTTGATTTGCACACTTCGCCACTCACATCGTCTGCTGAATCCATGCCAATAGGCAAACTTATACACTGAATATTAAACAGATGTATTTAAATCATACATGTATAATAATCATATAAAAACAGCAGTCTTATTGTTACCCTATATATGTTTAAAAATATACCTGTCTATTTATTATTGATTTTGACCTTGAAGAACATCTAAAATTAGAATAGATGTAAACATGTTTACCATTTATGCAATTTATTTATGATGAGTTTGACTGTTCTCATTTCACTGTTAGTGGGGAAGCTTTTGGAACAGTCTTTGGCTGTATATACACAGACTCAGGGAGCAGCTCAGCCGTTCAGTTCAGTTCAAAAGATTAATATTCAGAATAAATGATTATTTTGAATTTGATGCTTTTAACATGTTTAAAGATGTAAAATATATTTGTGAGAGGATTTACTAATTATTTTGCTAATTCGAAATAACAGTGAAATTGGATATTTGGACTGAACCGGAACTATTGGAAATTAATTTGGACTAAACGGACAATTAACATTTGGATTAAAGAGACACTTTCTGTTTTGGATTAAAAATACACTTACTGTTTTAGATTAAAGGAACATTGACTAATTTTATTTGGAATTAATTAAAAAATAGTTAACGCTTATTAGCCTCGATGGCTTTAACTATTTTTTAAATATATTTACCGCTACAAATAACGCATCCATATTGGAACGTCCAATTCTAAACTCGAACTGGGCATCTGATGTTACATGATACTGCTACAAGTTTTAAAAGTAAAAGCAAAACCAGCAGCATAAACATATAATTAACAACTTTATTTGCATAAAATAATCCCTTACAGAATACACAAATCCAGATTTTCATTAAATTCCAAATTTTTAATTAATTCCAAATAAAATTAGTCAATGAGCTTTATTGTGTTGATCTTAAACACATGTTGTCATACAATTGATAGAAATATTTTATTGTTGAAAATCGGATATAGGGAAAAGTGTTAAGCAGATTAAAATATATGCACCACTATATTGTGTTAGCAACTGTGACCATTATTATTCAGATTATTTCGAATATGCGGCTGGATTAAGATAAAGTTAGATAAATTCAGTGATTTTGGTTTCTCTTTTTGTTGAGAACGTAGAATTATATTTACAGGGAGATGTCAAAAATGGTTTACACTTTGATGCTATTGTATTACTGTGTGCCTTTCTTTGTCGATGACATAGTCATTTTGTTTAGACCTTGGAAAAACTACAAAATTTAAAATGTATGAGTAGTGTCAAAGGAGATAATACAGCAAAAACAACACGTATTGTTTTTTTGTAGAAAAAAAATGGGTAGATTACGACAGATGAAAAATATAAATATAACGGATATTACATAGACGAAGTAGATGACTTTAATTATCTATGAACTATTTTAACTATAGAGGTTATTCAAATCTTAATCAAGAACACCTAAGGGTGTAAAGCGTTAAACGATTTCAAAACTCTATTATTTCATTGTAAAAAAGTACAATAGCAACCAAAACATTTTTCAACTTGTTGACACATTTATTGGATCCATGTTAAACTATTATTCGGCAATAGTGGCTATGCAAGGATACATTAAAAGTTTTGAAACAAATTCTAAGAGTATGAAATAACGAGTGTAGAGCTGAAGTATATGGTGAAATGTGTAGGTACCCATTATTTATTAACTGGTATATCCGTGTAATAAAGTATTGGTTTAAAATACTCAACACATAACGTATTATTATAAAGCCACAAGCTTGACCAACAAATAAGAAACTATTATCATTTATTAAAATGTTTGGCAAATATTGGGCGCGGCTAAAAATAGCGGGTTGCCGGCAACACATACATATATCATGGCAGCCCTTAACATGTTTAAAAAAAGAGGAAATGCCCAAAGGCCTGATACTCTTAAAGAAACCACAACAGACTTAAACAAAAGAGGGTATGGCCCAAAAGCCTGATACCCTAAAAGAAGCCCCAATATGCTTAAACAAACGAGGGTATGGCCCAAAAGCCTTTTAACCATTAGTGAAGCCCCAAAAGGTTTAAATTAAATGTTTATTCAAAACTATAATTCTAAAATAAAATGTTTCTTCATTTCATCACTTGAAAGTTATTTATTTTCTAAAGTTTACAATAAAGAGCTCGACTGAACTAAGCATGATGCATCAACAATAAGCCCCAAAAGGATTATTATTTCATACTGTAAT
>JAWPHD010002641.1:0-247945 GCA_037043455.1 Cyrtodaria siliqua
GGTTCCATGTTCACCGTCATATGTATACTGTCTTCGGGATGGCTCCAATTTCTGTACTATTGACATTTTAAATATTGAGTTCTGCTCAACCCGTGGCTAGAGGGCATGAATGGTAACAAGCACTTTTCAATACCGTTCATGAACAGTCTGAATCAAACCGAAACTGCAATATGTTTATATGTATCGTGTTCAGGAAGTTCCAAAACCCTTTCATACTCTTTTTGTGCATCGGACATTCAAACAAAAGTCTGTTCGTGCATATTTTATAAGCGAAAAAAAAACACACCTTATATAACAAATACAATTATGAAATGCTAGATAAATTTCTTATTATCTCAAATAATCCTTTGTGTAAACTAGTGAACATGACTATCGCCAAGAAACTGGTGATTGTTATACCAACAATCATATCTGCCATGCATAGTAATATTCTCCATTTCATGTACAACATTTAGTCATATATATGTAATATGAATTATGTTTTTATATATATCACTTTACAATAACATACAGCTGTATCGTTTCCTAATTTCTCTGGATGTGGACTTTAATGTTAGAACTTTTCTTTAATGGGATGTACTTTTATTTACACTGTATTGTCAATCTGAGGACTGAAGACAGGATAATAGCGAGGTTGTGTAATTTTAAAATAGAGTTAAGCTAACCAGTAGACCTTATTACCTACTGACCATTCCAAGTCGGTAACCCTGTCTTCACCACTCTTTCTGTTGTGTATTGTATTTTTCATTTTATAGTTAATGCTGTGGAGATCTACGGTGCCATTGCGTTTGATATATACTTGTTTCGAATATACGTGTATGATATTACTGTCAACTTTTCATTAAATCACGATGACTCCCTGCATAACTTGAAACAACTAGTTTAAAATGAACGCACTGTTAAAATGTTAACCTTTTGTGTCTCCAATGCGGACATTTAATTCTTATATTGGTTTTCATAAACAAAACGGTAAAAGGTATGCAGTATACACCTGAATTTGAAAAATGACATGTACATGTAATGTACATCTTGTTTTTTTGTTATTGTGACATACACTTTCTGGTTCAGTTAGAACGATTTATCATGTTTTGTTTGATTTATCACGTCACTTATATAGAATGACGAGACTCAATTATACCATACGCCGACGGCAATCTGAACACAAGCCATGATTATATAAGCCTTGAGATCGAGGATTTGTATCTAGGAAAATATCAACTTTCTGTGAAAGGTAAGAAACACCATTTAAACATAATACGTTAAACATACTCATTTAGACAATTTCATTTATTTTAAAATATCAAAATGTTTAAAGTTTGTTTTGCTATCAAACACATTTGGAAGATGTAAAATTGTTATGAGCCCTCGTCTCTTGAGAAAACAAGATCACACATTGTAATACACATCCTTTTTTTTTAGTTTTTTTGCATATTATTTACTTTTTATTATATCGTACCAATAAATAATATATTTAAATCTATGTTAGAATAAGACGATATAATGAAAAAAACGCAAGAAAACACAAACTTTTATTTCAAAATATGCATACAGGTTTAAATTATATATTTGATGGAATACTTAACTGAAAACAACAAAAATATAACTAAATGAAGTGGATCTTATATTTTTACGCTTTCCTATGTAACGTTAATCTTGATGAACTACTGAATATACACTGAACCAAACAGCTAACGCACCAGTAGACAATACCTTTAATGTATGAACTTAATATATGCCAACTGGTACCGTTGGAGACCGGTGCTTTGAATGATTTTTTTTAAATTGACTGTCGTTATTGATAAAATATTTGTCTCGTTCAGAATGACATTTGTTTTGATTTATTGATTGTTATTATTGCGATATTCAAGGTAGTGTTTACTGATGCGTTAGCTGTTTGGTTCAGTATATTTTCACAAAAAGAAAATTATATAAAAGAACCTGGATCCAAAACCTTCGTTGTCATAAACACATCCAACGCAAGCACTATGCCAAACATAAACTCCCTTCCTTCTTCAGCTGATATAGGAGGAGTTCAGGTTACAAGCCAAAACTCGGCTCAGGGACAGACTGACAGACAGGACCAGCCGTAGTATATTTGATTTTTCTTCGAAAAGTGCAATATAAAATAAAACAATGTATGCTATTTATACAACATATGTCCTGATTATTCGTCAAGCTCCTTATGATGTTTTCTATATCATTGTTGAGTTTGGTTCCCCTCATCTGCCCCACGTGTAATTATTTATATCATATTTCGCAGCAACCGTGTAAAACGTCTTATCGGTATGCAAAAAGAAACATGATATGAACCAGTTTCCCCTGCAACGCAGTGGATTCGATCCCTCATGGTTATGTGAGTAAGATATCCAGTTGGCTTGCGGAACCTCGTCGTGGTTCTACCCGGGTGTCTGCCGTTCCACAAAAAATACCCAGAGGGCCTATGGGGGTTTTCCTCCACCAATGGAAGCTGCAAAGTCACAATTTGACCTTAGCTTTTAGTGCGACTATAAACTTCAATTCAATAGCTTATCTTCAATGATGGTTAATGCTTTACTTTATTGTCCGAATAGTTGACTTGTACATGCACCATTCATTTATTTCTTTATTTCTTCGCCTGAAATTGTATCGCCCGTCACCGCGGAATGTGGTCGTACACTGGGCGGTCCCCTGAATCGAAATCTATCCTCAAAGAAGTCAGATGTGTTAATTAAATTCAGCTTTAAATTACTGATGCCCACGGCGTTGATACAAATCATACAATTAACTCCGTTGCTTGTTTTTGCGTATTTTGTTTTCAATTTAATTTTAATTTTTTTTAATTTTTAGAAATGGAATTGAAGTCCTCGTGCAAAATGTGTTTGACATGAAAGAAGTAGAGCAAAGATAAGGCACTAATTATCGCTGTATGTCAACCTTTGGGACAAAGAGACTTGTGTACTAACATAAAATGCAAAAAATACAATCCCGATTTGAACAAAAAAAAAAGAATGTACAACCTGTTTTTACTTAACATTGAAAAACTTGTGTCTGGAACATACATTTACACTTAAACATTTTTTCCTATAAAAAAATAACACATACAATGTTCACGTCATCGCGTAACGCTAATTTTATCAACACCGTGAGCAACGTCTCACCTTAAATCTATACCTAGACTATATTTAAAACAGCAATGATATTCAACTGAATTGAATTTAATGATGTTTAACAGTTGATCAACACATTATAGTTATTAAGAGCCGCCCCAGAGAGTAGGGAAGGATACATAGGAATCCGGGAACTCTTATCTAATAGAGTCATATGGCTCTTTAATATGCTTGGAAGATATACTCCGACAAACATCACTGCCCGGTCTACGTTCAAAACAGTCAAAGTCAAAGTGTCTCGCCAAAGAATAATCCGAAGAAAGTATGTGGCACCAACGAGGCTTAAACCTGGGTCCTCCGGTTTAAAGTTCAGCCTGCTTTCCATTGGACCACGCAAGCCCCCCTGCAATGCTATTCAAAGAAAAAACAGTAATTGAGTCTCCGTGTATATGCCTCACAACACAGTGCTTCATATACGAAAAAGTTTACTGGGCCATACCGAAAACGAACTTTCAAAGCTAAAAGTTAGTTTTTTAATACACAGTCATTTGCCCCCACAGAACAGTACACAATCTGGTTCGTTGACCAGGATTTTTTAATATGAGTGGTGTCCTCCATTGCACTATTTTGGGATTGGACCAGAGTTCCTACTCTTCTGCAACTCCCATATACATGTCATATTTTGGTGTAAGTGTCGTCTAATATCTTCACATCTAATTTCAGACTGTGTTCATCTCACCTGCCGCAACAATAAACATATATTCAGCAATTATTAAACATATTTACAACCGAATAACATACTACTTCTTTTTATGGCGCAAGAGTTACCCTATCGTGGGTTTCAAGGGAGCTAACATTGTAGTGAGACCTACATACCGGAACAACTTAAGACAACTTGAATGCAAGCAGTAAATAAGCAAGCCTTTTATACTTTTCAACGCCCATGTAGCGTTGAGAGCATCAAGATTGTCATGTCTGTATTTAACGAAGAGCATGTGGATGTGGTTACACAATACGTCACAAATGTACTCTTTTGACAAAATTTGACATAAATGTCGAACAGGAAATATAGCATTCAAGGATCACAGTCAACCAAAAACATGCTCAGAAACAAACAATAATTACAAAAGTAGATATAAAAGTCGAACAGGTAAAGTAGCATTTAAGGACGACAGTCAATTACAAACACACACAGAAACAAAATACAACTGTAAAGATGAATAAAAGGCAAGAGAAGACTTCACAAACACAAAACGGTTGACAATAGGGCTACCTGCCTTGGAACGGTCAGTGGCAAAGACATAAAGATATCTCCTCCAGGTTATAAACTCTTACAAACAATGTAGCATTAATAAGCAATGTAAGTAAAACACATCAATATATAATATAAAAAACAAAAGCCTTGAATGCCACAAAGTAAGTACTAAATGACTTGAGAAGAGAACAAACCGTTAGTGGTTTCATCAAAACATCAAACGCTATCGTCCTATAATGATTTAGATAGACGTCATTTAGGGGGGTTCTCCCTCTGACCTGTCATCGCACAATCAAAAAGGAAAGCATAGTGGCGAACTGTAAATGGGTCAAATACTAAACATTGCAAAATGATAGAGACATAACCTCTTTTGATAATCTTTTAACAAGTTTAACAAAGATTGTACGAAAGTGATTTTGACAAAGGATCTTACAAAGTTTGTAAATGACATCAACATAGAAGTCAGATTGTGATAGTCTTTGTCGCAGAAGAGTTTTGAAATAATTAAGTAATTATCACTCTCTTATTCCATATGGTTATATGTATTTTCATGAGTTTCTGCTAGGTTAACCTAGCTAAATAAAGTTAAAATGGTATAAAGTCCAAGGACTATAATTATGTGTAATGTTTGCACGATTCGGCAACATTCATACATGCAAATGTACGTTGTAAATCATGTTTTTATTTATTTGTGTTTCAATATTGTTTATTTTCTATCCATCAATTGTATAACCAGTGTGTACTAAGTATTTACTAGTATTGTAATTTTCCTCAAAAAAGAATTTATATGTAAACCTTTAAAAATAGTATCATGTGTTAGTTTCCATCCAATGAAATTACGTTTCATACCCGTATGCAAATGAGGTTGGAATTATGAAGTAATTTTACTCACTACTGGTCCCATTTTTCCGAGTTTTAATTATATTTCGTATATGTATATGTGCATGATAACATGATAACATCTTGTATCATTTTGAATAAATAATAGAGATAAATAAAATTTAACATATTATAATCACAATTATTGTTTTAATTCCAGGTCAGTGACTTCATCAGACGTCACAATGTTGAGGAGTTTATTAATTGGCAGTTTAATTCTTGTAAGTTTTATTTCTTCGTCAATTACTTTGATTGTTAGATTACTGAAATAAAAACGACAATTATGTGTTTACCTTATATGCTGTTTTCTCATTTGTTGTATTTCATTGTACATTGAGCTCTACTTCAACACAGTGGGGCTCGTTTATATGTACACCGTATATTTCCCTATTAAGATTAAGTAATCACTTGCGTACATACGCATTTATTCTTTCTCTTAATGAAACGTCAAACACTACTTACTGTCATTATATATATTTGACATGACCGCAAGATATATTCCTATTATGTGACATCCTAGAAAACATTCAAGCTCCCATATCCGCAGGATATACTGATCAAAGTCAATAAAGTCTGTATCATTTATTCCATGATAAGCTGAGGTCATAGACGAATTTACGCTTCCAATTTATAAACATACCTCCCCCACCGCACCAACCCCGCTGAGCACCCCAAACAAACATTTAAGATCTTAAATCCTTGCATGACACAACCTGAACTGTCACTATACTGGGCCACCACTAAATTTATTTATATGCGGCAAAGGATGGCTCAACAGGATATATACAGGAAAGCGCAATGATATTGTATTGAGCGTTCTTTTCTATTTATACCAAACATAACACGTTTAAATCGTTCATTCTAAAAAGTAAAACACAAAATAAAAACTAAAGTGACGTGTAAGCGGCCATGTGAAAGAGAGATGTTATAACTGTATACTTACAAATAAGGGCATACTTGTGTTTCACTGAAAGAAGCAGTATTATTTTAATAGCTTGCTTTTAAAGGTTTTATGTACAAGATGGGCGCTCTCGGCAACCGCAAATCTTCAACCACATGGAAGAGAAGGTGACCACACTCGAACTTACCTCGGCAACTGCATTAAAGGCGCAAAGCCTGGTGACGTGAGTATCAAATTGTTTACTCTGCGTTTGCTTTACGAAAAGTATGCGTACCGCAAGCGGGAAATAAACAATAACATGTTTTAGTCAATTCGATAGTTAGATGTTCAGTGTACAATTTACGAGATATCACAATAAATTAATTAAGCAGTACACTAAATGAAAGCAATTAACTAATAAACTAATCTATCCCTCAATAAAGCAATCACTCTCTCACCAACTATCAACAGGTTTGTGCGGACGGTCAAGGCATTTGTCGAGAGCCTGGTAAAAATTGTGGAATTGAAGGGCGTATAGGAAAGACACAAAGAAAGCAATCAAATAAAGGATCCCAACATGGAAGGCCATCAAGTAGAGGAAAGTCAAGTGAAGGAAGACATTCAAGTGACAGAACCCGAAAAGGAGGACAATCAAGTGGAGGACAGTCAAGTGGAGGCAAACATCCAGGTGAACGAACTCGAAGTAAAAAACAATCTAAAAAAGGAAGAAAACACGGAAGAAGTTCTAGTGAGGGAACCAAACCCAAAAAACAATCAGGCAGACGAACCAAAACTGGAAGACATTCAAATGAACGAACCCCAGATGGAATACAATCAAGTGAAGGCAAGACAACTTGCAGGCTTAAATGCATGTCAGCAAATGGTTAGTATAAAATTATAAACGCCATCTTGATGCACTATATATTTAGATATATAAATACATTCGCTGGCCTTTTTTGGAACAAAACCGAATTCAGTCTATTTTTCATAATTATTGGGTAATTATTGGGTATTTGAACTTGCTCATGACATGAACAAAAAAACCCCAACAAATTCAAGTGATCAGCTGTTTGACGGTTTAACTGAAAACATACTTAGAAAATAGAAACATTTTTACTACAAAGAATACAGTACAAAACAATCATGCATTAAAGACACGTTTGACGTTTACATAATTAATAAAATTCGTCTTTGTAATAAATGTAGTTTTATATGAGTGTATACTTGATTTATTTGCTAACCGATGTCGATTGCGTAAACCCCTAATACGTGTAGATAAAGAGGTGCTGAAGAGGCTCTAGATATGGCAGCATATATTGTAAACCAACTACTTTAAGAACATTATATTTGATAAGTTAAGGACATATTTCCCAATGTTAAATTACCATTGGTAAAGCACGAAAAGCTGGTTTATTTACTGCTAACATACTACATGATCGATTACCTCAGGTACATAAACTGAGGATGTTTGTTTGAATACCATTGCTATATTGAACAGTATCTAGGTATAGCAATATATACTTTTTAGTGTTTCCCACTGACAGTTTTAGCATATTCCAAGCCTTTTCAAATTTTCAATCGCCTAACTCGTATAATTTACCCATCACTTAGAAATAGAATCTCTTTTCTCTTTTTTATTTATTTAGTCCATTTTATAGGTATCAGATGATTTATATTGGCAACTGTTTATTTTGTTTGTAGTGGTGTGCCCACAAGTCATTTCTCTGGTAGATAATGGAGTGTTCGCAGCAGCAGCAGCTCCAGCCATAGTTGGCACCATTGCTACACTGACGTGTAATGATGGCTTTGTGATCAGCGACATTAATGGCTTCGTAACGTGTACAGGTTCTGGTGACTGGTCACCACCTGACGCAACCCTTAAGTGTTCACCTAGTACATGTAAGTTTAAACTGTGTCAAAAAAGGTAAACACTATAGTCTACGTTCAAGTGAAATAATGGTAATGTCAAAACTTAAAACAGATTAAGCAAGCTTAGCGATGGAGGATTTTCCGTCATTTGTCGGCAAATACATGTTTGTGAAAACAATAACTGGTGTAATCGGTTATCGATTTTCGCGAAATGTGATGTGATTATTTATTTTTCGGATCTAGTCGATATTGTAGTAATGTAAAACTATTAAAGAATTGTGTATGTTCTTTAGATCAAGTTAGCGAAGTCTTATAAAACAATATTTTATCGATTATATTCAAACTTAATATCTACCTATTGAAACGATACACTACTGTCAACGTTAATTCAGTTCTGATACAGTTTTACATTATCCGGTAACCACTTTTTTTCTGCTAAAGTAAAACTGACACTACGACTGCTTCCGGTCAAGCAATGCTTACTACGCTAAAGCTTCCAGTAACGTATTTATATGTAATGACAATACCACAACTTCCGGCGATGGCGCTCAGGCCGGGATCAAATTTCAATCACGTTACTTTCGCTTACTTGGCGGTGACGAAATATTACTGACGAACTATTATCCTCGTGCAAGTCAACCATAGACACTAATAATAAGAAAATATCAACAACAAAAATTACATTCAGTTCTACGTTGTATTATATAAGGGCATTAATTTTGGATGTTTCGTTTTATGAACCATTTTGACAGAGAAGACCCATAATAATAATGAAAAAAATAAAAAAATAAAGACCATAACTTAGAAAAGCTATTTTGTTCCGCCAGAAAAGAAAAGAGAATGAAATGTTCGATTATAATCTGAGAGGACGTAAAATAGAGTGAATTGAATTGGAGTTTATAGTCGCGCTAACAGCTTTGGTCGTATGGCGACTTTTCCAGCTTCCATTGGTAGAGGAAGACCACAGGTTCCCCTCTGGTCAATTTTCGTGTACGGACGGGCTTCTAGGTAGAATCACCAAAGTTCCGCAAGTTAGCTGGATAGCTTCCTCAAAAAAAAGATTCCTAGGCCCATGAGGGATCGAACCCACAGCGGTGAGGGACAAATGATTTCAAGTCAGGTTGCCGACGACATTGTCTTAATGGCGGATAACGAGGAAAAACTACAATCGATTTTACATACTGTACATAGCTGGTGTACGCGGTGGAGAGTTCTGATAAATGCAAATAAGTCGAAATGCATGCTCTTCGGAAAGGTAGAGCTCAACGAAGCGAATTTACGTTCAAAATCGGTGAGAATATACTTGAGACTTGGACACATATATATATATCTTATGTTTATTTCGCTCTTAACTATATAAATCTTGTGTAGTACCCATGCTCGACTACTGTTAATCAGTGTGGGGTTTTAAACAATTTAAACAAATAGACAATGTTCAAAACAGAGCCATGCGGTACTTTCTTGGTGTACATCGATTTACCCCAGTTTTGGCAATGACTGGAGATACCGTGTGGATACCTAGCGTCTAAAGAAGATGGGGTTCTATGCTACGACTGTGGAACAGATTGATTAAGATGAATGACAATAGAATAACAAAGCGAATTTTCGATATGGACCATTCCAAGTGTAACAATAATTGGATCACACGACATTAAACTCGTGATGACAAATTCAGAAATTTGGAAATCGTCGAACACGATAAATACAAAACATACTGCAGTCTCTGTTTGATTGAGACTATTCATGAACGGTAGTTATAAGTTCTTACTACCGTTCATTTAATATTTAATTTTAAACAGGCTATCACAACATTTAACGTGTTTTATTTTCAAATTATCCGTTATAAAATCCTTCTAGTATTACTTCTTTCAAGGTAACATAATTTCATGCAATAGTTTACACGTTTTGCTTGTCCTTTTGTCATGATGTATATACCAGTGTTTTATATATGTTTTTATAAATAATACGCTTTCATGATATTTAATCATATATGTTTTGTTTCATTTAAGCTGTTTGTACTACTCCATGTGAGAACGGCGGAGCATGTACCGCTCCTAAAACGTGCACATGTACCGCTGGGTACACTGGAGCAATATGCGCACAAGGTAAGCCTAATGGAAATGATTATCATGGATAATGAATGTTCGATTGCAATGTGAACGTTTCACATAATATTTACATTATGTGGTCCGAATATTAACTTTCATACCCCATCCAACCCATTATCCAAGAAGCGAAAACGGGGTTGGCTGGGGTATGAACTAAAACCTAAATTTCAGCTTAAAAAGTTTGCATATTGTAAAATTAAGACATTTAATAGGTATTTTTAAACAGGTTATCTAAACATTTAACGTGTTTTATTGTCTCGAATTATCCG
This sequence comes from Cyrtodaria siliqua, assembly GCA_037043455.1. NCBI lineage: Eukaryota > Metazoa > Mollusca > Bivalvia > Adapedonta > Hiatellidae > Cyrtodaria > Cyrtodaria siliqua. The sequence goes on from JAWPHD010002641.1 coordinate 10,347, forward strand.
TTATAAAATCCTTCTAAAATTACTTCTTTCAAGGTAACATATAATTTCATGCAATAGTTGTTTCCTGTCTTTAAGCTGCTTCATATAAGGGGAATAATTTGCTGTGAATCTGAAGTACCAAACAATCAATTACTTAACTTGTTTACACGGTTTGCTTCTCCTTTTGTCATGATGTATATACCAGTCATTATGCCCTATCATTTTGCAACGTACTGCATGCTTGGTGGTGTACCCTTTTACAGTTCGCCACTATGCTTTACTCTGTAATTGTACGATGACCGGACAGGCTGTGGACCCTATGATGACGCCTACCTAAAACCCATTGGGACGGTGGCGTTTGATGTTTGTGGATGATCTTTCTTGTCGTGCCCTTAAGGGTTTATTCTCTTACTGCTCTGACTACTTCCAAGTCACTGAGTACCTTCATTGTGGCTTTTTAGGCTATTTTTTTGTATTATATTTACCCGAGCATATTTGTGTTTTACTTATTTTGCCTATTGATGCTGCTTTGTTGGTTATAGATTAGATCATGGCGGGGATTTCTTTATTTACACTGTCCTGTTTTAATGGGATGACAGTAGGGTAAGTGTGATGTTAGGTGCACCCTATAACCGGTTTAAACCCCCAGTAGCCTACTTTGCCACTGACCGATCCAAGGCGGTAGCCCTATTGTCAACCCTTTTGTGTTTGTTATGTCGTTTGCATTCATTATTGCTTTTGCCTTCTTGTTTTCTGTTTGCGTGTTTGTTTCTGTGTTTTGTGGTTGACTGTCCTCCTTGAATGCTACTTTCCCTGTCCGATCTTTTTATATTTCTTTATATATGTTTTTTTAAATAAGACGCTTTCATGATATTTAATCATATATGTTTTGTTTCATTTAAGCTGTTTGTCCTACTCCATGTGAGAACGGCGGAGCATGTACCGCTCCTGAAACGTGCACATGTACCGCTGGGTACACTGGAGCAACATGCGCACAAGGTAAGCCTAATGGAAAGTATTATCATGGCTAATGAATGTTTTATTGCAATGGGATCGTTTCACATTATATTTACATTACGTGTTCCGAATATTAACTTTCATACCCCATCCAACCCATTCTCCAAAAAGCGAAAACGGGGTTGGCTATGGTATGAAATAAAACCTTAATTTCAGCTTAAAAAGTTTGCATATTGTAAAATTAAAACATTTAATAGGTCATATTAAACAGGTTATTACAACTTTTAAAGTGTTTTATTGTCGAATTATCCGTTATAAAATCATTCTAATGTTACTTCTTTCAAGGTAACATATAATTTATTGCAATAGTTGTTTCCTGTCTTTAAGCTGCTTCATATAACGGGAATAAATTGATGTGAATCTGAAGTACTAAACAATAAATTACTTAACTAGTTTACACGTTTTGCTTGTCCTTTTGTGATGATGTATATACCAGTGTTTTATATATATTTTTGTAAATAACACGCCTTCATGATATGTAATCATATATGTTTTGTTTCATTTAAGCTGTTTGTACTCTTCCATGTGAGAACGGCGGAGCATGTACCGCTCCTGAAACGTGCATATGTACCGCAGGATACACTGGAGCAACATGCGCACAAGGTAAGCCTAATGGAAAGGATTATCATGGATAATGAATGTATTATTGCAATGGAAACGTTTCACATTATCTTTACATTACGTGGTCCGAATATTAACTTTCATACCCCATCCAACCCATTCTCCAAGAAGCGAAAACGGGGTTGGCTGGGGTATGAAATGAAACCTTAGTTTTAGTTAAAAAGTTTGCATATTTTAAAATAAAGACATTTAATAGGTAATTTTAAACAGGTTACACTGGAGTAACCTGCGCACAAGGTAAGCCTAATAAAAAGGATTATCATGGATAATGCTTGTTTTATTGCAATGTGAACGTTTCACATTATATTTACATTACTTGGTCCGAATATTAACTTTCATACCCCATCCAACCCATTCTCCAAGAAGCGAAAACGGGTGTTGGCTGGGGTATGAAATAAAACCTTAATTTCAGCTTAAAAAGTTAGCATATTGTAAAATTAAGACATTTAATAATTAATTTAAACAGGTTATCACAACTTTTAACGTGTTTTATTATCGAATTATCCGTTATAAAATCCTTCTAATGTTACTTATTTCAAGGTAACATATAATTTCATGCAATAGCTGTTTACTGTCTTTAAGCTGCTTCATATAAGGGGAATAAACTGCTGTGAATCTGAAGTACTAAACAATAAATTACTTAACTAGTTTACACGTTTTGCTTGTCATTTTGTCATGATGTATATACCAGTGTTTTATATATATATTTTTAAATAACACACTTTCATGATATTTAATCATATATGTTTTGTTTCATTTAAGCTGTTTGTACTACTCCATGTGAGAACGGCGGAGCATGTACCGCTCCTGAAACGTGCACATGTACCGCTGGGTACACTGGAGCAACATGCGCACAAGGTAAGCCTAATGGAAAGGATTATCATGGATAATGAATCTTTTATTGCAATGTGAACGTTTCACATTATATTTACATTACGTGGTCCGAATATTAACTTTCATACCCCATCCAACCCATTCTCCAAGAAGCGAAAATGGGGTTGGCTGGGGTATGAAATAAAACCTTAATTTCAGCTTAAAAAGTTAGCATATTGTAAAATTAAGACATTTAATAGGTAATTTTAAACATGTTATCACATCTTTTAACGTGTTTTATTGTCGAATTATCCTTTATAAAATCCTTCTGATATTACTTCTTTCAAGGTAACATATAATTTCATTAAATAGTTGTTTCCTGTCTTTAAGCTGCTTCGTATAAGGGGAATAAACTGATGTGAATCTGAAGTACTAAACAATAAAGTACTTAACTTGTTTACATGTTTTGCTTGTCCTATTGTCATGATGTATATACCAGTGTTTTATATATGTTTTTTTAAATAACACGCTTTCATGATATTTAATCATATCTGTTTTGTTTCATTTAAGCTGTTTGTACTACTCCATGTGAGAACGGCGGAGCTTGTAGCGCTCCTGAAACGTGCACATGTACCGCTGGGTACACTGGAGCAACATGCGCACAAGGTAAGCCTAATGGAAAGGATTATCATGGATAACGAATGTTTTATTGCAATGTGAACGTTTCACATTATATTTACATTACGTTGGCCGACTATTAACTTGCATACCACATCCAACCCATTCTCCAAGAAGCGGAAACGGGGTTGTTGGTTAGAGATTAGATCATGGCGGGGATTTCTTTATTTAAACTGTCCTGTTTTAATCGGATGACAGTAGGGTAAGTGTGAGGTTTGGTGCACCCTAGAACCGGTTTAAACCCCCAGTGGCCTACTTTGCCACTGACCGTTCCAAGGAGGTAGCCCTAGTATCAACCCTTTTGTGTTTGTGATGTCGTTTGCATGTATTATTGCTTTTGCCTTTTTGTTTGCGTGTTTGTTGCTGTGTTTTGTGATTGACTGTCCTCCTTGAATGCTACTTTCCCTGTCCGATCTGTTTATATTTCTTCATATTTGTTTTTTTAAATAACACGATTTCATGATATTTAATCATATATGTTTTGTTTCATTTAAGCTGTTTGTACTACTCCATGTGAGAACGGCGGAGCATGTACCGCTCCTGAAACGTGCACATGTACCGCTGGGTACACTGGAGCAACATGCGCACAAGGTAAGCCTGATGGAAAGGATTTTCATGGATAATGAATCTTTTATTGCAATGTGAACGTTTCACATTATATTTACATTACGTGGTCCGAATATTAACTTTCATACCCCATCCAACCCATTCTCCAAGAAGCGAAAACGGGGTTGGCTGGGGTATGAAATGAAACCTTAGTTTTAGTTAAAAAGTTTGCATATTTTAAAATAAAGACATTTAATAGGTAATTTTAAACAGGTTACACTGGAGTAACATGCGCACAAGGTAAGCCTAATGAAAAGGATTATCATGGATAATGCTTGTTTTATTGCAATGTGAACGTTTCACATTATATTTACATTACTTGGTCCGAATATTAACTTTCATACCCCATCCAACCCATTCTCCAAGAAGCGAAAACGGGTGTTGGCTGGGGTATGAAATAAAACCTTAATTTCAGCTTAAAAAGTTAGCATATTGTAAAATTAAGACATTTAATAATTAATTTAAACAGGTTATCACAACTTTTAACGTGTTTTATTATCGAATTATCCGTTATAAAATCCTTCTAATGTTACTTATTTCAAGGTAACATATAATTTCATGCAATAGCTGTTTACTGTCTTTAAGCTGCTTCATATAAGGGGAATAAACTGCTGTGAATCTGAAGTACTAAACAATAAATTACTTAACTAGTTTACACGTTTTGCTTGTCATTTTGTCATGATGTATATACCAGTGTTTTATATATATATTTTTAAATAACACACTTTCATGATATTTAATCATATATGTTTTGTTTCATTTAAGCTGTTTGTACTACTCCATGTGAGAACGGCGGAGCATGTACCGCTCCTGAAACGTGCACATGTACCGCTGGGTACACTGGAGCAACATGCGCACAAGGTAAGCCTAATGGAAAGGATTATCATGGATAATGAATCTTTTATTGCAATGTGAACGTTTCACATTATATTTACATTACGTGGTCCGAATATTAACTTTCATACCCCATCCAACCCATTCTCCAAGAAGCGAAAAAGGGGTTGGCTGGGGTATGAAATAAAACCTTAATTTCAGCTTAAAAAGTTAGCATATTGTAAAATTAAGACATTTAATAGGTAATTTTAAACATGTTATCACATCTTTTAACGTGTTTTATTGTCGAATTATCCTTTATAAAATCCTTCTGATATTACTTCTTTCAAGGTAACATATAATTTCATTAAATAGTTGTTTCCTGTCTTTAAGCTGCTTCGTATAAGGGGAATAAACTGATGTGAATCTGAAGTACTAAACAATAAAGTACTTAACTTGTTTACATGTATTGCTTGTCCTATTGTCATGATGTATATACCAGTGTTTTATATATGTTTTTTTAAATAACACGCTTTCATGATATTTAATCATATCTGTTTTGTTTCATTTAAGCTGTTTGTACTACTCCATGTGAGAACGGCGGAGCTTGTAGCGCTCCTGAAACGTGCACATGTACCGCTGGGTACACTGGAGCAACATGCGCACAAGGTAAGCCTAATGGAAAGGATTATCATGGATAACGAATGTTTTATTGCAATGTGAACGTTTCACATTATATTTACATTACGTTGGCCGACTATTAACTTGCATACCACATCCAACCCATTCTCCAAGAAGCGGAAACGGGGTTGTTGGTTAGAGATTAGATCATGGCGGGGATTTCTTTATTTAAACTGTCCTGTTTTAATAGGATGACAGTAGGGTAAGTGTGAGGTTTGGTGCACCCTAGAACCGGTTTAAACCCCCAGTGGCCTACTTTGCCACTGACCGTTCCAAGGAGGTAGCCCTAGTATCAACCCTTTTGTGTTTGTGATGTCGTTTGCATGTATTATTGCTTTTGCCTTTTTGTTTGCGTGTTTGTTGCTGTGTTTTGTGATTGACTGTCCTCCTTGAATGCTACTTTCCCTGTCCGATCTGTTTATATTTCTTCATATTTGTTTTTTTAAATAACACGATTTCATGATATTTAATCATATATGTTTTGTTTCATTTAAGCTGTTTGTACTACTCCATGTGAGAACGGCGGAGCATGTACCGCTCCTGAAACGTGCACATGTACCGCTGGGTACACTGGAGCAACATGCGCACAAGGTAAGCCTGATGGAAAGGATTTTCATGGATAATGAATCTTTTATTGCAATGTGAACGTTTCACATTATATTTACATTACGTGGTCCGAATATTAACTTTCATACCCCATCCAACCCATTCTCCAAGAAGCGAAAACGGGGTTGGCTGGGGTATGAAATGAAACCTTAGTTTTAGTTAAAAAGTTTGCATATTTTAAAATAAAGACATTTAATAGGTAATTTTAAACAGGTTACACTGGAGTAACATGCGCACAAGGTAAGCCTAATGAAAAGGATTATCATGGATAATGCTTGTTTTATTGCAATGTGAACGTTTCACATTATATTTACATTACTTGGTCCGAATATTAACTTTCATACCCCATCCAACCCATTCTCCAAGAAGCGAAAACGGGTGTTGGCTGGGGTATGAAATAAAACCTTAATTTCAGCTTAAAAAGTTAGCATATTGTAAAATTAAGACATTTAATAATTAATTTAAACAGGTTATCACAACTTTTAACGTGTTTTATTATCGAATTATCCGTTATAAAATCCTTCTAATGTTACTTATTTCAAGGTAACATATAATTTCATGCAATAGCTGTTTACTGTCTTTAAGCTGCTTCATATAAGGGGAATAAACTGCTGTGAATCTGAAGTACTAAACAATAAATTACTTAACTAGTTTACACGTTTTGCTTGTCATTTTGTCATGATGTATATACCAGTGTTTTATATATATATTTTTAAATAACACACTTTCATGATATTTAATCATATATGTTTTGTTTCATTTAAGCTGTTTGTACTACTCCATGTGAGAACGGCGGAGCATGTACCGCTCCTGAAACGTGCACATGTACCGCTGGGTACACTGGAGCAACATGCGCACAAGGTAAGCCTAATGGAAAGGATTATCATGGATAATGAATCTTTTATTGCAATGTGAACGTTTCACATTATATTTACATTACGTGGTCCGAATATTAACTTTCATACCCCATCCAACCCATTCTCCAAGAAGCGAAAAAGGGGTTGGCTGGGGTATGAAATAAAACCTTAATTTCAGCTTAAAAAGTTAGCATATTGTAAAATTAAGACATTTAATAGGTAATTTTAAACATGTTATCACATCTTTTAACGTGTTTTATTGTCGAATTATCCTTTATAAAATCCTTCTGATATTACTTCTTTCAATGTAACATATAATTTCATTAAATAGTTGTTTCCTGTCTTTAAGCTGCTTCGTATAAGGGGAATAAACTGATGTGAATCTGAAGTACTAAACAATAAAGTACTTAACTTGTTTACATGTTTTGCTTGTCCTATTGTCATGATGTATATACCAGTGTTTTATATATGTTTTTTTAAATAACACGCTTTCATGATATTTAATCATATCTGTTTTGTTTCATTTAAGCTGTTTGTACTACTCCATGTGAGAACGGCGGAGCTTGTAGCGCTCCTGAAACGTGCACATGTACCGCTGGGTACACTGGAGCAACATGCGCACAAGGTAAGCCTAATGGAAAGGATTATCATGGATAACGAATGTTTTATTGCAATGTGAACGTTTCACATTATATTTACATTACGTTGGCCGACTATTAACTTGCATACCACATCCAACCCATTCTCCAAGAAGCGGAAACGGGGTTGTTGGTTAGAGATTAGATCATGGCGGGGATTTCTTTATTTAAACTGTCCTGTTTTAATAGGATGACAGTAGGGTAAGTGTGAGGTTTGGTGCACCCTAGAACCGGTTTAAACCCCCAGTGGCCTACTTTGCCACTGACCGTTCCAAGGAGGTAGCCCTAGTATCAACCCTTTTGTGTTTGTGATGTCGTTTGCATGTATTATTGCTTTTGCCTTTTTGTTTGCGTGTTTGTTGCTGTGTTTTGTGATTGACTGTCCTCCTTGAATGCTACTTTCCCTGTCCGATCTGTTTATATTTCTTCATATTTGTTTTTTTAAATAACACGATTTCATGATATTTAATCATATATGTTTTGTTTCATTTAAGCTGTTTGTACTACTCCATGTGAGAACGGCGGAGCATGTACCGCTCCTGAAACGTGCACATGTACCGCTGGGTACACTGGAGCAACATGCGCACAAGGTAAGCCTGATGGAAAGGATTTTCATGGATAATGAATCTTTTATTGCAATGTGAACGTTTCACATTATATTTACATTTCGTGGTCCGAATATTAACTTTCATACCCCATCCAACCCATTCTCCAAGAAGCGAAAACGGGGTTGGCTGGGGTATGAAATGAAACCTTAGTTTTAGTTAAAAAGTTTGCATATTTTAAAATAAAGACATTTAATAGGTAATTTTAAACAGGTTACACTGGAGTAACATGCGCACAAGGTAAGCCTAATGAAAAGGATTATCATGGATAATGCTTGTTTTATTGCAATGTGAACGTTTCACATTATATTTACATTACTTGGTCCGAATATTAACTTTCATACCCCATCCAACCCATTCTCCAAGAAGCGAAAACGGGTGTTGGCTGGGGTATGAAATAAAACCTTAATTTCAGCTTAAAAAGTTAGCATATTGTAAAATTAAGACATTTAATAATTAATTTAAACAGGTTATCACAACTTTTAACGTGTTTTATTATCGAATTATCCGTTATAAAATCCTTCTAATGTTACTTATTTCAAGGTAACATATAATTTCATGCAATAGCTGTTTACTGTCTTTAAGCTGCTTCATATAAGGGGAATAAACTGCTGTGAATCTGAAGTACTAAACAATAAATTACTTAACTAGTTTACACGTTTTGCTTGTCATTTTGTCATGATGTATATACCAGTGTTTTATATATATATTTTTAAATAACACACTTTCATGATATTTAATCATATATGTTTTGTTTCATTTAAGCTGTTTGTACTACTCCATGTGAGAACGGCGGAGCATGTACCGCTCCTGAAACGTGCACATGTACCGCTGGGTACACTGGAGCAACATGCGCACAAGGTAAGCCTAATGGAAAGGATTATCATGGATAATGAATCTTTTATTGCAATGTGAACGTTTCACATTATATTTACATTACGTGGTCCGAATATTAACTTTCATACCCCATCCAACCCATTCTCCAAGAAGCGTAAAAGGGGTTGGCTGGGGTATGAAATAAAACCTTAATTTCAGCTTAAAAAGTTAGCATATTGTAAAATTAAGACATTTAATAGGTAATTTTAAACATGTTATCACATCTTTTAACGTGTTTTATTGTCGAATTATCCTTTATAAAATCCTTCTGATATTACTTCTTTCAAGGTAACATATAATTTCATGCTATAGTTGTTTCCTGTCTTTAAGCTGCTTCATATAAGGGGAATAAACTGATGTGAATCTGAAGTACTAAACAATAAAGTACTTAACTTGTTTACATGTTTTGCTTGTCCTATTGTCATGATGTATATACCAGTGTTTTATATATTTTTTTTTAAATAACACGCTTTCATGATATTTAATCATATCTGTTTTGTTTCATTTAAGCTGTTTGTACTACTCCATGTGAGAACGGCGGAGCTTGTAGCGCTCCTGAAACGTGCACATGTACCGCTGGGTACACTGGAGCAACATGCGCACAAGGTAAGCCTAATGGAAAGGATTATCATGGATAACGAATGTTTTATTGCAATGTGAACGTTTCACATTATATTTATATTACGTTGGCCGACTATTAACTTGCATACCACATCCAACCCATTCTCCAAGAAGTGGAAACGGGGTTGTTGGTTAGAGATTAGATCATGGCGGGGATTTCTTTATTTAAACTGTCCTGTTTTAATAGGATGACAGTAGGGTAAGTGTGAGGTTTGGTGCACCCTAGAACCGGTGTAAACCCCCAGTGGCCTACTTTGCCACTGACCGTTGCAAGGAGGTAGCCCTAGTATCAACCCTTTTGTGTTTGTGATGTCGTTTGCATGTATTATTGCTTTTGCCTTTTTGTTTGCGTGTTTGTTGCTGTGTTTTGTGATTGACTGTCCTCCTTGAATGCTACTTTCCCTGTCCGATCTGTTTATATTTCTTCATATTTGTTTTTTTAAATAACACGATTTCATGATATTTAATCATATATGTTTTGTTTCATTTAAGCTGTTTGTACTACTCCATGTGAGAACGGCGGAGCATGTACCGCTCCTGAAACGTGCACATGTACCGCTGGGTACACTGGAGCAACATGCGCACAAGGTAAGCCTGATGGAAAGGATTATCATGGATAATGAATCTTTTATTGCAATGTGAACGTTTCACATTATATTTACATTACGTGGTCCGAATATTAACTTTCATACCCCATCCAACCCATTCTCCAAGAAGCGAAAACGGGGTTGGCTGGGGTATGAAATGAAACCTTAGTTTTAGTTAAAAAGTTTGCATATTTTAAAATAAAGACATTTAATAGGTAATTTTAAACAGGTTACACTGGAGTAACATGCGCACAAGGTAAGCCTAATGAAAAGGATTATCATGGATAATGCTTGTTTTATTGCAATGTGAACGTTTCACAATATATTTACATACTTGGTCCGAATATTAACTTTCATACCCCATCCAACCCATTCTCCAAGAAGCGAAAACGGGTGTTGGCTGGGGTATGAAATAAAACCTTAATTTCAGCTTAAAAAGTTAGCATATTGTAAAATTAAGACATTTAATAATTAATTTAAACAGGTTATCACAACTTTTAACGTGTTTTATTATCGAATTATCCGTTATAAAATCCTTCTAATGTTACTTATTTCAAGGTAACATATAATTTCATGCAATAGCTGTTTACTGTCTTTAAGCTGCTTCATATAAGGGGAATAAACTGCTGTGAATCTGAAGTACTAAACAATAAATTACTTAACTAGTTTACACGTTTTGCTTGTCATTTTGTCATGATGTATATACCAGTGTTTTATATATATATTTTTAAATAACACACTTTCATGATATTTAATCATATATGTTTTGTTTCATTTAAGCTGTTTGTACTACTCCATGTGAGAACGGCGGAGCATGTACCGCTCCTGAAACGTGCACATGTACCGCTGGGTACACTGGAGCAACATGCGCACAAGGTAAGCCTAATGGAAAGGATTATCATGGATAATGAATCTTTTATTGCAATGTGAACGTTTCACATTATATTTACATTACGTGGTCCGAATATTAACTTTCATACCCCATCCAACCCATTCTCCAAGAAGCGAAAAAGGGGTTGGCTGGGGTATGAAATAAAACCTTAATTTCAGCTTAAAAAGTTAGCATATTGTAAAATTAAGACATTTAATAGGTAATTTTAAACATGTTATCACATCTTTTAACGTGTTTTATTGTCGAATTATCCTTTATAAAATCCTTCTGATATTACTTCTTTCAAGGTAACATATAATTTCATTAAATAGTTGTTTCCTGTCTTTAAGCTGCTTCATATAAGGGGAATAAACTGATGTGAATCTGAAGTACTAAACAATAAAGTACTTAACTTGTTTACATGTTTTGCTTGTCCTATTGTCATGATGTATATACCAGTGTTTTATATATGTTTTTTTAAATAACACGCTTTCATGATATTTAATCATATCTGTTTTGTTTCATTTAAGCTGTTTGTACTACTCCATGTGAGAACGGCGGAGCTTGTAGCGCTCCTGAAACGTGCACATGTACCGCTGGGTACACTGGAGCAACATGCGCACAAGGTAAGCCTAATGGAAAGGATTATCATGGATAACGAATGTTTTATTGCAATGTGAACGTTTCACATTATATTTACATTACGTTGGCCGACTATTAACTCGCATACCACATCCAACCCATTCTCCAAGAAGCGGAAACGGGGTTGTTGGTAAGAGATTAGATCATGGCGGGGATTTCTTTATTTAAACTGTCCTGTTTTGATAGGATGACAGTAGGGTAAGTATGAGGTTTGGTGCACCCTAGAACCGGTTTAAACCCCCAGTGGCCTACTTTGCCACTGACCGTTCCAAGGAGGTAGCCCTAGTATCAACCCTTTTGTGTTTGTGATGTCGTTTGCATGTATTATTGCTTTTGCCTTTTTGTTTGCGTGTTTGTTGCTGTGTTTTGTGATTGACTGTCCTCCTTGAATGCTACTTTCCCTGTCCGATCTGTTTATATTTCTTCATATTTGTTTTTTTAAATAACACGATTTCATGATATTTAATCATATATGTTTTGTTTCATTTAAGCTGTTTGTACTACTCCATGTGAGAACGGCGGAGCATGTACCGCTCCTGAAACGTGCACATGTACCGCTGGGTACACTGGAGCAACATGCGCACAAGGTAAGCCTGATGGAAAGGATTATCATGGATAATGAATCTTTTATTGCAATGTGAACGTTTCACATTATATTTACATTACGTGGTCCGAATATTAACTTTCATACCCCATCCAACCCATTCTCCAAGAAGCGAAAACGGGGTTGGCTGGGGTATGAAATGAAAACTTAGTTTTAGTTAAAAAGTTTGCATATTTTAAAATAAAGACATTTAATAGGTAATTTTAAACAGGTTATCAAAACTTTTAACGTGTTTTATTGTCGAATTATCCGTTATAAAGTCCTACTAATATTACCTCTTTGAGGTACCATATAATTTCATGCAATAGTTGTTTCCTGTCTTTAAGCTGCTTCATATCAGGGAATAAACTGCTGTGAATCTGAAGTACTAAACAATAAATTACTTAACTTGTTTACACGTTTTGCTTGTCCTTTTGTCATGATGTATATACCAATGTTTTATATATGTTTTTTTAAATAACAGGCTTTCATGATATTTAATCATATAAGTTTTGTTTCATTTAAGCTGTTTGTACTACTCCATGTGAGAACGGCGGAGCATGTACCGCTCCTGAAACATGCACATGTAATGCTGGATACACTGGAGCAACATGCGCACAAGGTAAGCCTAATGGAAAGGATTATCATGGATAATGCATGTTTTATTGCAATGTGAAAGTTTCACATTATATTTACATTACGTGGTCCGAATATTAACTTTCATACCCCATCCAACCCATTCTCCAAGAAGCGAAAACCGGGTTGGCTGGGGTATGAAATAAAACCTTAATTTCAGCTTATAAAGTTAGCATATTGTAAACTAAGACATTTAATAGGTCATTTTAAACAGGTTATCACAACTTTTAACGTGTTTTATTGTCGAATTAACCGTTATAAAATCCTTCTAATATTGTTTCTTTCAAGGTAACATATAATTTCATGCTATAGTTGTTTCCTGGATTTAAGCTGCTTCATATAAGGGGAATAAACTGCTGTGAATCTGAAGTACTAAACAATAAATTACTTAACTTGTTTACACGTTTTGCTTGTTCTTTTGTAATGATGTATATACCAGTGTTTTATATTTGTTTTTTTTAAATAACACGCTTACATGATATTTAATCATATATGTTTGGTTTCATTTAAGCTGTTTGTACTACTCAATGTGAGAACGGCGGAGCATGTACCGCTCCTGAAACGTGCACATGTACCGCTGGGTACACTGGAGCAACATGCGCACAAGGTAAGACTAGTGGAAAGAATTATCATGGCTAATGAATGTTTTATTGCAATGGGAACGTTTCACATTATATTTACATTACGTGTTCCGAATATTAACTTTCATACCACATCCAACCAATTCTCGAAGAAGCGAAAACGGGGTTGGCTATGGTATGAAATAAAACCTTAATTTCAGCTTAAAAAGTTAGCATATTGTAAAATTAAGACATTTAATAGGTAATTTTAAACAGGTTGTCACAACTTTTTAACGTGTTTTATAGTCGAATTATCCGTTATAAAATCCTTCTAATGTTACTTATTTCAAAGTAACATATAATTTCATGCAATAGTTGTTCCTGTCTTTAAGCTGCTTCCTATAAGGGGAATAAACTGCTGTGAATATGAAGTACTAAACAATAAATTACTTAATTAGTTTACACGTTTTGCTTGTCATTTTGTCATGATGTATATACCAGTGTTTTATATATATTTTTTTAAATAACACGCTTTCATGATATTTAATCATATATGTTTTGTTTCATTTAAGCTGTTTGTGCTACTCCATGTGAGAACGGCGGAGCATGTACCGCTCCTGAAACGTGCACATGTGCCGCTGGATACACTGGAGTAACATGCTCACAAGGTAAGCCTAATGAAAAGGATTATCATGGATAATGCTTGTTTTATTGCAATGTGAACGTTTCACATTATATTTACATTACGTGGTCCGAATATTAACTTTCATACCACATCCAACCCATTCTCCAAGAAGCAAAAACGGGTGTTGGCTGGGGTATGAAATAAAACCTTAATTTCAGCTTAAAAAGTTAGCATATTGTAAAATTAAGACATTTAATAATTAATTTAAACAGGTTATCACAACTTTTAACGTGTTTTATTGTCGAATTATCCGTTATAAAATCCTTCTAATGTTACTTATTTCAAGGTAACATATAATTTCATGCAATAGCTGTTTACTGTCTTTAAGCTGCTTCATATAATGGGAATAAACAGCTGTGAATCTGAAGTACTAAACAATAAATTACTTAACTAGTTTACACGTTTTGCTTGTCATTTTGTCATGATGTATATACCAGTGTTTTATATATATATTTTTAAATAACACACTTTCATGATATTTAATCATATATGTTTTGTTTCATTTAAGCTGTTTGTACTACTCCATGTGAGAACGGCGGAGCATGTACCGCTCCTGAAACGTGCACATGTACCGCTGGGTACACTGGAGCAACATGCGCACAAGGTAAGCCTAATGAAAAGGATTATCATGGATAATGCTTGTTTTATTGCAATGTGAACGTTTCACATTATATTTACATTACGTGGTCCGAATATTAACTTTCATACCACATCCAACCCATTCTCCAAGAAGCAAAAACGGGTGTTGGCTGGGGTATGAAATAAAACCTTAATTTCAGCTTAAAAAGTTAGCATATTGTAAAATTAAGACATTTAATAATTAATTTAAACAGGTTATCACAACTTTTAACGTGTTTTATTGTCGAATTATCCGTTATAAAATCCTTCTAATGTTACTTATTTCAAGGTAACATATAATTTCATGCAATAGCTGTTTACTGTCTTTAAGCTGCTTCATATAAAGGGAATAAACAGCTGCGAATCTGAAGTACTAAACAATAAATTACTTAACTAGTTTACACGTTTTGCTTGTCATTTTGTCATGATGTATATACCAGTGTTTTATATATATATTTTTAAATAACACACTTTCATGATATTTAATCATATATGTTTTGTTTCATTTAAGCTGTTTGTACTACTCCATGTGAGAACGGCGGAGCATGTACCGCTCCTGAAACGTGCACATGTACCGCTGGGTACACTGGAGCAACATGCGCACAAGGTAAGCCTAATGGAAAGGATTATCATGGATAATGAATCTTTTATTGCAATGTGAACGTTTCACATTATATTTACATTACGTGGTCCGAATATTAACTTTCATACCCCATCCAACCCATTCTAACGGTGTTGGCTGGGGTATGAAATAAAACCTTAATTTCAGCTTAAAAAGTTTGCATATTGTAAAATAAAGACATTTAGTAGGTAATTTTAAACAGGTTATCAACACTTTTAACGTGTTTTATTGTCGAATTATCCGTTATAAAATCCTTCTAATATTACTTCTTTGAGGTATCATATAATTTCATGCAATAGTTGTTTCCTGTCTTTAAGCTGCTTCAGATCAGGGGAATAAACTGCTGTGAATCTGAATTACTAAACAATAAATTACTTAACTGGTTAACACGTTTTGCTTGTTCTTTTGTCATGATGTATATACCAATGTTTTATATATGTTTTTTTAAATAACACGCTTTCATGATATTTAATCATATATGTTTTGTTTCATTTAAGCTGTTTGTACTACTTTATGTGAGAACGGCGGAGCATGTACCGCTCCTGAAACATGCACATGTACTGCTGGATACACTGGAGCAACATGCTCACAAGGTAAGCCTAATGGAAAGGATTGTCATGGATAATGCATGTTTTATTGCAATGTGAACGTTTCACATTATATTTACATTACGTGTTCTGAATATTAACTTTCATACCCCATCCAACCCATTCTCCAAGAAGCGAAAACAGAGTAGGCTGGGGTATGAAATAAAACCTTAATTTCAGCTTAAAAAAGTAAGCATATTGTAAAACTAAGACATTTAATAGGTCATTTTAAACAGGTTATCACAACTTTTAACGTGTTTTATTGTCGAATTATCCGTTATAAAATCCTTCTAATACTATTACTTTCAAGGTAATATATAATTTCATGCAATAGTTGTTTCCTTGATTTAAGCTGCTTCATATAAATGAATTGAACTGCTGTGAATCTGTAGTACTAAACAGTCAATTAATTAACTTGTTTACACGTTTTGCTTGTCCTTTTGTCATGATGTATATACCAGTGTTTTATATATGTTTTTTTTAAATAACACGCTTTCATGATATTTAATCATATATGTTTTGTTTGATTTAAGCTGTTTGTACTTCTCCATGTGAGAACGGCGGAGCATGTACCGCTCCTGAAACGTGCACATGTACCGCTGGGTACACTGGAGCAACGTGCGCACAAGGTAAGCCTAATGGAAAGGATTATCATGGACAATGAATGTTTTATTGCAATGGGAACGTTTCACATTATATTTACATTACGTGTTCCGAATATTAACTTTCATACCACATCCAACCCATTCTGCAAGAAGCGAAAACGGGGTTGGTTATGGTATGAAATAAAACCTTAATTTCAGCTTAAAAAGTTCGCATATTTTAAAAGTAGAACATTTAATAGGTAATTGTAAACAGGTTGTCCCAACTTTTAAAGTATTTTATTGTCGAATTATCCGTTATAAAATCCTTCTAATGTTACTTATTTCAAGGTAACATATAATGTCATGCAATAGTTGTTTGCTGTCTTTAACCTGCTTCATATAAGGGGAATAAACTGCTGTGAATCTTAAGTACTAAACAATCAATTACTTAACCAGTTGACACGTTTTGGTTGTCCTTTTGTCATGATGTATATACCAGTGTTTTATATATGTTTTTTTAAATAATACGCTTTCATGATATTTATTCATATATGTTTTCTTTCATTTAAGCTGTTTGTATTACTCCATGTGAGAACGGCGGAGCATGTAGCGCTCCTGAAACGTGCACATGTACCGCTGAATACACTGGAGCAACATGCGCACAAGGTAAGCCTAATGTAAAGGATTATCATGGATAATGCATGTTTTATTGCAATGTGAAAGTTTCACATTATATTTACATTACGTGGTCCGAATATTAACTTTCATACCCCATCCAACCCATTCTCTAAGAAGCAAAAACGGGGTTAGCTGGGGTATGAAATAAAACCTTAATTTCAGCTTATAAAGTTAGCATATTGTAAACTAAGACATTTAATAGCTCATTTTAAACAGGTTATCACAACTTTTAACGTGTTTTATTGTCGAATTATCCGTTATAAAATCTTTCTAATATTACTTCTTTTAAGGTACCATGTAATTTCATGCAATAGTTGTTTCCTGTCTTTAAGATGCTTCATATCAGGGGAATAAACTGCTGTGAATCTCAAGTACTAAACAATAAATTACTTAATTTGTTAACACGTTTTGCTTGTCCTTTTGTAATGATGTATATACCAGTGTTTTATATATGTATTTTTAAATAAAACGCTTTCATGATATTTAATCATATATGTTTTGTTTATTTTAAGCTGTTTGTACTACTCCATGTGAGAACGGCGGAGCATGTACAGCTCCTGAAACATGCACATGTACCGCTGGATACACTGGAGTAACATGCGCACAAGGTAAGCCTAATGAAAAGGATTATCATGAATAATGCATGTTTTATTGCAATGTGAAAGTTTCACATTATATTTACATTACGTGGTCCGAATATTAACTTTCATACCCCATCCAACCCATTCTACAAGAAGCGAAAACGGGGTTGGCTGGGGTATGAAATAAAACCTTAATTTCAGCTTAAAAAGTTAGCATATTGTAAAACTAAGACATTTAATAGGTCATTTTAAACAGGTTATCACAACTTTTAACGTGTTTTATTTTCGAATTATCCGTTATAAAATCCTTCTAATATTGTTTCTTTCAAGGTAACATATAATTTCATGCAATAGTTGTTTCCTGGATTTAAGGTGCTTCATATAAAGGAAAAAAACTGCTGTGAATCTGAAGTACTAAACAATCAATTACTTAACTTTTTTACACGTTTTGCTTGTCCTTTTGTCATGATGTATATACCAATGTTTTATATATGTTTTTTTTAAATAACAGGCTTTCATGATATTTAATCATATAAGTTTTGTTTCATTTAAGCTGTTTGTTCTACTCCATGTGAGAACGGCGGAGCATGTACCGCTCCTGAAACATGCACATGTACTGCTGGATACACTGGAGCAACATGCGCACAAGGTAAGCCTAATGGAAAGGATTATCATGAATAATGCATGTTTTATTGCAATGTGAAAGTTTCACATTATATTTACATTACGTGGTCCGAATATTAACTTTCATACCCCATCCAACCCATTCTCCAAGAAGCGAAAACGGGGTTGGCTGGGGTATGAAATAAAACCTTAATTTCAGCTTATAAAGTTAGCATATTGTAAACTAAGACATTTAATAGGTAATTTTAAACAGGTTATCACAACTTTTAACGTGTTTTATTGTCGAATTATCCGTTATAAAATCCTTCTAATATTACTTCTTTTAAGGTACCATGTAATTTCATGCAATAGTTGTTTCCTGTCTTTAAGATGCTTCATATCAGGGGAATAAACTGCTGTGAATCTCAAGTACTAAACAATAAATTACTTAATTTGTTTACACGTTTTGCTTGTCCTTTTGTAATGATGTATATACCAGTGTTTTATATATGTTTTTTTAAATAACACGCTTTCATGATATTTAATCATATATGTTTTGTTTCATTTAAGCTGTCTGTACTACTCCATGTGAGAACGGCGGAGCATGTACAGCTCCTGAAACATGCACATGTACCGCTGGATACACTGGAGTAACATGCGCACAAGGTAAGCCTAATGAAAAGTATTATCATGAATAATGCATGTTTGATTGCAATGTGAAAGTTTCACATTATATTTACATTACGTGGTCCGACTATTAACTTTCATACCCCAATCGAACCCATTCTCCAGGAAGCGAAAACGGGGTTGGCTGGGGTATGAAATAAAACCTTAATTTCAGCTTAAAAAGTTAGAATAATGTAAAATTAAGACATTTAATAGGTAATTTTAAACATGTTATCACATCTTTTAACGTGTTTTATTGTCGAATTATCCTTTATAAAATCCTTCTAATATTACTTCTTTAAAGGTAACATATAATTTCATTCAATAGTTGTTTCCTGTCTTTAAGCTGCTTCATATCAGGGGAATAAACTGCTGTGAATCTGAATTACTAAACAATAAATTACTTAACTTGTTTACATGTTTTGCTTGTCCTATTGTCATGATGTATATACCAGTGTTTTATATATGTTTTTTTTAAATAACACGCTTTCATGATATTTAATCATATCTGTTTTGTTTCATTTAAGCTGTTTGTACTACTCCATGTGAGAACGGCGGAGCATGTAGCGCTCCTGAAACGTGCACATGTACCGCTGGGTACACTGGAGCAACATGCGCACAAGGTAAGCCTAATGGAAAGGTTTATCATGGATAATGAATGTTTTATTGCAATGTGAACGTTTCACATTATATTTAAATTACGTTGGCCGACTATTAAATTGCATACCACATCCAACCCATTATCCAAGAAGCGAAAACGGGGTTGTTGGTTAGAGATTAGATCATGGCGGGGATTTCTTTATTTAAACTATCCTGTTTTAATAGGATGACAGTAGCGTAAGTGTGAGGTTTGGTGCACCCTAGAACCGGTTTAAACCCCCAGTGGCTTACTTTTCCACTGACCGTTCCAAGGAGGTAGCCCTATTATCAACCCTTTTGTGTTTGTGATGTCGTTTTCATGTATTATTGCTTTTGCTTTCTTGTTTGCGTGTTTGTTTCTGTGTTTTGTGATTGACTGTCCTCCTTGAATGCTAATTTCCCTGTCCGATCTGTTTATATTTCTTCATATTTGTTGTTTTAAATAACATGCTTTCATGATATTTAATCATATATGTTTTGTTTCATTTAAGCTGTTTGTACTACTCCATGTGAGAACGGCGGAGCATGTACCGCTCCTGAAACGTGCACATGTACCGCTGGGTACACTGGAGCAACATGCGCACAAGGTAAGCCTAATGGAAAGGATTATCATGGATAATGAATGTTTTATTGCAATGTGAACGTTTCACATTATATTTACATTACGTGGTCCGAATATTAACTTTCACACCCCATCCAACCCATTCTAACGGGGTTGGCTGGGGTATGAAATAAAACCTATATTTCAGCTTAAAAAGTTTGCATATTGTAAAATAAAGTCATTTAGTAGGTAATTTTAAACAGGTTATCAAAACTTTTAACGTGTTTTATTGTCGAATTATCCGTTATAAAATCCTTCTAATATTACTTCTTTGAGGTACCATATAATTTCATGCAATTGTTGTTTCCTGTCTTTAAGCTGCTTCATATCAGGGGAATAAACTGCTGTGAATCTGAATTACTAAACAATAAATAACTTAACTGGTTAACACGTTTTGCTTGTCCTTTTGTCATGATGTATATGCCAATGTTTTATATATGTTTTTTTAAATAACACGCTTTCATGATATTTAATCATATATGTTTTGTTTCATTTAAGCTGTTTGTACTACTTTATGTGAGAACGGCGGAGCATGTACCGCTCCTGAAACATGCACATGTACTGCTGGATACACTGGAGCAACATGCTCACAAGGTAGGCCTAATGGAAAGGATTGTCATGGATAATGCATATTTTATTGCAATGTGAACGTTTCACATTATATTTACATTACGTGTTCTGAATATTAACTTTCATACCCCATCCAACCCATTCTCCAAGAAGCGAAAACAGGGTGGGCTGGGGTATGAAATAAAACCTTAATTTCAGCTTAAAAAGTAAGCATATTGTAAAACTAAGACATTTAATAGGTAATTTTAAACAGGTTATCACAACTTTTAATGTGTTTTATTGTCGAATTATCCGTTATAAAATCCTTCTAATACTATTACTTTCAAGGTAATATATAATTTCATGCAATAGTTGTTTCCTTGATTTAAGCTGCTTCATATAAATGAAATAAACTGCTGTGAATCTGTAGTACTAAACAGTAAATTATTTAACTTGTTTACACGTTTTGCTTGTCCTTTTGTCATGATGTATATACCAGTGTTTTATATATGTTTTTTTTAAATAACACGCTTTCATGATATTTAATCATATATGTTTTGTTTCATTTAAGCTGTGTGTACTACTCCATGTGAGAACGGCGGAGCATGTACCGCTCCTGAAACGTGCACATGTACCGCTGGGTACACTGGAGCAACGTGCGCACAAGGTAAGCCTAATGGAAAGGATTATCATGGACAATGAATGTTTTATTGCAATGGGAACGTTTCACATTATATTTACATTACGTGTTCCGAATATTAACTTTCATACCACATCCAACCCATTCTACAAGACGCGAAAACGGGGTTGGCTATGGTATGAAATAAAACCTTAATTTCAGCTTTAAAAGTTCGCATATTTTAAAAGTAGAACATTTAATAGGTAATTTTAAACAGGTTGTCCCAACTTTTAAAGTATTTTATTGTCGACATATCCGTTATAAAATCCTTCTAATGTTACTTATTTCAAGGTAACATATAATGTCATGCAATAGTTGTTTCCTGTCTTTAACCTGCTTCATATAAGGGGAATATACTGCTGTGAATCTTAAGTACTAAACAATCAATTACTTAACCAGTTGACACGTTTTGGTTGTCCTTTTGTCATGATGTATATACCAGTGTTTTATATATGTTTTTTTAAATAACACGCTTTCATGATATTTAATCATATATGTTTTCTTTCATTTAAGCTGTTTGTATTACTCCATGTGAGAACGGCGGAGCATGTAGCGCTCCTGAAACGTGCACATGTACCGCTGAATACACTGGAGCAACATGCGCACAAGGTAAGCCTAATGGAAAGGATTATCATGGATAATGCATGTTTTATTGCAATGTGAAAGTTTCACATTATATTTACATTACGTGGTCCGAATATTAACTTTCATACCCCATCCAACCCATTCTCCAAGAAGCAAAAACGGGGTTGGCTGGGGTATGAAATAAAACCTTAATTTCAGCTTATAAAGTTAGCATATTGTAAACTAAGACATTTAATAGCTCATTTTAAACAGGTTATCACAACTTTTAACGTGTTTTATTGTCGAATTATCCGTTATAAAATCTTTCTAATATTACTTCTTTTAAGGTACCATGGAATTTCATGCAATAGTTGTTTCCTGTCTTTAAGATGCTTCATATCAGGGGAATAAACTGCTGTGAATCTCAAGTACTAAACAATAAAATACTTAATTTGTTTACACGTTTTGCTTGTCCTTTTGTAATGATGTATATACCAGTGTTTTATATATGTATTTTTAAATAACACACTTTCATGATATTTAATCATATATGTTTTGTTTCATTTAAGCTGTTTGTACTACTCCATGTGAGAACGGCGGAGCATGTACAGCTCCTGAAACATGCACATGTACCGCTGGATACACTGGAGTAACATGCGCACAAGGTAAGCCTAATGAAATGGATTATCATGAATAATGCATGTTTTATTGCAATGTGAAAGTTTCACATTATATTTACATTACGTGGTCCGAATATTAACTTTCATACCCCATCCAACCCATTCTCCAAGAAGCGAAAACGGGGTTGGCTGGGGAATGAAATAAAACCTTAATTTCAGCTTAAAAAGTTAGCATATTGTAAAACTAAGACATTTAATAGGTCATTTTAAACAGGTTATCACAACTTTTAACGTGTTTTATTTTCTAATTATCCGTTATAAAATCCTTCTAATATTGTTTCTTTCAAGGTAACATATAATTTCATGCAATAGTTGTTTCCTGGATTTAAGCTGCTTCATATAACTGAATAAACTGCTGTGAATCTCAAGTACTAAACAATAAATTACTTAACTTGTTTACACGTTTTGCTTGTCCTTTTGTCATGATGTATATACGAGTGTTTTATATATGTTTTTTTTAAATAACACGCTTTCATGATATTTAATCATATATGTTTCGTTTGATTTAAGCTGTTTGTACTACTCCATGTGAGAACGGCGGAGCATGCACCGCTCCTGAAACGTGCACATGTACCGCTGGATACACTGGAGCAACATGCGCACAAGGTTAGCCTAATGGAAAGGATTGTCATGGATAATGAATGTTTTATTGCAATGTGAACGTTTCACATTATATTTACATTACGTGGTCCGACTATTAACTTTCATACCCCATCCAACCCATTCTCCAAGAAGCGAAAACGGGGTTGGCTGGGGTATGAAATAAAACCTTAATTTCAGCTTAAAAAGTTAGAATAATGTAAAATTAAGACATTTAATAGGTAATTTTAAACATGTTATCACATCTTTTAACGTGTTTTATAGTCGAATTATCCTTTATAAAATCCTTCTAATATTACTTCTTTAAAGGTAACATATAATTTCATTCAATAGTTGTTTCCTGTCTTTAAGCTGCTTCATATAAGGGGAATAAACTGATGTGAATCTGAAGTACTAAACAATAAATTACTTAACTTGTTGACATGTTTTGCTTGTCCTATTGTCATGATGTATATACCCGTGTTTTATATATGTTTTTTTAAATAACACGCTTTCATGATATTTAATCATATCTGTTTTGTTTCATTTAAGCTGTTTGTACTACTCTATGTGAGAACGGCGGAGCATGTAGCGCTCCTGAAACGTGCACATGTACCGCTGGGTACACTGGATCAACATGCGCACAAGGTAAGCCTAATGGAAAGGATTATCATGGATAATGAATGTTTTATTGCAATGTGAACGTTTCACATTATATTTACATTACGTTGGCCGACTATTAAATTGCATACCACATCCAACCCATTCTCCAAGAAGCGAAAACGTGGTTGTTGGTTAGAGATTAGATCATGGGGGGATTTCTTTATTTAAACTATCCTGTTTTAATAGGATGACAGTAGGGTAAGTGTGAGGTTTGGTGCACCCTAGAACCGGTTTAAACCCCCAGTGGCCTACTTTTCCACTGACCGTTCCAAGGAGGTAGCCCTATTATCAACCCTTTTGTGTTTGTGATGTCGTTTTCATGTATTATTGCTTTTGCCTTCTTGTTTGCGTGTTTGTTTCTGTGTTTTGTGATTGACTGTCCTCCTTGAATGCTACTTTCTCTGTCCGATCTGTTTATATTTCTTCATATTTGTTTTTTTAAATAACATGCTTTCATGATATTTAATCATATATGTTTTGTTTCATTTAAGCTGTTTGTACTACTCCATGTGAGAACGGCGGAGCATGTACCGCTCCTGAAACGTGCACATGTACCGCTGGGTACACTGGAGCAACATGCGCACAAGGTAAGCCTAATGGAAAGGATTATCATGGATAATGAATGTTTTATTGCAATGTGAACGTTTCACATTATATTTACATTACGTGGTCCGAATATTAACTTTCATACCCCATCCAACCCATTCTAACGGGGTTGGCTGGGGTATGAAATAAAACCTTAAGTTCAGCTTAAAAAGTTTGCATATTGTGAAATAAAGACATTTAATAGGTAATTTTAAACAGGTTATCAAAACTTTTAACGTGTTTTATTGTCGAATTATCCGTTATAAAATCCTTCTAATATTACTTCTTTGAGGTACCATATAATTTCATGCAATAGTTGTTTCCTGTCTTTAAGCTGCTTCATATCAGGGGAATAAACTGCTGTGAATCTGAATTACTAAACAATAAATTACTTAACTGGTTAACACGTTTTGCTTGTCCTTTTGTCATGATGTATATACCAATGTTTTTTATATGTTTTTATAAATAACACGCTTTCATGATATTTAATCATATATGTTTTGTTTCATTTAAGCTGTTTGTACTACTCCATGTGAGAACGGCGGAGCATGTACCGCTCCTGAAACGTGCACATGTACCGCTGGGTACTCTGGAGCAACGTGCGAACAAGGTAAGCCTAATGGAAAGGATTATCATGGACAATGAATGTTTTATTGCAATGGGAACGTTTCACATTATATTTACATTACGTGTTCCGAATATTAACTTTCATACCACAACCAACCCATTCTGCAAGAAGCGAAAACGGTGTTGGCTATGGTATGAAATAAAACCTTAATTTCAGCTTAAAAAATTCGCATATTTTAAAAGTAGAACATTTAATAGGTAATTTTAAACAGGTTGTCCCAACTTTTAAAGTATTTTATTGTCGATTTATCCGTTATAAAATCCTTCTAATATTACTTTTTTCAAGGTAACATATAATATCATGCAGTCATTGTTTCCTGTCTTTAAGCTGTTTCATATAAGGGGAATAAACTGCTGTGAATCTGAAGTACTAAACAATAAATTACTTAACTTGTTTACACGTTTTGCTTGTCCTTTTGTCATGATGTATATACCAGTGTTTTATATATGTTTTTTTTAAATAACACGCTTTCATGATATGTAATCATATATGTTTTGTTTCATTTAAGCTGTTTGTACTACTCCATGTGAGAACGGCGGAGCTTGTAGCGCTCCTGAAACGTGCACATGTACCGCTGGGTACACTGGAGCAACATGCGCACAAGGTAAGCCTAATGGAAAGGATTTTCACGGATAATGAATGATTGCAATGTGAATGTTTCACATTATATTTACATTACGTGGTCCGAATATTAACTTTCATACCCCATCCAACCCATTCTCCAAGAAGCGAAAACGGGGTCGCCTGGGCTATGAAATAAAACCTTAATTTCAGCTTAAAAAGTTTGCATATTGTAAAATTAAGACATTTAATAGGTAATTTTAAACATGTTATCACATCTTTTAACGTGTTTTATAGTCGAATTATCCTTTATAAAATCCTTCTAATATTACTTCTTTAAAGGTAACATATAATTTCATTCAATAGTTGTTTCCTGTCTTTAAGCTGCTTCATATAAGGGGAATAAACTGATGTGAATCTGAAGTACTAAACAATAAATTACTTAACTTGTTGACATGTTTTGCTTGTCCTATTGTCATGATGTATATACCCGTGTTTTATATATGTTTTTTTAAATAACACGCTTTCATGATATTTAATCATATCTGTTTTGTTTCATTTAAGCTGTTTGTACTACTCCATGTGAGAACGGCGGAGCATGTAGCGCTCCTGAAACGTGCACATGTACTGCTGGGTACACTGGAGCAACATGCGCACAAGGTAAGCCTAATGGAAAGGTTTATCATGGATAATGAATGTTTTATTGCAATGTGAACGTTTCACATTATATTTACATTACGTTGGCCGACTATTAAATTGCATACCACATCAAACCCATTCTCCAAGAAGCGAAAACGGGGTTGTTGGTTAGAAATTAGATCATGGGGGGATTTCTTTATTTAAACTATCCTGTTTTAATAGGATGACAGTAGGGTAAGTGTGAGGTTTGGTGCACCCTAGAACCGGTTTAAACCCCCAGTGGCCTACTTTTCCACTGACCGTTCCAAGGAGGTAGCCCTATTATCAACCCTTTTGTGTTTGTGATGTCGTTTTCATGTATTATTGCTTTTGCCTTCTTGTTTGCGTGTTTGTTTCTGTGTTTTGTGATTGACTGTCCTCCTTGAATGCTACTTTCCCTGTCCGATCTGTTTATATTTCTTCATATTTGTTTTTTAAATAACATGCTTTCATGATATTTAATCATATATGTTTTGTTTCATAAGCTGTTTGTACTACTCCATGTGAGAACGGCGGAGCATGTACCGCTCCTGAAACGTGCACATGTACCGCTGGGTACACTGGAGCAACATGCGCACAAGGTAAGCCTAATGGAAAGGATTATCATGGATAATGAATGTTTTATTGCAATGTGAACGTTTCACATTATATTTACATTACGTGGTCCGAATATTAACTTTCATACCCCATCCAACCCATTCTAACGGGGTTGGCTGGGGTATGAAATAAAACCTTAAGTTCAGCTTAAAAAGTTTGCATATTGTAAAATAAAGACATTTAATAGGTAATTTTAAACAGGTTATCAAAACTTTTAACGTGTTTTATTGTCGAATTATCCGTTATAAAATCCTTCTAATATTACTTTTTTGAGGTACCATATAATTTCATGCAATAGTTGTTTCCTGTCTTTAAGCTGCTTTATATCAGGGGAATAAACTGCTGTGAATCTGAATTACTAAACAATAAATTACTTAACTGGTTAACACGTTTTGCTTGTCCTTTTGTCATGATGTATATACCAATGTTTTTTATATGTTTTTATAAATAACACGCTTTCATGATATTTAATCATATATGTTTTGTTTCATTTAAGCTGTTTGTACTACTCCATGTGAGAACGGCGGAGCATGTACCGCTCCTGAAACGTGCACATGTACCGCTGGGTACTCTGGAGCAACTTGCGAACAAGGTAAGCCTAATGGAAAGGATTATCATGGACAATGAATGTTTTATTGCAATGGGAACGTTTCACATTATATTTACATTACGTGTTCCGAATATTAACTTTCATACCACAACCAACCCATTCTGCAAGAAGCGAAAACGGGGTTGGCTATGGTATGAAATAAAACCTTAATTTCAGCTTAAAAAGTTCGCATATTTTAAAAGTAGGACATTTAATAGGTAATTTTAAACAGGTTGTCCCAACTTTTAAAGTATTTTATTTTCGAATTATCCGTTATAAAATCCTTCTAATATTACTTTTTTCAAGGTAACATATAATATCATGCAATCATTGTTTCCTGTCTTTAAGCTGTTTCATATAAGGGGAATAAACTGCTGTGAATCTGAAGTACTAAACAATAAATTACTTAACTTGTTTACACGTTTTGCTTGACCTTTTGTCATGATGTATATACCAGTGTTTTATATATGTTTTTTTTAAATAACACGCTTTCATGATATGTAATCATATATGTTTTGTTTCATTTAAGCTGTTTGTACTACTCCATGTGAGAACGGCGGAGCTTGTAGCGCTCCTGAAACGTGCACATGTACCGCTGGGTACACTGGAGCAACATGCGCACAAGGTAAGCCTAATGGAAAGGATTTTCACGGATAATGAATGATTGCAATGTGAATGTTTCACATTATATTTACATTACGTGGTCCGAATATTAACTTTCATACCCCATCCAACCCATTCTCCAAGAAGCGAAAACGGGGGTCGCTTGGACTATGAAATAAAACCTTAATTTCAGCTTAAAAAGTTTGCATATTGTAAAATTAAGACATTTAATAGGTAATTTTAAACATGTTATCACATCTTTTAACGTGTTTTATAGTCGAATTATCCTTTATAAAATCCTTCTAATATTACTTCTTTAAAGGTAACATATAATTTCATTCAATAGTTGTTTCCTGTCTTTAAGCTGCTTCATATAAGGGGAATAAACTGATGTGAATCTGAAGTACTAAACAATAAATTACTTAACTTGTTGACATGTTTTGCTTGTCCTATTGTCATGATGTATATACCCGTGTTTTATATATGTTTTTTTAAATAACACGCTTTCATGATATTTAATCATATCTGTTTTGTTTCATTTAAGCTGTTTGTACTACTCCATGTGAGAACGGCGGAGCATGTAGCGCTCCTGAAACGTGCACATGTACCGCTGGGTACACTGGAGCAACATGCGCACAAGGTAAGCCTAATGGAAAGGATTATCATGGATAATGAATGTTTTATTGCAATGTGAACGTTTCACATTATATTTACATTACGTTGGCCGACTATTAAATTGCATACCACATCAAACCCATTCTCCAAGAAGCGAAAACGGGGTTGTTGGTTAGAGATTAGATCATGGGGGGATTTCTTTATTTAAACTATCCTGTTTTAATAGGATGACAGTAGGGTAAGTGTGAGGTTTGGTGCACCCTAGAACCGGTTTAAACCCCCAGTGGCCTACTTTTCCACTGACCGTTCCAAGGAGGTAGCCCTTTTATCAACCCTTTTGTGTTGTGATGTCGTTTTCATGTATTATTGCTTTTGCCTTCTTGTTTGCGTGTTTGTTTCTGTGTTTTGTGATTGACTGTCCTCCTTGAATGCTACTTTCCCTGTCCGATCTGTTTATATTTCTTCATATTTGTTTTTTAAATAACATGCTTTCATGATATTTAATCATATATGTTTTGTTTCATTTAAGCTGTTTGTACTACTCCATGTGAGAACGGCGGAGCATGTACCGCTCCTGAAACGTGCACATGTACCGCTGGGTACACTGGAGCAACATGCGCACAAGGTAAGCCTAATGGAAAGGATTATCATGGATAATGCATGTTTTATTGCAATGTGAAAGTTTCACATTATATTTACATTACGTGGTCCGAATATTAACTTTCATACCCCATCCAACCCATTCTCCAAGAAGCAAAAACGGGGTTGGCTGGGGTATGAAATAAAACCTTAATTTCAGCTTATAAAGTTAGCATATTGTAAACTAAGACATTTAATAGCTCATTTTAAACAGGTTATCACAACTTTTAACGTGTTTTATTGTCGAATTATCCGTTATAAAATCCTTCTAATATTACTTCTGTCAAGTTAACATATAATTTCATGCAATAGTTGTTTCCTGTTTTTAAGCTGCTTCATATAAGGGGAATAAACTGCTGTGAATCTGAAGTACTAAACAATAAATTACTTAACTTGTTTAAACGTTTTGCTTGTCCTTTTGTCATGATGTATATACCAGTGTTTTATATATGTTTTTTTAAATAACACGCTTTCATGATATTCAATCATACATGTTTTGTTTCATTTAAGCTGTCTGTACTACTACATGTGAGAACGGCGGAGCATGTACCGCTCCTGAAACGTGCACATGTGTCGCTGGGTACACTGGAGCAACATGCGCACAAGGTAAGCCTAATGGAAACGATTATCATGGATAATGAATGTTTTATTGCAATGTGAACGTTTCACATTATATTTACATTACGTGGTCCGAATATTAACTTTCATACCCCATTCAACCCATTCTCCAAGAAGCGAAAACGGGGTTGGCTGGAGTATGAAATAAAACCTTAATTTCAGATTAATAGTTTGCATATTGTAAAATTAAGACATTTAATAGGTAATTTTAAACAGGTTATCGCAACTTTTAACGTGTTTTATTGTCGAATTATCCGTTATAAAATCCTTCTAATATTACTTCTGTCAAGGTAACATGTAATTTCATGCAATAGGTGTTTCCTGTTTTTAAGCTGCTTCATATATGGGGAATAAACTGCTGTGAATCTGAAGTACTAAACAATAAATTACTTAACTTGTTTACACGTTATGCTTGTCCTTTTGTCGTGATATATATACCAGTGTTTTGTATATGTTTTTTTCAAATAACACGCTTTCATGATATTTAATCATATATGTTTTGTTTCATTTAAGCTGTTTGTACTACTCCATGTGAGAATGGCGGAGCATGTACCGCTCCTGAAACGTGCACATGTACCGCTGGGTTCACTGGAGCAGCATGCGCACAAGGTAATAAGTACTGATAAAGGTGACCGTTTGAGAGGAACTAACACAATTAAGTGAATAAAGCAGCAGTCTCGGTTTTATTGAGTCTGTTCATGAGAAGCAATGGGGAAGCAACACTTCTCACGCCCCCTAGCACCGGCTTAAGCGGTAAGCCTAATGGAAAGGATTTTCATGGATAATGAATGTTTTATTGCAATATGAACGTTTCACATTATATTTACATTACGTGGTCCGAATATTGCCTTTCATACCCCATCCAACCCATTCTCCAAGAATCGAAAACGGGGTTGGCTGGGGTATGAAATAAAACCTTAATTTCAGCTTAAAAAGTTTGTATATTGTAAAATGAAGACATTTAATAGGTAATTTTAAACAGGTTATCGTAACTTTTAACGTGTTTTATTGTCGAATTATCCGTTATAAAATCCTTGTAATATTACTTCTTGTCTTTTGTCATGATGTATATACCAGTGTTTTATATATATTTTTTAAATACCACGCTTTCATGATATGTCATGAAACCAAATCATGTTATAATATTTGTATAATATTATTTGAAGCCACTATGGAATGAACCTGATTAGGTATGTGAGCATTCTGTATATAACGTTTAGAAGCATCTTGAGCGTTACATTAAATGGACACATGGCAATCTTTCTTTGTTTAAAGCTCGCAAATTTCCATTTTGGTGTGTGTATGTGGGGGTGTGTGTTTAACTTAACTTGTATTTGTTCAATCATTAATATTAATTATAAGAATAAAATAAAGCAAATAACTAACAGTTGATTATATGGCATGAATAATATATTTAGACCGTTGGTGAATAACGAAGTAAAGTTAAAACTTGAAATTGTATTTAATTATATGTATATGCAAGCAAGTTTAAAGCCAAACTGATACTGATTGACACTAATTTGAATGTTTGAAACAATCTTCAAGATTGCCGTGTGTCCATTTACGAACTTTTAAATGACTAAATGCTAAAACGATGCTGTTCAAGAGTATGTTAAACAATAATTTCAAATTATAGATAATAATCATGATGAATTATATAATGTGTAATCGACACGAAATACTACATGTATATGTAAAATAACACAAGTTATGTCTGTAATTATTTATTGTTAAGCTATTTGTTTTCATTTATAAGTTTGTTTGTGTTTGTTTGTTTGTTTGCTTGTTTGTTTGTTCGATTGTTTTTTTGTTTATTTGTTTATTTATTCTTTCATATTATTTTGTTTATTTAAATTTATTTGTTAATTGATTTAATTTATTTTTCATTTATTTCACTCACAGTTACACTTGGTGGTTGTTGCATAGCAGCCACGTCGTGCTCCCCTGATCAACAATCTTTCGGAAAGGTGAAATGCGAGAAACCTGATGCTTCATCCAGTACGGATTGTACTCCCAACAAAACTTGCCAATGCAACGAAGCTAACAAATGGATACAGACTGGTGATGAATGCGTTTGCATGCCAGGCTATTCCGAGAATACAGAGATGCAAAACGGCCAAGAAACATATGTCTGCCAGCTTCCTCCCTAATATAATTTGTTAAATGTGAACATTATTTTATTCTTTCAGATCGTCTACTTTGCTTAAAATCACACACACATATAGATACAGTTTTACAGTTGTAGTTAATTTGGATAAATCAAAAATACCTTGAACATGGTGATATTGAAGAAATTATTGCATTCTCTTGAGAACAAACTTGAACAACACAATGCCACTATGGAACTTTATTTACATTTGAGAAATAAAATAGAGATAGACGGTTAATTAGTAACGATGCCTTCTGTGTTTGTGAGGTCTTATTTGGCCTTTTATTAATCTTTAAATTTGTTCTTTGTTTCTGTGTGTGTTTGTGGTTGACTGTCGTCCTTGAATGCTGCTTTTCCTGTTCGATTTTTATTTCGATATTTCCATAGATATACCTCTTACTATACTCATACTATATTATTGTTTTAAACTAAACGTTTTTTAAACTAAAATTTATTGGTGAATATAATATAATTTCTCATAATTATTGCGTTTGTACATTATTGTATTGAAAAGAAAGAAAATGTTAAAAAAACACCGCATTTTTACATTGAAAATACTTATTATGTCAATACGTTTTTCGTCAATATTAGCGGAAAATAGACGAGTTTATTTTCTGCAAACTTACGAAGGTTTACACAAGAAGCACAATTGACACATTTTAAAGCCAAAACTCGCCCGCCCCTTCGCACATGTTCACGATAATGATTACATCTTTAACCAATGGAAAGCACAAATGTGACATTTAAGAGTTTTCCAGCCAGTATTTAAGGAGATATTAACACTTGTTTTAACGAGATGAAGGAAATTTGGCAGTCGTTGCAGTCGGTAAGTATTGAAAATGGACAGTCAACGAAGTCGGAACTAGTATATCGTTGGCGTCATAATAGTTAAGTTAAAAAACCCATCACATTTGTATGCGTAGTATTAGTTTGATTTCAAAGTTAGTGTCACAAATGGTAACAAATCTTGAAGTGATATCACTTGTTTGAATATCTACAAAATCTATATAGTTACGTTGTATGTGGTTTCTATAGGACCATATATCTCATTTTAACATGTAGGACCCACATATATTCATAGTAGTATTGTCCTGGTTACATAACTGTAGTGAATCCAGATAACAAATGTTAAAGTCCATAACACAGTAAATGTATACATTATACGTATGCTATTCAATGCATGTATATTCAATAATCAGCGCCGAGTTTTAAATTTCTCGAGATGGCGAAAGTGCGAATTAAATTTCGCATTCTCGTCCTATTCTACATTGAAAAATACGCAAAGTTTGCTAACCGAACTTCGTGAAAACCTCGCATATTTTATCTCGGCTTCATGTTGACGAGTTCGTAAGAATTCGAAATAAATCTCGCATTCCCGTCGTATTAAACTACAACTTTAAAGGATAAACTACACATTTTGAAGTTGTATTAAGCATTGGAATTAGAATTGCGTTTTTTTTTTTCGTTATTCTACCGAAGGTTTAAATTTATTATTGGTGCAATATAATCAACATTAAGTAATATGCAAAAACAGCTCTTTTTTAACTTTTCAAAATGCAAATTACGTAGAAAAAGTAAGGGATTCCGCGAGTTTACACAAATCAAGATTGCCATGTATCTCATTAATATGTATATTGGCGACCAATTCTTCAATAGTTTAAAACTTCAATAGTTACAACTATTGTTATGCCCCCAACATCATTAAACATATAGCGTTAAACACGTCAGTCCCGTCTGTCCATCCGAGTGTCCTCTTGTCCAGAAAAGTTTGTGTGTCTATCTGCTTCCACAGTTTTCAACCGATTGTTTCGATTCGAATTCGAAACTTTACAGGATGCTTACCTATGATTTAAAGATAACATGTTGATTCCGTGTGAAAATCGACTTTGTATTACCTCAGTTACGGCCCTTTTTAGTCGAACTTTACATTTTCCGCAGAACGATTTGTAGTGGGGGCATCCAAGCCTAATAAAAATAATTATTTATGTGTTGAACTGACACTATAGTGTGTGTTCCGAATAAAAACATTAGAGTTTACATACAATTTTGGAGTTCCTGGAAATTTAGATGTTGAAAAGACGGATTTGCTGAGCTAAATATGCTGTAAATTTAATTTAAAGCTGGTAGGGGATAAAAACTAATAATATATATATAAAATTAAAAAAAAACAGATTAGTTTTTATGCCCCCACTTGTGGGGCGAGGGCATATATATTTGCAATTGTCCATCCGTCCGTCCGTCCCAATAAATTGTGACGCGCGATCCTCCATAACTATTTAACCCACGGTCGCGAAACTTTACACAAGCAAATAAAATGGTTAAATTGTGGACTATTACTCATACTGTAATACCTTATATTTTCAAAACCCAACTCAGTTGCTCCGTGCTAAGGGTAGCACAAAAAACGCAAACCACTACTATTCACATACACACTTTGCGATCATCACATAGAAAACCAGAGGCCCAAGTGGGACTGTAGACGCTCTACTGGTATGATGTGATTCAAAAAACCCAAGAACAATGTTTCCTATATATAACTCTACCTAAACTTTGGGTTATCGTGGCGGCCATTTTGAATATTTGACGGCAAACAACAGGAACATGTATATGGTATTTAACTAAAATGGAATAAGTGGTAATATGTCGTTTGATAAATGTCCTTAGATTTGACCTAAGTTTAGCCATGGTGGCCATCATGGATGACTGGAGGCCCCAACAACACAAATCTGAGGGAGACTAACCCAAAGAAATATAAAAAGATCGGACAGGGAAAGTAGCAAACAAGGAGGACAGTAAACCACAAAACACAGAAACAAACACGCAAACAGACAAACAAGAAGGCAAAAGCAATAATAAATGCAAACGACATCACAAACACAAAAAGGGTTGACAATAGGGCTACCGCCTTGGAACGGTCAGTGGCAAAGTAGGCCACTGGTTTTTTTTTGATTAAGTTTCATCAAAATCCTTTAGAGAAGATGTCATTTTTAACGTTTTCCTATATAACTCTATGTAATATTTGGGTCGCTGTGGCGGCCATTTTGATTATTCGACGATAACGAAAAAACTCAAACTTGATATAGTCTAACCCAAGGAACATGTTTCTGATATTTCACAAGAATAGAATAAGTGGTTTTGGAGGAGATGTTGTTTGAAATTTCCTTCAATTTGACCTAATTTTAGCAATGGCCGCCATCTTTGATGACTGGCAGCCGCGAAAAACACAATTCTGAGGGGAATTATCCTAAAGATCATTGTAATGACGTTTCATCAAAATCTTTCAATCGGTTTCAGAAAAGATGTTATTTTTAGTATATGTTATTTATCTATATAACTCTATGTAAACTTTGGATCGCCGTGGCGGCCATTTTGATTATTCGACGATAAACGAAAAACACAAACTTGATAGAGGCTAACCCAAGGAACATTTCACAAGAATGGAATAAGTGATTTCGGAGATGTCATTTGAAATTTCCTTCAATTTGATCTAGTTGTAAGATGGCGGCCATCTTGGATGACTGGCGGCGCGAAAAATACAAATCAGAGAGTGAATATCCCAAATATCATGGTGATTAAGTTCATCAAAATCCTTCAAGGGGTTTCAGAGAAGATGTCATTTTTAACCTTTTCCTATATAACTCTTTGTAAACTTTGGGTCACTGTGGCGGCCATTTTGATTATTCGACGATAACGAAAAACACAAACTTGATAGAAGTCAACCCAAGGAACATGCTTATGATATTTCACAAGAATGGAATAAGCGGTTTCGAAGGAGATGTCGTCTGAAATTTTCTTGAATTTGACCTAATTTTGACCCATGGTAGCCATGTTGGATGTCTGGCGGCCGCGAAAAACACCAATCTGAGGGGGACTATCATAAAGATCATTGTAATGAAGTTTCATCAAAATCCTTCAAGCTATTTCAAAGAAGATGTAATTTTTAGCCTTTTCCTATATAACTCTATGTAAACTTTGAGTCGCCGTGGCGGCCATTTTGATTATTCGACGATAACGAAACACATAAACTTGATAGAGGCCAACCCAAGGAACATGTTTATGGTATTTTACAATAATGCAATAAGTGGTTTCGGAGGAACTGTCGTTTGAAAATTCCTTAAATTTGACCTAGTTTTAGCCATGGCGGCCATTTTGGATGACTGGCTTCCATGAAAAACACAAAACTGAGAGGCGCCCTCCCAAGTAACATTGTGATGAATCCATCAAGCGGTTTCAGAGGAGATGTCGATTTTATAAAATTGCAAACAGACAGATAGACAGAAAGACATACAGACGGACGACGGACGAAAAGTGATCACATAAGCTCGCCTGGCCTTTGGTCAGTAGAGCTAAAAATAATTCAACAAGCTATTTAAGCATAACTGTTCGAAATCGAAATGGGGATATACCCATTAACTCTATTACTTCCAAATCAAACCAAGCACTGCAGTGTGATTTCCATTGTAATGTTGGCAGGGCTTTTTAACCCTAAAGCTTGTGAAGACGCCCGACCCTAGCCTGGTCATTTTGTGGAGAAAATTCGAAATCGAAATGGGGATATACCCATTAACTCTATTACTTCCAAATCAAACCAAGCACTGCAGTGTGATTTCCATTGTAATGTTGGCCGGGCTTTTTAACCCTAAAGCTTGTGAAGACGCCCGACCCTAGCCTGATCATTTTGTGGAGAAAAAATAAAGCGCGAAAACTGCCTAATTTGTGAAAAAAGGTATTGAACGATTTCTTGTTAAAAGCGATATTACTCAATACGTACATCAGTTGATTTTGTGGGAGGAGGATACTATGAAACATTTTAGAAAACTTTCTTCTATGAACATATCCAGAACAAAACAATCTTGAAAAAGTTAAGAGGTGTAAATGTTGTTTTCCAAAATAAATAAATAATATAATAATAATAAAAAAAATAAATGAACAAATTGTGAAGCAAATCGGCCACAGTCGTGAAAAAAATGACTTGAATTGTGAAGTAACCAGATTTCGATCCCTTTTATAGAAGGGACAACAGCCTTGGCATGGATGCTTTCACTTGTGCAGCATGTGTCAGGTGAACTTGAATAAGCATGATCAGTTTAATTATGTATACATACCATTTTTTATGAGACTTCTCAGGATGATCCAATCTATTCCTATTTCCTAAATGTACATGCCTTCAGTTAGCAGCAATGTTCAGGTAGGAAGGAATAGCAATGATCACTACCCATTATTTTACTTGTTTAGTTTTTCTTAATGAAATATACGGTTACCCAAACAAATCTAACAACTTCCACTTTGACAGCTGGTGCGAGAGTGTTGTTGGTAAACAAACAGACGACACATACTGCCCACATATCGACATTCATTAAAAAAAGCATTTGAAAGGATAAATGTGGAAATCACCGAACACGATCAATACAAACATCTTCGTTTTATTGATCTGATTAAGCCTCATCCTAAGAGGTTTGAGATCGTAGGTTTGAGTGATCTAAATAAGCCTCAGCATACTGTCCACATATCGCTAAAATATAATGAAAGTATAAATCACCGAACATGGTAAATACCAAAATATTGCGGTCTCCGTTTGATTGATTTGATTAAGAGGTCCTTTGATCTGACCATGGATAACCAAGTACTATGTATATCTATGATCTGACTTAGATCGATTTTTATATCTATATTTAGCTTCATACTAAGAGGTTTGGTTGATCTGATTTTAAAAGTATCTGACATCCAAAGAAGTTTGATTGATCTGATTTTAAAGTCTCTGACATCCTAAGAGGTTTGATTGATCTGCTAATAAGAGTGTTTTTGATTGATTTGACTTAGCCACATACTCAGAGGTTAACAACTGGTGTAGGTGTGCCTCTTTGTGAATTGACCAGACAGGACAAGTGGGTGGTCTGCCTCCACCAATCAAAAATCCACCGTTATATATAACCTTAAATTTGTTGAAAATGACGTAAAAAAACATACAAACACACAAACAAATCATTGCTGAATGTATGTGTCATTTGAAATGATCAGTTCGTTTAATACCTTGTTCCCAAGTCACCACTCTCTAAATCCCCTCTTGAAATTAAAATTGAGTCGAACGTCACTAACTGACGTAATCAGCATCTTAAATTAAACTATAGTGTGAAACCTCTTCCATTTACTTTAGTTACACATCAAGCCTTAAATAAAACTATATTGTAAAACCTCTCCCATTTACTTTAGGTACACACCTAGCCTTAAATAAAACTATAGTGTAGGACCTTTTCCATTTACCTTAGATACATACCTAGCCTTAAATAAAATTATAGTGTAGGACCTTTTCCATTTAATTTAGGTACACACATAACCTTAAATAAAAATATAGTGTAACACCTCTCCCATTTACTTTAGGTACACACATAGCCTTAAATAAAACTATAATGTAGGACCTTTTCCATTTACTTTAGGTACACACATAGCCTTAAATAAAACTATAGTGTAGGACCTTTTCCATTTACTTTAGGTACACACATAGCCTTAAATAAAACTATAGTGTAGGACCTTTTCCATTTACTTTAGGTACACACCTAGCCTTAAATAAAACTATAGTGTAGGACCTTTTCCATTTACTTTAGGTACACGTATAGCCTTAAATAAAACTATAATGTAGGACCTTTTCCATTTACTTTAGGTACACACCTAGCCTTAAATAAAACTATAGTGTAGGACCTTTTCCATTTACTTTAGGTACACGTATAGCCTTAAATAAAACTATAGTGTAGGACCTTTTCCATTTACTTTAGGTACACATCTATCCTTAAATAAAACTATAGTGTAGGACCTTTTCAATTTACTTTAGGTACACACCTAGCCTTAAATAAAACTATAATGTAGGACCTTTTCCATTTACTTTAGGTACACACATAGCCTTAAATAAAACTATAGTGTAGGATCTTTTCCATTTACTTTAGGTACACGTATAGCCTTAAATAAAACTATAGTGTAGGACCTTTTCCATTTACTTTAGGTACACACCTAGCCTTAAATAAAACTATAGTGTAGAACCTTTTCCATTTACTTTAGGTACACACCTAGTCTTAAAAAAAACTATAGTTTAGGACCTTTTCCATTTACTTTAGGTACACACCTAGCCTTACATAAAACTATAGTGTAGGACCTTTTCCATTTACTTAAGGTACACACCTAGCCTTGAATAAAACTATAGTGTAAAACCTCTCCCATTTACTTTAGGTACACACATAGCCTTAAATAAAAATAAAGTGTAAAACCTCTCCCATTTACTTTAGGTACACACATAGCCTTCAATAAAACTATAGTGTAGGATCTTTTCCATTTAGTTTAGGTATATACCTAGCCTTAAATAAAACTATAGTGTAAAACCTCTCACATTTATTTTAAGTGCACACCTAGCCTTAAGTAAAACTATAAGGTGAAACCTTTTGCATTTACTTCAGGTACACACCTGGCTTTAAATAAAACGATAGTGTAAAACCTCTACCATTTTTGTTAGGTGCACACCTGGCCTTAATTAAAACTATAGTGTAAACCTCTCCCATTTACTTTAGGTGCACACCTAGCCTTGAATAAAACTATAGTGTAAAACCTTTTGCATTTACTTCAGGTACACACCTGGCCTTAACCTTCAATAAAACTATAGTGTAAAACCTCTCCCATTTACTTTAGGTACACACCTAGCCTTAAATAAAACTATAGTTTAAAACCTCTCACATTTACTTTAAGTACACACCTAGCCTTCAATAAAACTGTAGTGTAGGACCTTTTCCATTTACTTTAGGTACACACCTAGCCTTAAATAAAACTATAGTTTAAAACCTCTCACATTTACTTTAAGTACACACCTAGCCTTCAATAAAACTATAGTGTAGGACCTTTTCCATTTACTTTAGGTACATACCTAGCCTTAAATAAAACTATAGTTTAAAACCTCTCACATTTACTTTAAGTACACACCTAGCCTTCAATAAAACTGTAGTGTAGGACCTTTTCCATTTACTTTAGGTACACACCTAGCCTTCAATAAAACTATAGTGTAGGACCTTTTCCATTTACTTTAGGTGCACACCTAGCCTTTAATAAAACTATAGCGTAAACCCGTTTGCATTTATTTCAGGTACACACTTAACCTTAAATATAACTATAGTGTAAAACCTCTCCCATTTACTTTAGGTACACACCTAGCCTTCAATAAATCTATAGTTTAGGACCTTTTCCATTTACTTTTGGTACACACCTATCCTTAAATAAAACTATAATGTAAAAAATTTCCCATTTTCTTTAGGTGCACACCTAGACATAAATAAATCTATAGTGTAAAACCTCTCACATTTACTTTAGGTACACACCTAGCCTTCAATAAATCTATAGTGTAGGACCTTTTGCATTTACTTTTGGTAAACAACCCAGCCTTAAATAAAACTATAGTGTAAAACCTTTCCCATTTGCTTTAGGTGCACACCTAGATATAAATAAATATACAGTGTAAAACCTTTTGCATTTACTTCAGGTGCACACCTGGCCTTAAATAAAACTATAGTGTAAAGCCTGTCCTATTTATATTAGGTACACACCTAACCTCTCCCATTTACTAAAGGTACACACCTAGCCATAAATAAAACAATAGTGTGAAATCTCTCCCATTTACTTCAGGTATACACCTGTCCTTAAATAAAACCATAGTGTAAAGCCTTCCCATTTACATTAGGTACATACCTAACCTCTTCCATTTACTAAAGGTACACACCTAGCCATAAATAAAAATATAGTGTAAAATCTCCCCTATTTACTTCAGGAACACACCTAGCCTTAGTTTAGTTTAAACTTATTTATTTTACATCGATTGTAACCAAAGCTCTATGAACGTATTTGAATCACTCTCGATGTCTTCCTGGGTAGAGTTTATTTTAGTTCCTACAGATAAAGCAGCTAATAATGTAATTATTGTTTGACGCCTACATTACATCAATGTTTTATCTCTGGAACTCGGCAGCACTAATTTGTATACTCCAGTTAATTCTAGTGAGGATGATGTTGTTTCCGCACATGTCTCTCGGTGCACTACTTTCAAGGCTGGTGTAAACGATAAGCAAAATAAACTGGATGACATATTGAACAGTGCCTCAACTTATTTGTTTTTCAAGAGCTTGTACTCGTGTTGAGGACTTTAATATTCGTAATCTTTGTATAGCTAAAAAGCTACTCAATCAGGGTTACCGTTACCATAAACTTTGTAAAATCTTTGCAAAATTGTATTATCTTAACCCTGATCTTCTTTCCAAATATAAAAGTAATTTAAGGACTCTTCTGCGACAAGGACTATCACAACCTGACTTCTATGGTGATGTGATTTATAAACTTCGTAAGATTCTTAGTCATGATCACTTTCATAATATCTTTGTTAAACTTGTTAAAAAGTTTATCAAAAGAGGTTATGACAATATCATTTTGCAACGTACTGCATGCTTGGTGGTGGACCCTTTTTCAGTTCGCCACAATGCTTTCCTCTGTAATTGTACGAGGACTGGACAGGCTGTGGACCCTATGATGACGCCTACCTAAACCCCAAAAGGACGATGTTTTTCTACAGTCTTCTCTTGTCGTGCCCTCAATGATTTATTCTCTAATAATATTAAAGCGTTTTTTTTACTAACGGCAGTTTAGACATTTATACTATGTGGCCTTGCTATGAAGTTTGTGAAGCACTCATCTTCCTATTAAGTAATATTTTCTTCAGGTATGGAACCACCGTTTACAGACAAATTTGTGGTAACCCTATGGGTTTTTATTTTGCTATGAAGGAGATTTCATGTTGAGTCTTTCACCAGATACCCAGGCAGATGTTATTGAAGCCTTTAATGACACCTCTCGGTATCTGGATGTCATATTGAACATTGACAAACCTTTCTTTTCATCTATGGTTAATAATATTTATCCTAAAGAATTTAGTTTAACAAAGCTAATATATCTGATAATAACGCTTCATTTCTTGATTTAGATCTCTCGATTGAAAATGGTGAAATAATTAGCAAAATCTATGACAAGAGAGATGATTTTAATTTTGACATTGTTAATTATCCCCACTTGGATGGGAATGTTCCCTGAGCAACTTCTTATGGGGTGTATGTGTCTCAACTTATTCGTTTTTCAAGAGCTTGTACTCGAGTTGAGGACTTTAATATTCGTAATCTTTGTATAACTAAAAAGCTACTCCATCAGGGTTACCGTCACCATAAACTTCGTAGAACCTTTGCAAAATTGTATTATCGTAACCCTGATCTTCTTTCCAAATATAAAAGTAATTTAAGAACTCTTCTGCGACAAGGACTATCACAACCTGACTTCTATGGTGAGGTGAATTACCAACTTCGTAAGATCCTTGGTCATGATCACTATTAAACTAACTTTGTTAAACTTGTTAAAAGGTTTATCAAAGGAGGTTATGACCCTATCATTTTGCAACGCACTGCATGCTTGGTTGTGGACCCAATTACAGTTCGTCACTATGCTTTCCGCTTTAATTGTACGATGACCTCGCAGGTTGTGGACCCTATGATGACATCTACTTAAAGCCCAAAAAGACGGCGACGTTTGATGTTTGTTTGCAATCTTGTCTTGTCGTGCCCTCAATGGTTTGTTCTTTTGTTGCTCTGGGTTCTGCCAAGTCAATGAGTACCTTCTTTAGGGCTTTCTAGGCTACTTTTTTGAATTTATATATGCATGAGCATCTTTGTGTTTTACTTATGTTGCCTATTAATGCTGCCTTATTAGTTAGAGTATAGTTCATGGCCGTTTATTTACACTGTCCCGGTTTATTGGGATGAAGTAGGTTAAGTGTGAGGTTTGGTGCACCCTATGACCTGATTTAAACTCCCAGCGGCCTTTTTTGCCACTTACCGTTCCAAGTTGTTCTTTCTTTCTCTATGTATTTGTGGTTGACTGCCTTCCTCGAATGCTACTTTTCATGTTCGATTTCTGTATCTATTTTTTATGTATACGCAACCTCGCTATTTTTCAGCAAGGAACTTTATTTTTAAATACGGTAGCTATTCAAAAGTCCAGCAAATAATTTCTTTCTCCTAAGAGACTCAAATATTCACATCAATGTCGCATATTTAAATCCAAACAAATCTAGGACGATGTGTGAGTTCTAGTGCATCTTATAAAATAACATTGTTATGGCAGAAACTCGAGGTACGTCATATTGCTTAACATATTTCTTTTTCAATTTTCACCTGTAGCATCCGGGCATTAACCTATATAAAAGTATATAAATCGGATCTGTCATCAGATTATAAAACAACAGGTCATCAAAGGACAACGTTTTAACTCTTTCTTATCTGGAACCGACTGTAGGACCTTGACGAAACTTCTTCTGCGCCTGCGGCATTCTGTCATTGACTTCACCTGGTTCAACCTGTCACTGACCTACCTTTAGCATCTTGGCATTGAACTCACATGTAGCATCAAAGTATTGATGATTAAATTGACCAGTGCGATTTATTGTCATATGAAATAGATTGAGCCACATATTACCTTCTGTTTAATTATTATTTATGTTTGGTCTTTAAACTCTATGAATTGTGGGTATTTTTGTTGTTAAATCGCAAATATAATTTCATAATTGCTAGTACACATAAGTAAGTGTTTTAGATAACAAAACACGAATTTAGTGTAGCTTTAGAGCATCATATGCATTAATACTTATTATTTATACAGCAAAAACTAGTCGAGTCGTCGAGTTTTGCAGACTAATCTGTTCCATTGACAATGACCAGTGCAAAGCATATCACGCTCCAAGTACCAGCCGGCGCATAAATTACCGAGGCAGGGTACTTTGGAGGGTAACAGCAGGCGCAGGGTACTTTGGAGGGTAAACTATAGAGCGAGGATACCATGAACGACATATATTTATTCTATCTCACGAATGAGCCTTAAGCACATCTTAAAACTACATACAGAACTATATATGGTTGCGTATCAATTCATATTGCGCAGTTGTAAAAATGAATTTACTGATATGTGTGTCATTCTTATATAAATGTGATATACTCATTATTTAAAAATGTCATTCAATGTTAGTAATTTTTTGATTCACTAGATTTTCAAACATTTAAGTAAATACACAAAAACAAAACATGCGTGTTTGTAAGTATATAAGTGTGTTGGTGAGAAGAAGTGCATATTGAGAAGATTTAAATCGTGTTAGTTTGTACAATATTTATTGAAACGTGAAGCGTTATAGGTTAGAATTAACTGATTATGTTTACACGCATAACTCAAATGAACAAGTAAAACGACTACAGTTATCATTGATATCATTATCATTAAATTCGTAAAACCAAACAAAAGGGTC
Organism: Cyrtodaria siliqua; assembly: GCA_037043455.1. Lineage (NCBI taxonomy): Eukaryota > Metazoa > Mollusca > Bivalvia > Adapedonta > Hiatellidae > Cyrtodaria > Cyrtodaria siliqua. Next base: position 54,835 of record JAWPHD010002641.1, read on the forward strand.
AAATGTTGCTCACCTAATGCAATATAGTGTAAAGTGAAAATTGTCATATGTTTTGTGTTGTTTATGTGGCGGTGGGGTGGAGTCGGAGCAACAAACTCTGTAGTGGGATCAAGTACACGATTATTCATGTGAAGTCGGTACAAGCATTGATCCTACAATCGGTTCCGGATAAGAAGTCTTTCTATAGGTTTTTCGTTGATTCGAAAAGAACTTACCAAAATACGACACTATAAAATGTCGTATTTTTGAGGTTAAATCGTAGTATTTTCTGGGTTTATTTGTCGTCTTTTCGTTTTGTCGTTCCGTCGTCTTTTTGTCCTGTCGTGATTTCATTTGAATATGTCGTCTTTTCGTTTTGTCGTCCAATCGTCTATTTGCGGCGAAATAACAAAACAACTACATGGCAGAAATCAGTCACCATAGGTACCTCAAAACAATAAGCGGGTCAATATAAATTACTAATCAAGACTCGTCAGCAGGAGGCATGCAAAAAACAAACAAAAAAAACACGTAGACTCGTGTATCTTTGAACTGACGACCTTTTTATTCATACACAAAACGTTGACCTAAGATCAATAATAAAACACGCTGCAGTCCTATTTCGACAAGGAAAAGATGTAAAAACAGATATAAAACCACTTAAACTGACATTTTCCTAGTGACGTATTCTGTTATATGTCTTCTGTCAACATATTGTGTGAACACACTATTTAATATGCATAGGCAATTTTGCCATACATAAAAAACATATGATTGCATTCTCATATAATTTATGTATGAATGAACTGAAAAATGTTTCTGTTCTAAAACACACACATTTCATATCATTTTCATAAAAAACATACATTTTTTTGTATCTTATATATATATATATATACTACTCAAAATTTGCTAAGGATCACTTTTTTATATCTAAATTTCTTGCTGAAATAAATAGCATTATTTCTATTTTACATGAAATTATTTAGGGCAGTGTATGGTCATGTGATCTCATGACTTGATTCAAATCTTGGATTTGTTGAAGTATCAATGAAATTAATATCGTTATTGTGAATTAATTTCTAATAAAATTATACGGAAGAATAAAAGTGATCTTTAGCAAGAGCGAGAGAGAGAGAGAGAGAGAGAGACCGATCGACCGATCGACCGACCAATAGATAGATAGATACTATTTCATATAAATATCATGCACTAGGTATCATATAATAATCATATAAGAAATATATGATACTTATATGTTTCAACCTTGCTAATATAGAACAATAAGTAATACGGGCACATGTTAAGTAGACCATACGTCTTCAGTTTGATATTAGTTTAAATGTGCATTAAATTGAGGCGCAAGTTGCCTTCGGTTTAATTATTGTTTATAAAAGTGTTTGCGTTAGAGAACTCGACGACTCAGCTTAAATAAAACGCGTTTGATGGCGTGTGTGTGGTATATGCGACCATAGCGCAGGACATGCAACTATCAACTCCCCTGCCGAATTAACGTGTGGAAAAAACATGGAGGAAACGTAAATGGACGGACGATCGACACTATATTAAAACACTCCCACAAACACTCCCACAAACACTCCCACAAACACTAATGCAAATGTACAGAAACACTTATAGTTCTTCAACACTGTGTCTTATATATATATCAAGAATTGCACACCTATATTTTAAACAGGTAGCAATATATTTAAAATAACATTTAGTTTTGTGGCTTTTTTTTTCTCCTATAGAATTTATACTATCTCTGCTTAACAGGTTGAAATTAATGAGCTAGGGGTGTGGCTAATATTTAATAAATAGAAAAAAATGTATACGTTATATTAGCACTAAAGCTGCATGATGTGAAGTTTTTTTATCTCAAAATAATATTTACCGCTTTTCTTCCAAGGATTGTCAGTTTCTTTACAAAACGTTTCGTGTAATAACTATGTAAGGTTAAACAGTATACATTTTTTTCTGTGTGGGTCTGTGTGTGTGAGTGCGTATGTGCGTGCGTGCGTGCGTGCGTGCGTGCGTGCGTGCGTGTGAGGGAGAGGTGGAGGTGGGGGTTGACTATGTATATGTGTGTATTATGTGGTATAAAACCCCTCAACCACATTACCAAGTTGAAAAACACAAGCGGAGGTGGGCATAGTTCAGTCTGTACTGTACGAGAGAGTGATTTGTAGCGCAATTTAGTGTACGTTGGGACCTTGGAGAATCGCATCGACCATTTGGATACACAGTCCCTCCTCATTCGCATTAGCCAGCGTTCTTACTAGCAAATTACTGTGCCACTCATATATTCTAATAGATTGCAATTATACCATGCATATAGAGGATATTTTTTTGTTTATTTATTTACTACTTATTTCTACTGATATGCCAATTCTATCATGATTTAAGATCGTTATATATTCCTAAAAGGTACTATGAGTTTCCTAAAAGTTTAATATTGTTATGTCATGTGAAAATGATAACATATAGCTATGTATCTTTACTATGCTTTCGTTAAAAGAAGTGAACGTATTCATGATTAGTATGTACTGTTATATAATAGTCATAGTATTGTATTGATAGTATTGCCAGTTAATTTTACATTCATGCATAACAACCAAACCACGTGTACATCAGCACACATTTACTTTAAGTACATACCTAGCCTTAAATAAAACTATAGTGTAAAACCTCTCCCACTTACTTTAAGTTCACACCTAGCTTTAAATAAAACTATAGAGTAAAATATCTCCCATTTACTTTGGGTACACACCAAGCCTTAAATAAAACTATAGTGCAAAACTTCTCAAATTTACTTTAGGTATACACCTAGCCTTAAATAAAACTATAGTGCAAAACTTCTCAAATTTACTTTAGGTATACACCTAGCCTTAAATAAAACTATAGTGAAAAGCCTCTCCCATTTAATTTAGGTACACACCTAGCTTTAAATCAAACTATAGTTATATAAAACTTCTCAAATTTACTTTAGGTATACACCTAACCTTAAATGAAACTATAGTGTAAAACCTCTCCCATTTGCTTGATGTAAACACCAAGCCTTAAATAAAACTATAGTGTAAAACCTCTCCCATTTACTTTAGGTATACACCTAGCCTTAAATAAAATTATAGTGTAAAACCTCTCCCATATACTTTAGGTAAACACCTAGCCTTAAATAAAACTATAGTGTAAAACCTCTCCCATTTACTTTAGGTATACCTATAGCCTTCAATAAAACTATAGTGTAAAACCTCTCCAATTTACTTTATGTAAACACCTAGCTTTAAATAAAACTACAGTGTAAAATCTCTCCCATTTACTTTAGGTAAACACCTAGCCTTTAATAAAACTATACTTTAAAACCTGTCGCATTTACTTTATGTACACACCAAGCCTTCAATAAAACTATAGTGCAAAACCTCTCAAATTTACTTTAGGTACACATCTACCTTTAAATAAAATAATAGTGTAAAACCTCTATCATTTACTTTAAGTATACACCTAGTCTTCAATAAAACTAGTAAAACCTTTACAATTTATTTTAGGTATACACCTAACCTTCAATAAATATATAGTGTAAAAGCTCTCCCATTTAATTTAGGTACACACCTAGCGTTAAATAAAAGTATAGTGTAACACATCTCCCATTTCCGTTAGGTACACACCTAGCCTTCAATAAAACTATAGTGTAAGACGTATCCGATTAACTTTTGTTAAACACCTCGCCTTAAATAAAACTATAGTGTAAAACTTCTCTCATTTACTTTAGATATACGCCTAGCCTTAAATAAAACTATAGTGAAAAAACTCTCACCATTACTTTAGGTACACACCTAGCCTTAAATAAAACTATAGTGTGAAACCTATCCCATTCACATTAGGTACACACCAAGCCTTAAATAAAACTACATGTATAGTGTAAAACCTATCCCATTTCCTTTAGGTACACACCTAGCCTTAAATAAAACTATAGTGTAAAACCTCTCCCATATACTTTAGGTACACACCTAGCCTTAAATAAAACTATAGTGTAAAACCTCTCCCATTTACTTTAGGTATACACATAGCCTTCAATAAAACTATAGTGTAAAACCTCACCAATTTTCGTCATGTATACGCCTAGCCTTAAATAAAACTATAGTGAAAAACCTCTCACCATTACTTTAGGTACACACCTAGCCTTAAATAAAACTATAGTGTGAAACCTCTCCTATTTACATTAGATACACCCCAAGCCTTAAATAAAACTACATGTATAGTGTAAAACCTATCCCATTTCCTTTAGGTACACACCTAGCCTTAAATAAAACTATAGTGTAAAACCTCTCCCATATACTTTAGGTACACACCTAGCCTTAAATAAAACTATAGTGTAAAACCTATCCCATTTCCTTTAGGTACACACCTAGCCTTAAATAAAACTATAGTGTAAAACCTCTCCCATATACTTTAGGTACACACCTAGCCTTAAATAAAACTATAGTGTGAAACCTCTCCTATTTACATTAGATACACCCCAAGCCTTAAATAAAACTACATGTATAGTGTAAAACCTATCCCATTTCCTTTAGGTACACACCTAGCCTTAAATACAACTATAGTACAAAACCTCTCCGATTTCCTTTAGGTACACATCTAGCCTTAAATTAAACGATAGTGTAAAACCTCTCCCGTTTACTTTAGGTACACACCTAGCCTTAAATATAACTATAGTGTAAAACCTCTCCCATTTACTTTAGGTATACACATAGCCTTCAATAAAACTATAGTGTAAAACCTCACCAATTTTCTTCATGTATACACCTAACCTGAAATAAAACTATAGCGTCAACCCTCTCCCGTTTACTTTAGGTACACAAATAGCCTTAAATATAATTATAGTGTAAAACCTCTCTCATTTACTTTAGGGACACACCTATCTTTAAATAAAACTATAGTGTAAAACCTCTCCCATTTACTTTAGGTACACACCTAGCCTGAAATAAAAACTATAGTCTAAACACTTTCCCATTTACTTTAGATAGTCACCTATCCTTAAATAAAACTATAGTGAAAAACTTATCCCATTTACTTTAGGTACATATCGAGCAATAAATAAAACTCTAGTGTAAAACCTCTCCCATTTACTTTAGGTACACACCTAGCATTAACTGAAACTATAGTGCAAAACCACTCCCATTTCCTTTAGGTACATACCTAGACTCAAAGTTCCAATGACACCCTTTAAAATGCATATTGTTATATATTTTCATATTTAAATCAATAAAGTGAATTGAATGGTAAAAAAACAAAAATAAAAAAAACCTTTGAAAAACATTTCTAGTAAAAAACAACAGGTACATTTGCCTTCAAGATGGAGTTACCTCCCCTTCATGTTAATTTTGCCCTATAGATGGCTCTCCACGCTGATGACGTAGATTCCGTCATGCGGAAATTTCCCTGTTGAGGTTTATCATAGACCTACATGGATTTATCTATTCTGACACAAATAACATGGAGCAAGAATTACTGGACAAGGTGATCGAGAATGAATTCGTTGTACAGCCGTACATGTATGAGCCAGGGCATGTTGCAAAACAGCAAGCTTATAGGTCAGTCTGAATCTAAAAGTGATGACCGACTTCGACGCTTTGCCTGATTGCAGAGCGAACATACCGACTGGTAATTATATTTTGTAATCGTGTATGATAATTACGTATTGTTTGCTAATCCATTTACGTGAGTAAGTCGAATTACGTTGTCTGTTCTGTAAAATGAAACCGTTCGATGATTGTCTTACCCCACCCACCCACCAACGTGACGATGCATCGTGCATTTCCTTCTTGTTCATTGCCGGCATTTTGTCAAGGTTTATATGTTTTTCTATACAGTAGCGTTAGTTTAAATAACTGGTAGGCCTAACATGTATGAAAAAGAGTCGAATCGCAATCTCTAGATGTTATGTCTGCTGTGACAATCGATTGTTCCCCACACACTCAAGTTACGACGCATCGCCCTTTTTGTTATTGTTTATTGCCGAAGTATGTCACTGTGTTGTGGTTTTCTTTTGGCATATATTACCTTCATGTTTTTAGATAAAGTGACCTATATGACTAAATGACTTCTGGTCACCGTAATCAAATGCCTGCAAATTGATTTCTTTTATTATAAAAGACAGTACTTATTTAAAATATGATTTTGCTTGGTCTACAAAGATTAGTGTTTCTTTCAATTACAAGTGTGGCTGTACCCACGGCAGTGCCATGAAAACACAAAATGACGTTCTGAAATGTTGCAGATATTATGGGGAAATAGCTTAAAGTGCCAGTCTCATCGCAGAAACTCGTGTGTTTGAAACTGCCTCACACCTGAAGTTCTTGAAGTGGCGGGAATTGCAAAATGTTGTTGATTTTTTGAAATGATTCTATAACTATATTTGAATATATTCTTACTTGAGAAATAAAACCTTATATTTTACTGTGCTTTATTTTCATTGTTTATTTTTCTCCAATATGCCAGCAGTATTTTAGGATCAATTGATGATGGAACAAAATGTTGTTTCCAAATTTATAGCGTTGTAAAAAGCTAGAATGCGCACCAAAAGTAACTGTCGTAAAAAATAAAATCAACTCCGTATTCAACACATTTTTTTAGATCTCAGCTATAGTTTTTTTTTTAATAGGGCTCTATCTTAGATATAGTATGTTCTAAAAATAAACTGAAACGCTCAATGATTTCTGACAAACAGTTCATTAATTACACGCTATACAAGTTAAGCATCGTATTGACAGGTTTACACAGTGTATGTGACGTCACTGAGCTCCCTATTCTATTTATGTAATCGTGCAACCAACATCAAAACACTCCTAAGAATGTTACACGCATCATAGACCTACACAAAACAAGCATCGGGAGTACATTCTGTGATGTGTTTTATGACTCTTAGCTGCAGTCATGCGGTACCTTTGATGGGCACTTGGTGGGACTAATCAGTGATTTATGACCTTGTTATGCAATAGCTACTGACAGTTTGCCGGTGTTTGTTTAGTGTGAATCGCTATGTTCGTTTCATTGCATACTCGCCATTTAAAAGTTTCTTTTTGTGTTGGATAATTATACATGTCACAGCGGATCTATTAGGAAACTACTGTACAGTACTGCATTATCCCAACCAACAATAATAATTAATATAATAAATAATACAAAGTGAATCTGAAAGTTGAAATGTTCATTATGGTTTATGGTAAATTTCACCGGTCACATATAGGATCCATAAGCGAGTTAACTCAAAAGCACCGAAGTTAAAACACACTCATGGGATATTTATCATGTTTCAATTTCCATTTATGGATGAAATGCATGCATATTGTCTTCCTGCAGTTTTCTACAAGATACGTTAATAGTCGCCGAAGTCTGAGCTAAAAATAAACCAAACTGACATACTTTTACTTTACGTTCAGGGTTCTTATATATAATCACTTTGAACCATTTGCTCTCGTGGTATTGCATCCAAACGCAACACAGTGAACCATTTTCCAATAGTTATCTTATATAATAATTCAAAATAAGTTGTCACATAAAAATAATAAATATATGATGTCTTCCCGAAATTACCATGCATGAATACAACAGATTACAACCAGACCATAAAGTCAATGGCAGAATCTACGTCATCACGCAAAGTGCGCGCGGAAACTACTGAATTATTCCGGACTTTCACGAAGACAAATTTGTTTATTCAAATCATCTTTTTCTCCTCTAACTAATATTTGTTGTGGTTGGCAGCTATTCCTAAGTTTTTTTATTAGTATATCCTATATTTATATAAATAGGGTATATTAACTTGGCTGGAGATCTTTAAATTAAACTATAGTGTAAAACCTGACCAATTTACTTTAGGTACACACCTAGCCTTAAATTATACTATAGTGTAAAACCTCTCCCATTTACTTCAGGTACACCCCTATCCTTAAATAAAACTAGAGCGTTAAACCTCTACCATTTCCTTCAGGTATGCACCTAGCCTTTAATAAAACTATTGTGTAAAACCTCTACCATTTACTTTAGGTATACACCTAGCCTTTAATAAAACTATTGTGTAAAACCTCTACCATTTACTTTAGGTATACACCTAGCCTTAAATAAAACTATAGTGTAAAACCTCTCCCATTTATTTCAGGTACACCCCTATCCTTAAATAAAGCTAGAGCGTTAAACCTCTACCATTTCCTTCGGGTATGCACCTAGCCTTTAATAAAACTATTGTGTAAAACCTCTACCATTTACTTTAGGTATACACCTAGCCTTTAATAAAACTATTGTGTAAAACCTCTACCATTTACTTTAGGTATACACCTAGCCTTTAATAAAACTATTGTGTAAAACCTCTACCATTTACTTTAGGTATACACCTAGCCTTTAATAAAACTACTGTGTAAAACCTCTACCATTTCCTTTAGGTATACACCTAGCCTTTAATAAAACTATTGTGTAAAACCTCTCCTATTTACTTCAGGTTCACCCCTATCCTTAAATAAAACTAGAGCGTTAAACCTCTACCATTTCCTTCAGGTATGCACCTAGCCTTTAATAAAACTATTGTGTAAAACCTCTACCATTTACTTTAGGTATACACCTAGCCTTTAATAAAACTATTGTGTAAAACCTCTACCATTTACTATAGCTATAGTGAAACACTTATCCCATTTACTTTAGGTACATACCTAGCCTTAACTGAAACTATAGTGCAAAACCTCTCCCATTTCCTTAAGGTACACACCTAGCCTTAAATCAATCTATAGTGTAAAACCTCACCCATTTACTTTAGGTACACACCTAGCCTTAAATAAAACTATAGTGTAAAACCTCTCCCATTTACATAATGTACACACGTAGCTTTAAATAAAAATATTTTAGGACCGTTTCCATTTACTTTAGGTACACAGCTTTCCTTAAATAAAACAATAGTGTAAAACCTCTCCCATTTACATAATGTACACACGTAGCTTTAAATAAAAATATTTTAGGACCTTTTCCATTTAATTTAGGATCACACCTAGCCTTAAATAAATCTCCAGCGTAAAATCTTTTGTATTTACTTCAGGTACACACCTAGGCTGAAATAAATCTACAGTGTAAAATCTCTCCCATTTAATTTAGGTACACATCCTACTTTAAATAAAACTATAATGTAAAACTTCTCCCATTTACGTTAGGTACAGACATAGCCTTAAATAAAATTATAGTGTAAAATCTCTCCAAGTTACTTTGGGTACACAAATAGCCCTAAATAAAACTATAGTGTAAAACTTCTTCAATTTACTTTAGATACACAGCTAGCGTTAAATAAAACTATAATGTAAAATCTCTCCTATTTATTTTAGGCACATACACCTAGCCTTAAATAAAACTATAGTGTAAAACCTCTCCCATTTACTTTAGGTACACACCTAGCCTTAAATAAAACTATAGTGTAGGACCTTTTCCATTTACGTTAGGTAAACATCTTCCCTTAAATAAAACTATATGGTAAAACCATTCCCATTTGCATAATGTACACACGAAGCTTTAAATAAAAATAATTTAGGACCTTTTCCATTTAATTTAGGTGCACACCTAGGCTTAAATAAATCTACATTGTAAAACATTTTGCATTTACTTCAGGTACACACTTAGGCTGAAATAAATCTATAGTGTAAAATCTCTCCCATTTAATTTAGGTACACACCTAGCCTTAAACATACTATAGGTAAAACCTCTCCCATTTACTTTAGGTATACACCTAGCCTTAAATAAAACTACAGCGTAAATCCTCTTCCATTTACTTTAGGTATACACCTAGCTTTAAATAAATATATAGTGTAAAACCTCAACCATTTACTTTAGGTACACACCTAGCCTTAAATAAAACTATAGTTTAAAATCTCACCCATTTATTTTAGGTACACACCTAGCCTTAAATAAAACTATAGTTTAAAATCTCACCCATTTATTTTAGGTACACACCTAGCCTTAAATAAAACTATAGTGTAAAACCTCTCCCATTTAATTTAGGTACACACCTAGCATTAACTGAAACTATAGTGCAAAGCCTCTCCCATTTCCTGCAACTGTAGTTTAAAATATCACCCATTTCCTTTAGGTACACACCTAGCCTTAAATAAAACTATATTATAAAACCTCTCCCATTTACTTGAGGTAGACACCTAGCCTTAAATAATACTATAGTGTAAAACTTCTCCCATTTACTTTAGGTACAGACCTAGCCTTAAATAAATCTATAGATTAAAATCTCATCTATTTACTTTAGGTACACATCTAGCCTTAAATAAAATTATAGTGTAAAACTTCTCCCATTTACTTGAGGTAGACACCTAGCCTTAAATAAAATTATAGTGTAAAACTTCTCCCATTTACTTTAGGTACAGACCTAGCCTTAAATAAATCTATAGATTAAAATCTCATCTATTTACTTTAGGTACACATCTAGCCTTAAACAAAACTATAGTGTAAAACCTCAACCATTTACTTTAGGTACACACCTAGCCTTAAATAAAACTATAGTTTAAAATCTCACCCATTTATTTTAGGTACACACCTAGCCTTAAATAAAACTATAGTGTAAAACCTCTCCCATTTAATTTAGGTACACACCTAGCATTAACTGAAACTATAGTGCAAAGCCTCTCCCATTTCCTGCAACTGTAGTTTAAAATATCACCCATTTCCTTTAGGTACACACCTAGCCTTAAATAAAACTATATTATAAAACCTCTCCCATTTACTTGAGGTAGACACCTAGCCTTAAATAATACTATAGTGTAAAACTTCTCCCATTTACTTTAGGTACAGACCTAGCCTTAAATAAATCTATAGATTAAAATCTCATCTATTTACTTTAGGTACACATCTAGCCTTAAATAAAATTATAGTGTAAAACTTCTCCCATTTACTTGAGGTAGACACCTAGCCTTAAATAAAATTATAGTGTAAAACTTCTCCCATTTACTTTAGGTACAGACCTAGCCTTAAATAAATCTATAGATTAAAATCTCATCTATTTACTTTAGGTACACATCTAGCCTAAAACAAAACTATAGTGTAAAACTTCTCCCATTTACTTTAGGTACACACCTAGCCTTAAATGAAACTACAGTGTAAAACCTCTGCCATTTACTTTAGGTAGACAACTAGACTTCGATAAAACTATAGTGCAAAACCTCTCCCATTTCCTTTAGGAACACACCCAGCCTTCAATAAAACTATAGTGCAAAACCTCTCCCATTTCTTTTAGGTACACACCTAGCCTTAAATCAAACTATAGTGGAAAAAAAATCTCCAATTTCCTTAGGTACACACCAAGCCTTAATTTAAACTATATTGCACAACCTCTCCCATTTCCTTTAGGTACACACCTAGCCTTAAATTAAAGTATAGTGTAAAACCTCTCCCATTTACTTTAGGTACACACCAAGAACTAAGTAAAATTATAGTGTAAACCGTCTCCAGTTTCCTTTAAGTACACACCTAGCCTTAAATTAAACTTTAGTGTAAATCCTCTCCCATTTAATGCAGGTACAGAACTATCATTCAATAAAATTATAGAGTAAAACCTCTCCTATTAACTTTAGGTACATACCTAGCCTTAAATAAAACTATAATGTAAAATGTCCCCTATTTACCTTAGGTACACACCTAGCCTTATATAAAACCTCTCCCATTTACTTCAGGTACACAACTAGCCTTGATTAAATTACAGTTTAAAACCTCTTCCATTTACTTTAGTTACTCACATAGCCTTAAATGAAACTATAGCGTAAAACCTCTCCCATTTACTTTAGGTACACACCTAGCCTGAAATATAACTATATTGTAAAACCTCTACCATTTACTTTAGGTATACACATATACTTCAATAAAGATATAGTGTAAAACCTCTCCCATGTACTTTAGGCACACACCTAGCCTTAAAGTAAAATATAGTGTAAAACCTCTCTCATTTACTTTAGGTACTCACTTAGCCTTAAATAAAACCATAATGAAAACCCTCTCCAATTTCCTAGCCTTAATTTAAATTATAGTGTCAATCCTCTCCCTTTTGCTTTAGTTATACACCTAGCCTTCAATATCGTACGTACAGACAGACGGGATGGAATGGCAAGGGCAACACTTTGTGTCCGTTTCACTTTCGTGGCGAGTCATAAAAAGAGAATACATTATATGCTGTCTGCTGGCTATAAAAGAAAAGTAATGTTTTTGCTGGTTTTGTGGATTTTTAAAAGATGTTTACACTCAATTATTGTTAAATGCCATGCTAAATATTCATTTGAGCACGCAATGTTGCACATTTTGTTCAGGGCCAATAAGCATCTCCCGAGTTACATATTTAGAAAATAGTCGGAAAGTTGATATGTTGCAAGTTTCATATTTACAGGCAAAAAGCTCTCTCACATACGTCATCTTGTTTAAGTTATAAAGGCTTTTTTATTGCACAGTGGCGTTGCTTGTGCAGTGTGGCGGCAGTAAAACGTCTCCCCGCGCTTGCAATCAGTACTGTTATTTATTCGATCTTTGGAGATCGCTGAGCCCGATACTTATATTTAGTGATTGGTGGTACATTTTCAATTTCTTTTGTTTTTTTACTTAATTTTCGATTCGGTGGTTCCACTACTCCGGCCGATAAAAGGCTCTGGGGGCATACAATTTTATTAGATCCTTGGACCATACGCCGCTGGATATGGGAAAGAAATAAAGATACAAAAACTGCTATATCCACCGCCATATGCTTGCCATCTTCGGGATGGTTAAAATTCTGTACTGTTGATTTTTATGAATATTGAGTTCTGCTCAACCCGGGGCTAGAGGGCGTGAGCGGTAGCTAGCATATTTCACTACCGCTCATGAACAGTCTTAATTAAACCGAGACTGCAATATTTCGTATGTGTCGTGTTCGGCCGATTCCAAAGGTCCATTATCATACTCTTTTTCTTTATTTCGTTTTTTACCATCGGATTTATTGTGTCAAAGATTTGCTCCCTCCAAATGGTGTTGCACCTTATATTACCTCCCATGAACAGACTCAATAATACGATATCTATTGTTTGTGTTTGTTTCTTCTAAAAGATGTTTGATCCTCTTTGCAGTATTTTAGCATCTCCCTGTCCGAAGGGTTAACGACGTTTTCTTGTTAACCTTCTCGCCTCTACGCGCTGCGGGTTCGAATCCCACTGGGAGCTCGACATTTAAGTGAGGAAGTGTCGATTCTTACGGATGGCGGGAGATGTACAGTACTGGTTCTACCCAGGAAAATGTGTGTGGTCTGCATCCACCACAATCAAAATGACCGTCATATATTACCTTACATTTGTTGAAAATGACGTAACATACCATACAAATCAAAATCTTGGCAGTATGACATACACACTAGCGTTTCTTTAGCGATGTGAAACGTCGCTCCAACTACAAATCAGTAGAGGTACTGGTCCTTTGGGATCATGAAACAAAATTATATGTGGCTTTAAAGTAGAATACCGCCTATACCGGTGTTATAATAGTATCAAATAAGTTTAATTAAATTCACTCTAGATCTATATAATTATTCTAAATTACAGAGATGACAAGAACATTTCTTTTGTGATATATTACCCACAAAGTAAGACCTTTCATTTGAGTACAGACTCAATTTTAGTATCGGTTAAATGCATAGTTTTATAAAGCCTGTATATATTTATCTCACTCAGTTCCATCTATAGATGGACATTGATTGATTTATTCTCCGAACAGTTTGATAGCATAGGAGGATAACGTGACAATAGCCTGCTTAGCCTATAGCTGATGGATAAATAGTGGCAGTATTTGCATATTATGAACTCATGGGAAATAATACAGCTATTACGCTAATGGTGTGTGCACAGAGAGAAAATAAATGCCAAAACAATTAAGAAAGTACGAACCATTAGACAGGTTTTTCATTAAAGGTCATTGCATAGAGCAGAACAGTGTGAACTACTAAATATGAAGACTATACTGGATTTGAAAGTTTCATTTTCAAACCGTCCGAGAAGCAATTATGTGTGCTATAAAGAAAGTGAGGAACAGTATTTTTCTTTCACGCACATTATGCTGGTGAGTCTAAATACTGCGACTTATTTTACATCGTTTAGATATGATAACATATTTAATGTATTCTGAGCATAACTAAAATTACCCCTTTTCTTTCCCTTATTATATAGACAGCAAAACATGAAATAATAAAAGATGTATATAGAATAATTTGATCGACCACCACCTATAGTCTAAACAAAAGTTTTTTTATATTTTTTATTTTCAGTATACAAGGGAGTTTATCCCCCTTTTTCTTTAACCATGCGTTTTTGGGGAAAACACAAAATCTACAAACATTACCACAATGTGTCCAAGACAATATCCTCTATACTTTGCTTTCGAAAAAAATGACAGAAAAACACAACATCGATTGTGTAGGTAGCAGTTTTTGATTATCAACAATCATCAAATTACCTCCCTTTAATGTTTCCATAGCATCCATAACAGAGTATTGCTTGGCAAAACTTGAAATTGTAAAGAGTGCTTAAAAACATCAAACATAGTTTAATTAAAGCGCTGTTCAAGCTGTCTTATACCCTCAAAATCTGGCCTATGGGAATACCAGCAAACAACGGGGGTACTGTTTTTTGCTGTTGAGTATTATTTGAAAGATTTAATCTCCACACCATTCCGGTTTGATATGCATGAAATCACCATACAATTTCAATATTCATGACATTTCAATTTAATTATACATAAACATCTTTGTACTGTTCTTCAATGTATCGTTCAATCTAAAAAAAACATCCAGCTCTGAATCTATATTTTGCTAACATCTTCCTAAAATGCTCATTTCCATTATGGCGGATATATAATGGTACAGCGCCCCCTGGCGGATATATAATGGTACAGCGCCCCCTAGCATACGGGAGGTCTTGCGTTCAATCCTCGGCCAGGTCAAGCCAAAGACTTTGTAACACATGGTACTAGTAGCTCCCTTGCTTGACGCTCAGCATATATGACTGCATATTCATGAGCATGTTTTTTCAGGCATGTAAACACTAAATTGTATGTTTATGGTATCGTCGATAATAATTTTGGATTTTAGAATCATCGTTTTTTTGTCATAGTCTCTACTGCCCAGTCCATGGTCTTATCATTTGTTACGTATTGGCCGTTAAATGTGTTTATTTGTTTCCTCTGTCTTCGGGTATCCGAAATTATCAATGGCTAAACATTGAGAATGTCCTTGCCTTGCGGGTAAATGTTGGTTGACTTGTTAGCAGATTTACACGTTGATAAACTTTTGTAACTATTGTTTGTTTCATTACGTGTTTTTGGTTGAATGTGGTCCTTGAATGTTACATTTCCTGTTATAACAGCCGCCGGTTTTTTTTTGCCGCGCCGGTTTTTGGCAAAAACAGCAAGTAATTCCGAATGAGCTAGGGCGCTTTCGACTATATCATATGAAAGCACATATCAAATGACTGTAAAATTATATTCTATTTCATTGGTGACACTTTAATTTTTCCGAGAAATTTGACGCGAAGTTGACCTTTCCCATGGGAAAAGCCTATTTTCCCATGGGAAAAGCTTTTTTCCCATGGGAAAGGGTCTTTCCCATGGGACAATATATTCCCATGGGAAATGACTTGGGCAGTTTTCCCATGGGAAAAACAGAAAGTATTTATCTTGCAATATAATGTCAAAATAGTATGCGGCTTTCATATTTAGGGTCTATGATGAAGTTTTACAGCGATACGAGCACTTTGATATTTTCCCATGGGAATATTTTCCCAATATTGTAATTTGGGAAAATTTTCCCATGGGAAAATGAGTTATTTCTTAATAGCTAAAACAACACTTCAAAGCTTGGAAACATCTTCCATTGCAGTGTTGACAATTAAATATGCCATTATGTTTATAATTTAATGAAATAAAATCTTTCCCAAAATAAAATGGGAAAATTCTCCCAAATTGTTTTTGGGAAAATTTTCCCAAATGTTATTGGGAAAATTCTCCCGTTTTTTGACTGGGAAAATTCTCTAAATAATTTTAAAGGAAATGAAAAAGAAAACAAATCTTCCAAATAAGTACAAGTCATAATATCAAACCAAAACAAGAGGCTCAAAAGGGCCTGTGGACGCTCTACTGGGTAAAACAGCTCTTATAGATTTAGATAGATATAGCTAGATATAGCTCTCTTCTCCTATAGATTTAACAAAGGAAAATACAATATAGCATTTTTCAACAAATCAAGGGCCATAACTCTGTTAATACTAACATGATCTAGCTGGTTTTCGAAATTGTCCAAGGTTTCATTGATAAACTAGACATCATACGGAGGCTTCCTGCCAAATTTCGTAGAAATCCACCAAGCCGTTTAAGAGGAGTTGCGCCGACAAGAAATGTAAAATAAAAATGTCAAAGGGCCATAACTCAGTCAAAAATCAGCGAACTGGAACAAAAGCGTGATATGCACAACTAGACATCTTACCGATGCTTCCTGCCAAGTTTCGTCGAAATTCAACAAGGCATTTAAGATGAGTAGAGCCGACAAGAAATTTTGAAGTAAGTGTCAAGTAATTAAAAAGATAATGAAAAAAAATTCAAAAACATAATTCAAATCTATCAAAAAAAAAAAAAAAAAAAAAAAAAAAAAAATAAAACAAAACAAAAAAAATGAAATTAAAAAAAAAAAAAAAATGTTACCCCCGGGGCGCGTCCAAATTTGACACCAGGGTCACCATTTGAACAAACTTGGTAGAGGACCATAAGCTGATGCTAAATGTAATACATGAGAGCTCTGTGCCATGTGGTTCCAGAGAAGAAGATTTTTTTCAGTTTTTCCCTATACAAGCCTAAGTAAAACTGTGACCCCCAGGGTGGTGCCAAATGTGACCAAACCCCAGGGTGGGGCCAAATGTGACCAATGGGTCACCATTTAAACAAACTTGGTAGAAGACCATAAGCTTATAGCAAATGCAAAATATTAAAGAGGCACTACCTATATCTACGCGATTTTTAATGTAAAATATTAAATACTCAATATTACTGCATTTATATGTATACAAAGCTATTTTATGAGTATTCTAAGAAGAAACATGGTTCGTATTCCAGTTCTGTAAATTATTAATTATGATCAAAACAATATCTTGAATAAAATGCTGCCCAGCTTTTTATTCCTGCCGGAGAACTACGAGTTTTTACGATTTTCTCGGACATGCGCAATGTGATTCAGTTGAACGAAAACAAACTATTCGGGGCAGTTCCGATAGTAAACGAATCGATCGGAACTCTTCGCCAATCCGACGAGTAAGTTCCGATTGTAAACGAATAAGATCGGAAATCTCCGCAATCGGCTTGTCTAAAACAATTACGAATACAATTTCAAAAATCCGATCTTTTCAATCCTGTTTTTCCCAGCAAAACGCATATTACTTGGGGTAAAATTATTGCCATTTACTTTTTTCATAGTCCTCTTTATAATTAAGTAAAGTTTATATCAATTGGTGGACAAAAATATATAGGTAGAGCCTCTTTAAACCTCTGGCTCTTGCAGTTTCAGAGAAGAAGATTTTTTCAGTTTTTCCCTATACCTGTCTATGTAAAACATATGACCCTTGGGGCGGGGTCAAATGTGACCCCAGGGTCACCATTTGAACAAAATTGGTAAAGGACCATTAGCTTATAGCAACAGCAAAATATTAAACCTCTGGCTCTTGCAGTTTCAGAGAAGAAGATTTTTTAATTTTTACCCTATACATGTCTATGTAAAACATGTGACCCTTTGGCCGGGGCCAAAAGTGACCCCAGGGTCACCATTTGAACAAACTTGGTAAAGGACCATAAGCTTATAGCAACAGCAAAATATTAAACCTGTGGCTCTTGCAGTTTCATAGAAGAAGATTTTTTAAGTTTTTTCCTATACATGTCTATGTAAAACATGTGACCCTTGGGGCGGGGCCAAATGTGACCCCAGGGTCACCATTTGAACAAACTTAGTACAGGACCATAAGCTGATGCTACATGTAATACATGAGAGCTCTGTGCCATGTGGTTCCTGAGAAGAATTTTTTAAGTTTTTCCCTATACATGTCTATTTAAAACATTTGACCCTCGGGGCGGGGTCAAATATGACCCGAGGGTCACCATTTGAACAAACTTGGTAAAGGACCATAAGCTTATAGTAAATGCAAAATATCAAACCTCTGGCTGTTGTAGTTTCTGAGAAGAAGATTTTTTAAAAAAAAAATCCTATATAAGTCTATTTAAAACTGTGACCCCTGGGGCGGGGACAAATTTGACCCCCAGGGTCACCATTTGAACAAACTTAGTAGAGGACCATAAGCTGATGCTACATGTAATACATGAGAGCTCTGTGCCTTGTGGTTTTAGAGAAGATTTTTTAAAGTTTTTTCCTATATGTCTATATGAAAAACATGCAAAACCTCAATATACAAACTTTGGACCCCCAGAGCACGGCCATTTTTGACCCTGGAGACTTTATTTGAACACATTTGATAGTCTAGGCGTTGGCGATCATTTTAAAAGAAAAACTGTTGAAATCTGTCCAGCGGTTCTGGAGAAGAAGATTTTTTAAGGTTTCGATTATATATGGTAATGGCAGCCACCTTGGATGTAGCGCAGATCTAATTTTAATAAATCTAAAAAGCATTCATCTAAGGATCATCCATGTGAAGTTTGGTCAAAATTAGCCAAGCGGTTTCTGAGGAGAAGTTGTTTGAAGAAAAGTTAACAGACGACGGAAGATGGACGACGGAAAACGGACAACACACCATCCCATAAGCTCTTCTGGCCCTTGGCCAGTAGAGCTAAAAAACACAAAAAAACAACACAAGAGGCCCAAGAGGGCCTGTATACATACGCTCTACTGGCTAACATGGCTCTTATACCATCAATGAAATGAGTGACGAGTGACTGCCATTTACGTTTTTTTGAAAGTTTTGGGCAAAAAACAGCTTTTTAACTAACTCAAGGGCCATAACTAAAGAATCTGGTAAAATTTGACAAAGATCAGATGAAAAATGAAGGCCCTACCGTATTAACAAGGCAAAATATAGCATTTTTAACTAAATCAAGAGCCATAATTCCTGTTACTGGTCCGACTGGTCCAATACAACCTTGACCTTGGAGCAATATGAAACCAACAGATATATTTAAAAATAATTTTAAAAAAATATATATTAAAAAAAAAAATAATAATAAAAAATAGTCACAAAAAAAACAAAAAAACTGAAATACAATTACAAAAGAAATCACAAAAAAAAAAAATATATTAAAAAAAAAAAATTAAATTAAAAAAATATATATACACTTCTCAAAACTGCTAACTACACCGCTACGTTTTGGGTTATATATATCGATGGGTTGAATGTTTTTCAATGCTAGAACTAAACCACAATAAGCAATTACAAAAGACCCATGTAAACACTAAAGTCACACTTTTCATTTCTTGTTCATAAAAGTGTGACTTTAGTGTTTACATGGGTCGTTTGTAATTGCTTATTGTGGTTTAGTTCTAGCATTGCCCATGAAAAAAATAAAATGAAATGATGTAAAAATGAAAAAAAAAAAAATGAATGAAAAAAAATTAATGAAAAACAAAACGAACAAAAAATAGTTAAACAAGAAATATCACTGTAAGTGATAAATGTGTCCTTTGACCTCTAAGTATGACCTTGGACCCATTGACCTGGATTTTGTGCATGACACATCGTTTGGTTGTGGCGAGTTATTTGAAAATCCGTCCAGGCATGCAAAAGTTATTGACCGGACACGATTTGACCTTTGACCTGTAAGTGTGACCCTGACCTTGGGGCCACAGACCTGGATTTTGTGCGCGACACATCGTCTTGTTGTGGTGAGCACTTGTGCCAAGTTATTTGAAAATCCGTCCATGAATGCCAGAGTTATTGACCGGACACAATTTGTCTTTTGACATCCAAGTGTGACCTTGACCTTGAAGACCTGGGTTTTGCGCGCGACACAGCGTCTTGTTATGATGATCAGTTGTGCCAAGTTATTTAAAAATCCCTGCAGTGGTTGTGACGTTACGTCCGTACACGAAATTGTGTACTTGTTTTTGACCTATAAACTGCAAGTGTAACCTTGACCTTTGAGGTACGGATCTGGGTTTTGCGCGCGACACATCGTCTTGTTATGGTGATCACTTGTGTCAAGTTAAAGATCAGATGAACAATGAAGCCTCTATCGTCTTAACGAGGCAAAATGTAGCATTTTTAACTAAATCAAGGGCCACAACTCTGCTGTTATTAGTCCGATATGGCTGGTTTTCGAAATTGTCCGAGCTTTCATTGATATTAACAATGTGGTAAAGTTTGGTAAAGATAGGATGAAAAATGAAGGCCCTATCGTCTTAACGAGGCAAAATATAGCATATTGAACTAAATCAAGGGCCGTAACTCTGCTGTTACTGGTCCGATACTATGCTGTCATCAAAATGCATTTGAAAATTATTCTTGGTTAATTAAACAATTTATGGTTGTGGTCGGGTCTATATGTCGTTTGAACAACACAGATTGACTTCATGTATTGGAAACATATGATCATGTCTCTGTGGTGGTGACTTATCTTAAGTCTCTGTTGTTGGAATATCTCTCATCTCCATAAGGGTGGAATGTGGTTTGAATATCTATCTCTCTGTGGTTGGAATACAACAGCCCTATTAGTGGTTCGAATAACACAGACTGTATCCATGTATTGGAAATATATTGTCATGTCGTTATGCTGCTGGCTTATCTCATGTCTGTGGTTTAAATATCCCTGGTCTCCAATGTGGTTGGAATATGTGGTTGGAATATGTCTCCATGTGGTTGTTAATACACTGGGTTTCTATGTGGTTCGATTAACCCATATTGTCTCGTTGTAATGGAAATATATATTATCATGTCTATGCTAGTGGCTTGAGTGGTTGGAATATTTTTCTCTTGTCTCCATGTGGTTGTATTATATCAGATCTCTATGCGGTTCAAATAACTCTTGACTTCATGCAACAGAATTGTATTATCATGTCTCTATATAGCTGGACTATCACAAATATGAATGTAGTTGGAACATATCTTGTATATATGCGGTTGGAATATATCAGGCATCTATGTGGTTGGAATATCGGTTCTCTTGTGGCACGACTATCACTTTTTGCTATATTGCTGGAATTAATACATCATGTGCCTAGTCTACGTGCTTGGAATACCGCAATCTAATCTACAGCTATGAGGCTGGAATAGCACATATGTATAAAACATTATTCAACATTGTCATCACAAGTCTCCAAAGGTTGAAACATCAAAAGTATCTATGTGGATGGAATATGTCAGGTCTCTACATGGTTGGACTACATCACATCTCCATGTGGTTATCCCACATCTCCATGCCGTCTCTCTGTTGCTAGAGTATCACACGTTTCTGTAATTATGTGGTTTGAATATGTTTCGTGGTTGAAATATCTCTGTAGTAAAAAGAATATTTTCATTCTTAAAGTATGTGGTTGGAAATATCGTGTGT
This sequence comes from Cyrtodaria siliqua, assembly GCA_037043455.1. NCBI lineage: Eukaryota > Metazoa > Mollusca > Bivalvia > Adapedonta > Hiatellidae > Cyrtodaria > Cyrtodaria siliqua. Next base: position 76,384 of record JAWPHD010002641.1, read on the forward strand.
GCTTTTATGTTGGAATATATCTCATAAAATCTCTATAGCCTAATATCGTGTGCATCTCTATGTGGTTGGAATACCTCATGTGTCCATGTGGTTGGAATATATTGCCTCCGTAGATTTGTTTGCACTATCTATCTGTCACCGGAGAACATGGAGCAAACCTGAAATACAATAAATTTATTATATTTTGAGTTCTCTGTAAACTGATCTTATGTTCATGAACAGTCTGTAAGCAAAGTAGAACCGGAAATGTAGCATTCAAGGACCACAGTTAAAGTCAGAATATGCTTATTGTTAACCTTAAGAGACGATAGAGACTTTGTATCAAGTATTTGTGTATAATATTACCGTCAAATTTGCATTAAATCCCACTATGAATCCAGCCGTTAATAAAAACTACTTTTAACTATTGTGTTTACATAAACATTACCTGTGCTAGAAACCATTTGGATCTGCACACTTCCTGTGTTGTGCTTAGCGTCGGCGCAGCATGTAGGGGATACAGCGTAATTAGAGCACAAATATGTATTAGTGTGTACAGTTTAATTTTAGTCAGTTTATTTGTTAGCGTAATTCTCCATTTTGTAAGTGCTTCATCAGATGTTTTAGTTTATGTGTAAATAAGCATATTCTGCCTTTAACCAAATGCAATCCCAAACTTGCCTTTCATATAAACAGTACAGATCAGGCAAAACCCACACTTTACTCGATTCGTCGAGTTTGGTCATATCGAGTGCCACGCGGATCTACGCGGAGTGACTGGTACTCGGTAAATCCACGCGGCGAAAGTACGCCATTGTCAGTCATTCGCACTCCAAGTTACTCCGCGTATATAGAATCCAATTAACCATGAGTGCTCACCTTTGGTGGTTTATTACTGGGAGAAAAGCAAATTTTTCCGACAGCGCGCTTGAAAAAGCCAATCGCCAGTATAAGTACAAACAATAAGACGCCGAGTGCATCTTTTCTGTGCAAGACTGATAAATACACTGAATAAATTTCGAAACAAATACGTATTTCAAAATTTTAATGCATTAATCACAAGTTTTGTTCGTTTCTGTTGTCCAAAAGTCACACTTCTTTAACCGAAATAAGTACCCATAATTCTTGGCCATGTATGTACCTTTTAACAAGGCGGCACTAACAACGGGTTTATGACCCGGAATTCTTTACAATTTTTTCTGATTATCTCTGACTCAAGAACTCGTCAACAAAATAATAAACAGCAGAATAAATTTGTTACAAATAACGATTAATTAAAATAAAATTATAATTTCCAGTATAATAATTACTAATTGCAGTCGTCGCGAAGTCGGTAATAGGAACCGCTCATTATAACTATCGTGACCCAGTATACATAATCCGGGCATTCAAATTTTTCCACATCTGCTTTTCCAAAAACAAAAGTAAAATTCATAACTTTCACATGACATCATCAAAATAATCTGACCAATCAGTGATCAATAAAATAAGACCTCCACTTTCGGGTAGGGTGTAAACTGTATATCGCTGGTGCTCAACTGATTTTAGCCCTTTAAAAGACTAGTTTGTATCGATAGTTATATTAAAAACTTTGTATTTGGTGTACATATATGTATCTTCTTTTTGTGTTGTCTGATTTTAAAACACCAATATAGGTACATTTAATTTAAATCATGGTGTAATATTTTCATTTTCCATATAGAGATTGAGAAAAAAGTCCGAGTAAACCTACTGAATATCTTAACCTACCAGAAGTTGACCGGATGTGAAAGTTATGAATTGTCTTCTGCTTCGATTTTTTTGAAGTTATTAAATAAATATGCATTAAAATGACTGTAATTAGAAAAATTTGCACCCTTTACCTGGGCAGTATCGACTCCGCGAACTCCCGAGTTTATCTACGCGAAGTATCATGGCATAAGTATCGCGTAAGTGATTTCCACTCTGAGTAGTTTTATCATCAAAACTCTGCGAAATTACGCGATTTGTAATTCCTCAGAGTAAAGTGTGGGTTTCGCGTGAGCTGTACTGTACCTACACACCACGTTTCGGCAAATTTCAGGTCATTACTAAATAAAGTTATTTAGCGGACACCATTCTTCTATTTTTAGTAACAGTTTCCTTGACTCCAGTGACCCAAATCTCATACAAATTCATTCAAATATCTCATTCCAAACTAAAGATATTGTGCGGAAACCATTTTCTATATTTTTTGTGTAATTTTTACAATTTCTGTTGCCACAGCAACCACAATTTTTTACTTAATGAAAAAAAGAGATCTGCATGATCTCCTAAAGTTCTCCCTCTTACCTACACACAAATTTTCATTATCTTTTAAAGCATTTCTTTTGTTATAAAATGATACATATTTTGTGTATTTTTACTATATCCATTGCCATAGTAACCATATTTCTGTCAGATCAACAAAATAAAAAATAAAAAAAATATTGGGTATATTCCCCTCATTGCCCTCTACCAACATGTCAAGTTTCATAAAAATATCTTAAATACTTTTCATGATCCATATTTGTGGGACGGACTGAAAGACTGACTGACTGATGGGGGCAAACCTCTGGTCCCCTCAAGTGACACACCAGTAGAGTACTAACAAAAAAAATATAATTTCTACAATTATCAGCGAGGTTATTTTTGTCAATAAGAGCAAGGCAATGCTTATCTGTGTATCGTTATCTTATTACGATACAGTCCCCACAATATGATACGTGTGAAAGAAAGTCGCGCTATAATCGTATCACGATTAATCATTGCACCCCTAGTTTTTGGGGTACTGCGTATAAGTATGTGAAGTTACTACGTATACCATGTTGTTCCTTTTTAACGCCCCCTCCCTAATAAATGCCCCTCCCCCCAGGCACCCTGAGTAAACACCTCCACCCACTGTGCATAAAGTGAAAAACCTAACCTTAAAAAGTGGTATTAATCCGCATAACACAACTAATATATCCACAAAAACTTTTATCCATGTGTATTTCAAGTATAGTGCACTAAGGGTTTTAGAGTTATAATAGAGTTACATAAGGGTCAATGAATGATCAGTTTACACTCTAATAAACGACCCCCTTTTGAAAAATGTAACGCCCCCGGGGGCGTTAAAAAGGAACAATACGGTATGTATGTGAAGTTTCATAAACATAGGTCAAACATTTTTTTTTTGTTATGGCCAGTTATGAGTTTGCTTATATGTTATTGAATTTGTCTGTTATGTATGATGGTGAACCTAAGGTACCAGTCACCTCAGGTTTACCCAAAGTGTCTGGTATGGGTTCGATTCTCATTTTACTGTACATATAAAATGACATACCAGTAAAATATATCACTTATTTGCATCATGGGAGATGGATTTTAATCCAAGTAATAACGTACCATGTCCTTCATATAACAGTCAAAGCATCAATCAAATCCTCCTTGGACAGGTACTTCTGTAAAAAGACAATGCAAAATACCTTAGTGTTAATGAGCTGGAATACGTCTGAAGATAACCTTAGGCCAAGTCTGATTTTATTGAAGAAACAAGAAAGATGGAAATTCAACTTAAACAAGGATTTCCCTAAGCTACCCGCGACATTTTTTTTAATATTTCTTTCCATATAACCCACTCACCAAGTTGCTTCAATTTCTCAATCCTAACTCACGGAAGTTCAGAATTGGGCGGAAACCCTTTTTCTTTTCTCTTTTTTTTTACACCACACAACATGACGTAGGCATTAAACTCACCAAAGAGAAAAATATCAGACATTTTCTTTGTTTGTAACCTTCGAAATAAAGGGGGCTGGCATGGCGCAGTCGGTAGCGCGGCGGATTTGTAACCGGAGGCCCCGGCTTCAATCCTCCGTGATGCCACTGAGTTTCGTCGGTGTGTTCTTGGGCAAGACACTTTCGCCTAGCCCCGTCCGTCGGATGGGGATGTAAACCGGGCGGTCTTGTGTATCGGTCTATCCTCCGAGCAAGTTAAAGAACCATAGGAATCTATTAGATAATAAGAGTATGGCAGGTTCCCGGATTCCTTGTATCCTTCCCCTCTCTATGGGGCGGCTCTGAATAACCTATACTGTGTTGATGAGCCGTTAAACAACATTCAATTCAATTCAATTACCTTCAAAATACTCCCGTTCTCATGACAGTATGCATAAATTATGATAATTAATTTATAAATAGAGCTGATGACTTTATAATAAAATAATTAAAAAGATAGTATATTTATCATAAATAAAAGGATAGTTCATCAAAATAATGTAAACATGTTGACAATTTCCTTTTCTTTAAAATTCATCACCCCTATTCTCCATAAATGCAGTTTCCAATTACCTTGAAGGCAATAAAATTCATTAATGACATTATTTTTTAGTCTGATGAGTCTGTTGTACATTATTGTTTCTAGAAATGGTCAATCATTGAATCTTATAACAGTTACTAACAAATACGAAATACACAATATGTGCATACCTTGATTCTGACATTTTTACGTAAACTGTTATAACATTTATATCATAACAATTTAGTAGAAGGGTCACAGAAAGCATTTGAGTTTCCCTTTTCTTCTATTCAGTATTGTTTACAGTTTCGTTTTTGTTCGTCAAACAGTTTCAGTACTGTGATACCACAGAACACCATGCTAGTCAATGAAAACCCGTACATTTTCCTTTATTCAGGCTATTGCAGGCCTTTTTACCAATTTTGGGAAATTTGCAATTATAGTATTATCAATGAATACCTTTTTTTCAACGTCTGTGCAAGCATAAAAAACAAATAGCTTCTTCTCAATAACAATTCTCATTGTAAAACCGGGTTCCATTTATGACCATTTTGGCAGTGAAAAGTACATTTTTTTTATCTGCAATATATGATTCTTAGAACTTAACATTTTCAAGATTATTTTTCAAAAAAATATATTTTAGTCAAGCACATATTTGCTTTAGCATTTATTTATTATTAGTGCAGTGTTTAATCGGCTGATGTTAATAATTCCCTATTAAAGGAATTCAACGAAACTGATCTTTTTTACATAAATTTTGGATAATGTTCGTTTTTCAATGACGTGACAATTTTATCTCAATAGTTTCTGTTTTGGAGCTAACAATACAGGTAATGTATAATACTTACATAGTTTGTATGCATACTTTTTTTGCAGATACGGCATATTTTAGCTATAATCAGTCTGCTAAATTAAAATATAAATTGTAAGTAGATGCAGATATTTTATTGTCATTGGTTTTCGCTGTAACATCAAGGGTTACACATATCGACCATAGGGGTCCGGCTCATGTGCTTTGTCGGTAAATACCAGGTCATTCTCACTAAGCTCAGTCTATGCTGAAAATTGTTTTAATTAAAAGAGCAAATCATTTAACTCTACATGCCTCCTATAACCAAGTGTTCAAGGTGTCCAACATTGGTATATATTTTAATATCGCTCAATACAGTAATGAGAAATCGTCATCGAAACGTTGAGAAATCGTCATCGAAACGTTGAAAAACTGGTCCAAATCTTTAGTCGGAAGACCCCGTGCCTAAACACAGTCACTCTGTAAACAACAACTCTAACGGCAGTTGCGTACGAAACTAGACCAAGAATCATTTAGTCGTCACCGCAGATAATGAATGCTAATTATTTTCTTACCAGTTAATTCAATGGAAGCTACATGTTCTCTTTTGTTTACAACCGTCAAATTTGGTTTCAATATGGCTCCATATTGGTCTGGTACCCATAACCCCCTGCGCTCGAAGAGATAATAGCGAGCGCAGTAGGGGAAGGGTACCAGATCAATATGGCTGCCGACGAATGGCTGCGTGGAAGGGAATAAATCTTAATGACAGTTGCCTGTGACAGTGTATGGGGACAGGTTGCAGATCATAATTTACTAAATGTGTTGTTAGATACTATGGCGCTTTCTTTATTTGAATAACAATAAAATATCCACATACTACCTGTCAGCTACTACAGTGTCTGTGAGTACACATATGTACTTATTGTAGCCAGGGAGTATTAAGTATACGGGGAGGAGAAGCGGATCGTTTTGCCGTTTTATGTTGTCGCACGTGTGTTTCACTACTGCGTGAAAATGACTACTGGTTGTTTCGTGCGTGTGTGAAAAACAGCAAATTCTCATAAATTATTACACTTACAAACTCAACAAAGGTGCGCAATGTAAACATAAGTACTATTTATTCACATTGTGTCCTCTGATACAGAGCGTGTATTTGTTTGCATGTATAAAAGCACATTTTACCAGACGGTTCCGTATAACAAAGTTGGCGCCACTCTACACCAGAGCCCCAGATAAGCTGCGTATTTGCGTAATTACCCAATTAAAACAATGGAAAACCAAATTGAAATTAAAATCAAGCATACCAAAAAGCATATGAAATCCCATTTAAGCAATTATTTAAAAAATGTGTGCGTACAAACTGTTTTCCATTATTGTAATCGCACGTTGTCTCTGACTTTCGTAGAATGTAAACAAATCTTCGTCATTCTGTATTCTCCCGGTTAATTAGCGAACCCGTCTAGTAGACGTTACTGGAGTATTTAACAGTATGTCGCTATAGAACAAATAGTAATTTCGTAAACCAATCCAATATAAAATAAAGTCTAGATCACTATGTGGCTTGGTAATTTTCAAGCGTTTGTGTAAAATGGCATCCGTCAAAAGAGGTTGTAGAAAGGCAAGTATAAATACATAGCAAAACAAAATTGTAGGGTATTTTGGAATTCCCAAACCATTAGATGGTGACGGGGTTGTTTCGGGAATTATAGAGGAATTAATCGATATATGTATTCACCCGTCAATTCCAATTGTTCACAATGTATTAAACAATATTTTGTCATCAGTAACAAATCCGACGGCAATCGTGTAGTTACTAAAACCGTTAGAGACTGGAAAACTAAATATCCGTGGCTAATTGTCGTCAGTAATGATGATGATGAATAAATCTGAATCGTGAACTCTTCAGCGAAAATAAAACAATCAGTTAAAACATAGTTAGAAGTTACAGTTTATGTTTCCAGCGTAAATGGAGTTTCTATGATAGAATTTTCAGCAACTCTGCAGTTCAGGGTGAAAAGGTTCTAGGCCCATTTCCCATGTTTTATCTCGATGGTTCATGCCTGTTAGGCGCCATATAACCTCTCATGTGTTGGTAAAAATTCATGTGAAATAGAAGCCACAACAGAGACTCATACAACACACAACATAAACATGATAAAGATCTGAAAAGTACACTATTGTAAGTACCTATTTGTACTATTTTTTGTTGATACCCAATTAACGAAACATTTGATGAGTGAATTCCTTTTTTTAATCAGTTGTATTTTAAAATACCCAATTGACAAAAATATAGGTGGGTATTTAAGCAAATCAAACCAATTCTTATCTGGGGCTCTGCTGCACCAAATAAAAAATGGTGACGGGGAATACATGTAGCTATTGCAAGCGAGATACGAGACTACGGGTTATTTAGGCATTAATAATAACAAAAAGTGAATAGTAGGCATATTTATCTTTGTCAAGAAGGTAATTTCAAGGTGGTGATTATAAGACAAAGCCTGAAACGAGGTGATGAAAATGTGCCTTTTGAGATATCAGCTGAAATTTTTAATTTGTCAAATTAAAAATGGTCTGGAGCTATTGCAAACGAGATACGAAGTATGGATTATACTAGGCATTAATAATAACAAAAAGTGAATAGTAGACATATTTATCTTTGTCAAGTAGGTAATTTCGTGATGTCGATTATTATAGAAAGCCTTAAAAAAGAGGCTGTAAAAACTGCCTAATTTGAGATGTTGGCTGAAAGTTTAACTTTTTCACATGCAACGCGCTTACAATCGATTTACCTGTATCGATAAAATAGTAAATAGTTAATGGCGGCATTTTAGCGCGACAACATAAATCGATAAACTAGAGCGTCTATGAACCCGTTTCTCCTCCCCGTATACTTACTCCGTGTTGTAGCATACTATAGTGGTGAAATAATGTTCAGGTTATATGCTGCTAATTTTTAAACTTGTTATTAGAAATCCACTAATAATGACTGAGATTTTTAAATTTTTTTTTATTTTTTTTAGAGACCAATACAGGATTTGTGCACACACTAAATCATTTTGAATTCCTCAAAGTGTTAGATTCAACTATGTTTCACATTTCTGTTCTTTTTGAAGAAAAAGCTTATTAATGTGTGTTCTTTTCCTTTCTTTTTTTATATATTTTTTTAATTAAAATAAACAATTAGTCTCAGCTGCTGAATGCAGTCAATTTAATATCTGTAATTGTTGTAAAGATATGACCCAGGGCCCTATATATCAATTTTCATTCCAGCATGACCTCACCAGTGGCATATGATTCAATACCCCATGCTGTCAATCACTGGCACTTGGTGCTGCTCAATTAGTGGTTTATGGTGTGTCCCTGTTATGTAATCAGCTTATTAGTTATAAAATTCATGGCACACTTTTGGTGTTACAACAGGCCTTGAAGGGGTTCAAAAAGGGTAATTGATAAGACACAACTGTATTTAATACAGCAGAGGATATAAAGGCAGTAAAACAAAAATTGAATTATATATATAAAACTTGAATAAAATAGTATTAAATAGATTACCTGATGCAAGTATATATTTTATATCTTTTTGTATATTTTAATACTTAGTTTTTGATTATAATGTGCCTTGACTTTTAAAGGTACTACCGTAACCATAGTTTGTTAATCCAATAATATTGATAATTTACTTTCAAATAAAAGGTAATGCAAATTTTCTTATTTTACCAAAGTGTTTACATTTCAATTAATATTATTCTACCAAAGTTTGAAATGTATAAGTGGTTGAAAATAATCAAAATTTTGCAAAAACTATTCAACTTACAGCAAATATGCAAGTTAGATAAATGCAGAAAAAACTATCTTGCAATTAAACAAAATCAAGATTGCCATGTGTTCGTTTTATTTAAAAATTACCTTCAGCTTTCATAATTAAAGAAATCCAAAAGGCGGATCCTCTGCAGGGGCGTATCTGGGCGTACGCACGTGCGTACAGGCTATTAAAAAAGCAAAAATATAAAAATGGCTAAAAATGCGAAATGTGCATTAAAAACTGAAGGTATATGGGGGTTAGGCACATTTGTGAATCCAAAACTCGATGGTGCTTATACCTAAATTAGCCCCAGGAACGCCCCTGCTCTGTCATGGTTAACAGTGTAAACTATTGCGAACGAGATACGAGACTACGGGTTATATTATAATAACAAAAAGTGAATAGTAAACATAGAGATTATTTAACTGCTGGGATCGATTATAGGGAAATGGTAGGACATGGTAGACGTATGAAATTGTAAGTTGTTTAACGGCTCATCAACACAGTAAAGGTTATTTAGAGCCACCCCAGAGAGAGGGAAATGATACATAGGAATCCGGGAACCGTGCCCTACTCTTATTATCGAATCGATTCCTATGGTTCTTTAACTTGCTTGGAGGATAGACCGATACACGGGACCACCTGGTTTACGTCCCCATCCGACGGACGAGTCTAAGGGCAAGTGTCTTGCCCAAGAACACACCGACGAAACTCAGTGGCACCACGGAGGATTGAACCCGGGGCCTCCGGTTACAAGTGAAAAAAACACCGAACAAAACACGTCTACCATCGAGTGATGGTGATGGATTTCCCTATAATCGAACACAGCAGTTAAATAATCATTTTAAGTCATCTGTGCATGATTTTAACCGAAATTCTTCGCTTTATTGATAGCGTTTTATTGAACGCTATCGGCAGATGACGTCGACGTCAGCACCACTTTAATGACGTCATAACTCAGTGTCACAGTTAGTTACTTTTGTGTTCGGAGTTAGTCAATCATATTTAGCTATTATGAATATTATAGCCCCGTGTGGTTGCCGGGGGCACCGTTTGGTCACGGGGCAAAGAATACGGCCACTGCAGATCCCTTTGGAGGGAGAGGGGTAGAATCCCCCCAAATTCATGTTCATTTTATCATTTTTTGTTCATGTTCATTACAGGTCTTCATCATGATCCCTGCATTGTTTCAGGTGCTATCTCTCTCGCATCAAAAGAGCAGTGGCAGAAAAACAATAACGTGGCTCCAGCGTAAATGGAGTTTCTACGATATAATTTGCAGCAACTCTGCAGTTCAGGGTGAGAAGGTTCTAGGCCCATTTTCCATATTTTATCTCAATGTACATGGAAGATGAGCCTGGCATGTTCATGCCTTTTAGGCGCCATATAACCTTTTCATGTGTTGGTGCGCCTTAAAACCCCAATTCAATTCACTGAGAAATCCCAATCTTTCACCGATGAAAATGTTTACAATAAATATTTATCTTTGTCAAGAAGGTAATTTCACGGTGGTGATTATAAGACAAAGCCTAAAAAGAGGTGATTAAAATGCCTCTTTTGAGATATCAGCTGAAATTTTGAATTTTTTAAATTAAAAATGGTGTTTAGCTATTGCAAACGAAATACGAAGTACGGGTTATATTAGGCATTAATAATAACAAAAAATGAATAGTAGACATATATGTTTATCCTTGTCAAGAACGTAATTTTGTGATGTTGATTATAACAGAAAGCAGTAAAAAAGAGACTATAAAATCTGCCTATTTTGAGATGTTGGTTGAAATTTTAACTTTTCAAATGTAACGTATACACGCTTACGATCGATTTACATGTATCTATAAAATGGTAAATGGCGGTGTTCTAGCGCGACAACATTAATTGATAAACTAGAGTGTTTATGAATCCGTGTCTCCTCACTGTATACTTACTCCCTGGTTGTACTGGTTAATACAGAATTTATCTATTTACTTGATACCGATAAACTTGATAAAGTTAGGAACAACAACATGGTTATAACAATAAACTTGATAAATTAAAACAGTTAGGAACAACAACATGATTATAATTGAGTGATCTTTAGTTTCATTACAGTTTGTCATTATCCTTTTTTTAAAATTAATTCATAGTGGTCTTTTTCCATTATTTATTTTTGATATTGCACCCAATGCAACATAATAATGATTGTACATATGCATTGATAAAACGAAGAAGTCGAAACTTTATTTTCTCAAAACTAATTTAATTGATGATAAAATCATTTAGAAACCAAGCAAATTACTCTGTTTTGCAGAAAATATATAGTTTTATGTTAGAATATACAACTTTATTAAAGATAATTTATGGTAGGCATTAAGAAAGGAATTATGGTAGACAATACACAACATAATGCCAGAAAGCATCAGTTGATTAAAAAAATTAATTTAAATAAATTACACAGATTGAGAATAGTTCGGCAATTTCCAGGTTTCTCCTTTCATGTTTTTTTTTTTTACTATTATGCTCATAATTAATAAATTATTAGCACTCCTTTAATATAAGAGTAAACTATTTACTATTCCATTTTTGAAAGATGCAGCATGCACATGAAATCCCATAAAATAGGCAAATGCAATAAAGAAATGAAAATATATTCTGGATAAAACTTGCATATATTAAATAACAAAGTTTTATAAATAGTCAACTTGATTTATAATATAAACCTCATCTTCTATTTATAATTATGTAGTAAATTATGAAATGAAGCTTGATTAAAAATAGATTATTTATAGGTAAAATACTGGGATTTAATTTATCTACATGTATGGTTTTTAACACTTCAATTTGAATTGAGTTGCATGTTGTTTAACTTCTCATCAGCACATTAAAGGTCATTTAGAGCTGCCCCAGATACAGGGGACGGATATGTACGAATCCAGGAACCAGTCCTACTCCTAGTTACTATTGAATAGATTTCTATGGTTCTTTAACAGGCTCTGAGGGTACATTCTGATACATGGGAAAGCCCGGTTTACATCCCCACTTCATGTACATTTTGTCATTATTTATCATGCTCATTCAAGGTCTTCATGACAACGTATATATGCAAATGTGGAAACGTGGCGCCATCGTAAATGGAGTGTCTACAATAGAATTTGCAACAACTCTGCAGTTCTGCAGATTAGAAGGTTCTAGGCCGATTCTCCATATTTTTATCTAGATGTAAATGGAGGATGAGCCTGGCATGTTCATCCCTGTCTGGCACCATAATGCTGTTCTAACTTAAGTACTTAAACCATGAACAGTTATAAATACTACAATTGACACATTTAAAGCAAAAATATGATCTGCCATTTGTTTTATTTCAGTACCTTTTCAGTATTCTTTAATATATCCAGCCAAGTTGATTTTTTCATTATTTTGTTGAAACAGATTAATCCCATGTAAACATGTTGTAAATGCCAAATAACAGCTCATCAGATCTTTCTCATATATGATATATGGTAACTACTAAGTGGAAGACCCTGGCCATGCATACCTCACCTGTCATAGATCACAGGATAATCTTTGATTAACCAATCAGATCTGGCCAATACCTTCTTGACTTGACCAGGGAGGAGTTTAGTTTCAAGAAGTAACATGTGGTGTTTGTCATATCAACATAATTAACTGCATAACTATTTATGGTTATAAATAAGACCTATTTAATAGTGTATGCTTTGGACAGTGGAAATTGTTAATTCCTTCTAGCATTTTAGGGGTGAGATATTGTTATTTTTTTTAGTATTCATCAGGTTAGCAAGCATTTTAACAATTAAAAAGCAATTTTAGGTTAGGAATTATATCAAGAAAATAAGTTTTTATCCATTGAAAATTCAGCTGTACGAACAATCTAAAATTGTAATTCCCCGAAAACAATACAAATAAAATCAATAAAAAAAAACACTTTCAAAGCTCAACCTTATTGAGAGAACTGAGTTTATGTGGCTCTTATATGAAGATACAGTAACTATTTATATTTTTATACTACTCATAAATGTAATCTTAATGACCTTTTTTGTTTGATTTATAGTTTGTTAATTCATTTCACTCAATTTCTAAGATGCTGTTTTTCATCATGTTTTTGGAAAGTTGGGTAATTCATTTAACTCTGTTTCTAAGATATTTTAGAAAATATTAGAAATGTTTTAACATTTTAACTAAGGTAATATATTTAATATTCATAAATACTCTGGATTTAAAACTACCTATATATTTATCCGCCAAATGGCTATTAAACTGGTTCCCTGATTACTCTGCGGTATACAACAGGGTACCAGTTGGTTCCCCGATTAGTCTAAGGTATGCAAGAGGGTACCAGTTATGACAAATAGGACGCATTCATTTTTAAAATGTCAAATGTGTACGCTTTTTTAAATCAAACTCCTCCTTGATTTACGGCAATATTTTGAAAATGGTGAATTGTTTGAAATGGCATTATTGTGTAGATTCGGGTTCAGGTCTTGGATGTTGTAAACACTCATTTTGTTCAAAATGAACATTTGTGAATTGAAATTGGATAAAAAAGAGGACACATTTCTTCTTTAAAAAATGAAATGTATACTGCCTTAAGTGACTTTGGATTAAAACTCCTCCTTTATTAGTAAGCAATTTTCAGAAATAACAAATCAGATATACCGTATAATTCCTAATAAGCGCCACCCCCAGGGTGTAACATTTTGAAAATTGAGATCAAAAGTACATAATTTTACTTTTAAACGGACATTATTTAATGATTTTCTTTACCAAGAAAACCCCCCGTGTGGTTGCCGGGGTAGAATACAACCACTGCAAACACACCGTCACATGCAGAGGGGTAGGACCCCCCCATTCATATTCATTTTGTCATTTTTTGTTCATGCTCATTAAAAGTCTTCATCATGACCCCTGCATTGTTTCAGGTGCCATCTCGCTCACATCACTAAGAGCAGTGGCAGAAAAACAATAAACGTGGCTCCAGCGTAAATGGAGTTTTTACGATAGAATTTGCAGCAACTCTGCAGTTCAGGGTGAGAAGGTTCTAGGCCCATTTTCCATATTTTATCTCGATGTACATGGAAGATGAGCCTGGCATTTTCATGCCTGTTAGGCGCCATATAACCTGTAATGTGTTGGTGCGCCTTAAAACCCCACTTCAATTCAATTACCAAGAAAACCAAAGTCTGCATGTCGGTCAATCAATGCATCGGATTTTAAGTTTTCTAGTGATTTTGTCTTACATGTTCCATTGTGAATGAAACAGATTAACTTGCAATTTTTGGGGTTTTAAAAATATATTTTCTGAAAAAATGGTAGGGGAGATGTGGGGTGGGCGTTTATTAGGGGAGTGGTATTTATTAGGGATTATATGGTATTGGTATTGTTAAGAAGATGCAATATCTGGCATTTGATATCAAAAAAGCGTTTATTTTGGTCTAAAGTATGTTAACTGAAAATGGTTTAACATATGAACGTGTTTTTCATTATCAAGTGTAATGTGCATATTATTTAAATCTAACTGCTTCTTTAGTAATGACATGCATGATGTTCAAACTCATGATCTGATTATATTGGTATTGCTATTTAGAGTTGGCTACAAGTTTGTACTTTCAAGAAAATTTTATTTAGATCTCAAATTTATGTATTGAATTGGTACAAAACAACAACAGAACGCGTCATTTATTAAAAGTTTGATACCTAATTTATTTATGGCATGATGTTCAAACTTGCGGGTTGATTCACAGACATATTAATAATGTTATTAGGCTTGTGGTTGATTATAGCATTATCATGCATTTTTCAAAAGATATCTTGGCTCATTATGAATTTAAGGAAAACTTAGCATACAAACACGTATTTTATCAATTTTAATATGTTCGTAGAGATAACATGATACTCATTTAACCTGTATGCCTATCCATCATTGTTTTACAATAAAAAAAATTTGAATTCAGACATTTACATTTTTAACAAATCTTAATCATTGTCTCACCAACAAGCAACAACTCAGATTTAGCACCCATTTTATCAGGGCCCTGATGTCAGTTTTCATCCCAGATTTCATATAACAATTAACATGTCGCCAGTTGTCAATCATTATCCATTTCAACCAATCAGACCAGATGATACCTCCGACAAACAACAGCACGTGTATAAAGCACGTGCAACTATGTTATAATTATAAACTATTGTCAATATACTCCGACATCAACAATAGGGCGGAGATATCTAAGTCACTGGCGACATGTCAATTAAGAGGCGCGTTCATTTCCCACACTATTATATTTTTTACCGCCTTTCAAAAGGAAACAATATGCCACAATGACTGAATTATATTTGGTACCACACTTTAAAAGGTGACAATATGCCAACAAGGGTTTGAAAATGCTACAACCACCGATTGAGCATGACCATTATACGGTATAACACGAATGGATAGAAATAAGTCGATCACAGTGTTTGATCTGTTTATTTGGCATAACATGGAGGAGTAGGAAAAATAGGGTGTTACTCATTTGTGTATTTGCTTAAATAACAACCGACATGAAGTTGTTAACTCATTGGCTGGCGTGGCACAGTCGGTAGCGCTGCGGATTTGTAACCGGAGGCCCCGGGTTCAATCCTCTGTGGTGCCACTGAGTCGTCGGTGTGTTCTTGGGGAAGACACTTTCCCTTAGCTTCGTCAGTCGGATGGGGACATAATCTGGGCAGTCCCGTTTATCGGACTATAATGGCCGCCACGGCGACTCAAAGTTTACATCGAGTTATATAGAAAAAGGTTAAAAATGACACCTTCTCTGAAACCGCTTGAAGGATTTTGATGAAACTTATTCACAATGATATTTGGGATAGTTCATCTCAGAGTTAAGTTTTTCGCAGCCGCCAGTCATCCAAGATGGTCGCCATGGCTAAAACTAGGTCAAATTTAAGGAAATTTCAAACAACATCTCCGACGAAACCACTTATTCCATTCTACTGATATATCATTTACTTGTTCCTTCGGTTGGCCTCTATCAAGTTTGTGTTTTTCGTTATCGTCGAATAAATCGTCGAATAATCAAAATGGCGGCCACGGCGACTCACAGTTTACATAGAATTATATATATAGGAAAAGGTTAAAATGACGTCTTTTCTGAAAGTCCCTCTCAGATTTGTGTTTTTCGCGGCCGCCAGTCATCCAAGATGGCCACCATGGCTAAAACGGGGTCAAATTTAAGTAAATTTCAAACGACATCTCCTCCGAAACCACTTATTCCATTCTTGTGAAATATATACATGTTCCTTGGGTTAGCCTCTATCAAGTTTAAGTTTTTTGTTATCGTCAAATAATTAAAATGATTTGTGTTTTTTGCGGCCGCCAGTCATCCAAGATGGCCGCCATAGCTAAAACTAGGTCAAATTTAAATAAATTTCAAAAGACATTTCCTCGGAAACCACTTATTCCATTCTTGTGAAATATCATATACATGTTCCTTGGGTTAGCCTCTATCAAGTTTGTGTTTTTCATTATCGTCAAATAATCAAAATTATTCAAAATGGCTTCAACGATAACCTAAAGTTTACATAGAGTTATATATAGGAAACATGTTTCTTGTGTTGACCTCTGTCATGTTTATGTTTTTGAATCACATCATGCAAGTAGAGCATCTACAGGACCTCTTGGGCCTCTTGTTTATTATTATAATTTTTTTCGTTTAAATTTTTATTAGCTCTACTGATCAGAGATCAGCAGAGCTTATGCCGTGGTCAGGCGTAGGTCCGTCCGTCTGTCTGTCTGTCCATAATTTTTTTTTTGTAGCAGACTACTCTGAAACTATTGAATGGATTTTCATGAAACTTCACAGAAATGTTGCCCATGAAGTCTAGTTGATCCTAGCAAAAAATCATGTTGATATGAAGTCGAAGATGGCCGCCAAATCTAAAAATAGATTTTTAAAAAACAATTTGGTAGCGACTACTTCTTGAAAACTCTAAGTGATATTGATATGGGACTAAAATGATCAGAATGATATGATGTCGGTCCCTGTCGAAAATCGTTTTGATTCGACGTTAAACATGGCTGCCAGCGGCCATCTTTGTTTACATAGAGTTATTTAATAAAAAGTTGTAGCGACTACTCAGGACTCTGAAACTACTCGCCAGATTTCCATGAAACTTCACAGGAATGTGGCACTGGATGTCTAAATGATCCTAACAACATTTCAGGTTGGTCGGAAATTCAAGATGGCCGCCACAGCTAAAAATAGATTTTCAAAAAACAAGTTTGTAGCGAGTACTTCTTGAAAACTAAAAGTGAAATTGATATGGGACTTTTTCTAAAATGATCAGTATGGAATGATGTTGATCCTTTTCTAAAATTATTTTGATGCAACGTTAAACATGGCTGCCAACGGCCATCTTTGTTTACAAAGAGTTGTATAATGAAAACTTGTAGCGACTACTCCTCTGAAAGGATTTTCATGAAACTTCACAGGAATGTTGCTCTTGATGTCTAATTGATCCTAGCAAAATTTCAGGATGGCGGGAAATTGAAGATGGCCGCCACTGCTAAAAATAAATTCTCGAAAAACAAGTTTGTAGCGACTTCTTCTTGAAAACTATAAGTGATATTGATATGCGTCTTTTCCTAAAATGATCAGTATGACATGATGTTGATCCTTGTTAAAAATTATTTTGATTCGATGTTAAACATGGCTGCCAGGAGCCATCTTTGTTTACATAAGAGTTATCTAGTAAAAAATGTAGCGACTACTCCTCTTGACTACTCGACGGATTTTCATGAAACTTCACAGGAATGTTGCTCTTGATGTCTAATTGATTCTAGCAAAATTTCAGGTAGGCCGGATATTCAAGATGGCCACCATGGCTAAAAATAGATTTTCAAAATACAAGTTTGTAGCGACTACTTCTTGAAAACTATATAAGTGATATTGATATGGGACTTTTTCTAAAATGATCAGTATGACATGATGTTGATCCTTGTCAAAAATTATTTTGATTTGACGTTAAACGTGGCCGCCAACGGCCATCTTTGTTTACATAGAGTTATATAAGGAAAACTTGTAGCGACTACTCCTCTGAAACTACTTGACCAATTTTCATGAAACTTCACAGGAATGGTGATCTAGCTATCAAAAACTTATCAGTAGAGCTTCAAGGTCATTGACCTCTTCTTTATTTTTAAAAAAAAAAAAAAAATTGTTATTTTTTTTTAGTTATTTTTTTTTCTTATTTTCTTTGACCAGTCAGATCGGACCCGTAACAGCAGAGTTATGGCCCTTGATTTATTTGAAAACATATATTTTGCCTTGTTAAGATGATAGGCCTTCATTTTTCATCTTCATTTTCAAACTTTACCAGATTGTTAATATCAATATAAGCTCTGACAAATTTGAAAAACAGCCAGATTAGACCATTTACACAGGAGTTATGGCCCTTGATTTTCTAAAATGTGCTATATTTTGGTCTCATTAAGACGAAAGAGCTTCATTTAGGCGGATTTCAGTGGAACATTTCAGGGATGATCAGTACCAAGCCTAGTTGTACATATCGTCACCGAGTTCCGGTTGAATGATTTTGGCTGAGTTATGTCCCTTCAAAGGTTTTAATACACAAACTTTGTCCAGACTAGTTCTCCTGAACCCCTGGCCGGAATTAAACGAAACTTTTTAGGGATGATCAGTTCCAGGTCTAGTTGTGCAAATCATCGCCGTGTTCCGGTTGAATGATTTTTTGCAGAGTTATAGCCCTTTAAAGGTTTTAATACACAAACATTGTCCGGACTAGTTCTCCTGAACCTCTGGCTGGATTTCAGCAAAGCTTGGCAGGGATGATCAGTACCAAGACTTGTTGCATATATCATCGCCAAGTTTCGGTCGAATGATATTATACATAAACTTTATGATTAGCCAGTAGAGCGTCCACAGGCCCTCTTGGGCCTCTTGTTTTAAAGATGATCTATCATGAATTATTGAAAATTAATCAAAATTATACTAAGATGAGAGCGTAAAATAAAGCCTAAGGCCTAGCACCAATTCATCATTGCGTTTATATGCCCAGAATGGTAAAAAATGGTCTACTACACTAAGTTTTGATCATACTGAATAAACAGGAATAGAGGAAAATAATACAGGTATATGTCACTTTCTCGAAAATGTTAACCAGTAGAACAACCTTGTGCTGTCGTCATCTTAATATTTTTGTAACTAAACAAGAATTTTAATTTATAAATTATATTTAATTTCAGGTTCACTCAATGTACTCCAGTGACAGATAGATATTCCAGCAACATCGAGTCATACTATATTCTCAATGCTGAAACCTATACAATATTCCAACCACTTGAACAATGAGAGACTGAAAATATTCCAATTGAAAATAGACAAGAGATAGTTAAAACACATACAGACGCGAGCCTTTCCAACTACATAGAAATACGAGACCTTCCAATGGCATAAAGACGTGAAATATTTCAACAGCATAACATTGTAACATATGTCAGCCACATAAGAGATATATCAACCAATAGAGACCTGATAGACTTCAACCAAAAGGAGATCTAAGATATTTCAACCACTTTAAGATACTTCAAAAACATACTGAATGACCTGAGATATTTCTACCATGCAGAGACCAAAAAATAAAATGTTCTAGCCGCATGATGACAATATATATTTCAACCACAGATGCTTCAGATTCAGATATTTTAACCACATAGATCTAAGATATTTCTACCACATGGATACAAAACATATTACAACAGATATAGGCCTGAGATATTTCAACCCCATGGAGATGTAAAATATTCCAACAGCAGGGCCTCGAGATGTTCCAAACACATAGAGGCTGGAGATTTTTCAACCAAGTTACAGACATGAGATACTGAGGAAAAAGACGCAGCTCTTCGCATATTTCATAAGTTGTATTATAGCCATGTATGAGCACATAAACAATGGAATGAAAAACAGATAAAACCGAGTGCACCGTCAAACATTAATAGTACGGAGCATAAATCAATCAAAAATCAAAACCAGTGTGAACTAAGATAATTATTATGTGTTTCAAGTGATCTTCTTGGCTGAATTGCCAAAGTTTATGCGTTGTAATGATTAATCAGTTGTAACTCACTGATCATCTGTTACTTAGACATCCGATTATGGTGATTGATTATGGAAGTCTGTAAGCGGTCATTGGTAAAATGTAAAAATGCACTTTAATTAATGTTAAGAAACATGATTATCCAGGAGACAATCTGTCTTACCAGCTTTGTTACAATTAGATGTTTGATCAGTTTTACAATCAGCAAAATTGACTCGCATGTTATGGAGATTAACTGCGATGATAATGTAGAAAAGGGCAAATTTTGACTAGTAATATATATGATTAATTCAGTGAACTCTTTTCGCTTTTCACACAATTTGATAAGAAGGTTGATAGAGATTGTGTTGCATATCATATTCAGTGCAATTTTTCCTAGACCACACTTGAGTTTACCCTTTTAAGAGTTTGCTTCAATAAGATCGAGGATAATTTTGACAGTGAGTGAAATCAAAGAATGTGACAACAACAACATTTACAGTATTGACTTATGTTGTAAGTGAAACCAAAATCATTTGAGTAAAACAATCATATTTTTAGCATATTCTGGTGTTTATTATGTATCAAAAATGAGATATAGGGTCCTATAGAAACCACAGCGTCCGAACGCAATGGCATCATAGGTCCGCACTGTACTTGATAATACAAAGAAAGAGACAAAAACCAAGAGAAAGGGTGGTGAAGACAGGGTTACCGACTTGGAACGGTCAGTAGGCAATAAGGTCTACTGGTTAGCTTGAATCGATTTTATATGCGCACAATCCTCGCTATTATCCTGTCCTCAGCGCCCAAATAGACAAGACAGTGTAAACAAAACTACATCCCATCAAAAGGAATTCTCTAACAATAAAGTTCACATCCGGAGAAACTAACTAAAGAAACACATACAAAATAATAAACATCTCAGGATGTATCCAGAATCGTAATGAACAACCATAGTAGTTGTAGCTAAAGAGAAAACCAATCTCTCTACGACCAGAAAACCCGAGGGACGAAAGCTCATGCACCCTCAAGGCACATTCAATTTTGCATGAATTATTGTGTTGTAAATGAAATGATTACTTATATCATATGATGTTATACATTTTGCATCAATGTCGTATATTTAATACGCCCAATATACTAAGATTTCTACCGAAATGGTTATAATTTTTAGCTCTACTGACCGAAGGCCAGCAGAGATTTGGTTATAATTTTTAGCTCTACTGACTGATGGCCAGCAGAGATTATGGGATAGCGAGTTGTCTGTCGTCCATTAACTTTTGTCTTGTTCACACGATAGGGACTTTATTATTACTCGGATGTTTACGAAACTCTGCCAGTGTCTTTATATCAATAAAAGCTTTGATTTGTTCGAGAACCAGCAAGATCAGATTAGTAACACCAGAGTTATGGCCCTTGTTTTACTGAAAAATGCCATATTAAGCCTTATTTACACTCTAGCGCCTTCATTTTGTATTTGATCTTTATGAAACTTTGTCGATGTTTTTATATCAATGGAAGCTCAGCCAGATCGGATCAGTAACACCAGAGTTAAGACCCTTGTTTTGCTAAAAAGTGCCAAATTAAGTCTTGTTTACACTCTGGCACCTGTATTGTGTATTTGACCTTTACAAAACTTTGCCAGTGTATTTATATCAATGAAAGCTCAGATCTGTTCGAAAACCAGCCAGATCAGATTTGTAACACCAGAGTTGTGGCCCTTGTTTTGTTGAAAAGTGTGATTTTCTGCCTAGTTAACACTCTAGCACTTTCATTTATTATTTGATCTGTACCAAACTAACACAGCTCGTTAATATCAACAAAAGATCAGACAAGCTTAAAAACCAGCCAGATCGGACCATATACACTGGAGTTACGGCCCTTGTTTTTTGCTAAAAAAATGCCATATTGTGCCTTGTGAACACTCGTATCACCTTCTTTTATTATTTGATCTTTACCAAATTTGCATAGATCGTTAGTAGCAATGAAATCTGTAAGTGAAACACAAATATTCTCATGTATATATAAATACAAAAAAGCAATAGCCTAGAAAGCCTCAAAGAAGGTACACATCAAAATCGGATTAGTAACACCAGAGTTATGCCCCTTGATTTAGTTAAACATGCTGTATTTTGCCACATTAAGAAGATAGGTCCTTCGTTTGGCTAAATTTTAATGAACTGCATGGATGATCAGTACCAAATATGGTTATGCATATCGTCCACGCATTCCGGTTGAATGTTTTTTGACAGGGGTAAAACACATATCCGGACCATATTTCATGAACCCCTGACCGAAAATCAACAAAACTTTGCAGAGGTGATCAGTACCAAGCCTACTTATGCATGTCATAGCTGTATTTTTGTTGAAAGATTTTTGGCCCTTTAAAGGCTTTAATACACACATATTGTCCGGACTAGTTCTCCTGATCCCCAGTTTGGATATCAGTGGAACTTTGCAGGGATAATCAGTACCTGACCTAGTTGTGCATGCCATCGCCGTGTTCCGGTTGAATGATTTTTTGCGGAGTTATAGCGCTTTAAAGGTTTGAATACACTAACATTGTACATGCTAGCTCTGGCAGTGATGAGCAGTAGCAAGCCTAGTTGCACATATCATCACCATGTTTTTTTTGAATGATTTTTGACAATTATTGCCCCTTATATATAAACTTTGTCCAGACTTAGTCTTCCCAAACTCCTGACTGGATTTCAGTGAAACTTGGCAAGTATGATCAGTTTCAAGCCTAGAGCGATACAGGCCCTCTTGGGCGGGCCTCTTGTTTGTAGATCTGTTTCGACAACACGTTTTTATGCGCCCGTTTGAAAAAGAGTACATGGTATGGGGTTATTTAAGGTCTTTATCATGACACCGCATATGCAGACTTGGAAACGTGGTTCTATCTTGCCATTCACCATATTTTATCTTGATGTAGATGGAGGATGAGCCTTGCACGTTCATTCCTTTTAGCTGACATATAACCTTTCATGTGTTGGTGCGTCTTAAAACCCAATTCAATTCAGTTCGTCCGACAATAAGCAATTACACATGCTGCATGATAACTTTGAAACCATAACGCTCATGAATTTTCATAGGTACATTGCCCTTGAGGAGAGGAAACATGTTATTTTCTACGCTTGGTAGGACAAGTGTCAAGATTGCCATCCCTTATATGGTAATACACATTGTGTGATAACTTCAAAACCATGACACCCACATTCATGAAACGTTAATAGATAAATTGTCCCTTGGCGAGCGTAGAAACCTTTTGTTTTTGGGTTAACAGGTTGCAATGATCTTAATAAAATATGCATTCTGCGAGATAACTCTGAAAGCACAACACCATATTAAACTTTGTTGGTATATTGCCCTTTAAGATAGGTGGAAGCCTATTGCTTTTGGGATCAGTTGATCATCAAGGTCACATTAACCTGACAATGACCTAGTTCTGAGAAACACTCCTTCCACTGTAATTTGTCACTGTTAGACATACAATCATGGAACTTTACGGAAATAGTACCCCTGTTAAAACAATGACTTCTATTCATGTTTGGGCTAGAAGGTCAACGTTTAAGGCATTTGACATTGCCTTGATCAATGCATTATAGTGTAAGGATATAAAATGAATGAAAACGAATGAAATATTTTTTTTGAAACAATGTAATTTGTTTGTGTGGTGTTTTACGTCCTTTTCAATACACGCAATGTTATATATGACTTTTTTGTGGTGGAGGCAGACCACCCATACTTTTCCTGGGTAGAAACAGTACTGTACACCTCCCGCCATCCGTAACAATCGACACTTACTCACTTAAAGTTGAGCTCAATGGTATGTAGGAAAACAGGTTCCCATGGGGAAAAAGAGTGCAGTATCAATAACTGTCAGGCTATGCACGAGTCACATTACTATGTTAAGGACCAATCGCAAGGCAACACATCATACTCAAATCTGAATCTGAGATGCTAAGTTAAAATCAGATCTGAGTTAAAATATTCAATCTTAAACAAACTGGTTGATTTTTTTATTTTTATTTTTTTTTGGTTTGATATTTTGACTAATACTTACTTGGAAGATTTTTTTCTTTTTCATTACCTTAAAACATATTTAGAGAAATTTCCCAGTCAGAAAATGGGAGAATTTTCCCAAAACATTTTGGGAAAATTTTCCCAATAACATTTGGGAAAATTTTCCCAAAAAGAATTTGGGAGAATTTTCCCATTTTATTTTGGGAAAGTTTTTATTTCATTAAATTATAAACATAAGGGCATATTTAATTGTCAACACTGCAACAGAAGATGTTTCCAGGCTTTGAAATGTTGTTTTAGCTATTAAGAAATAACTCATTTTCCCATGGGAAAATTTTCCCAAATTACAATATTGGGAAAATATTCCCATGGGAAAATATCAAAGTGCTTGTATCGCTGTAAAACTTCGTCATAGACCCTAAACATGAAAGCTGCATACTATTTTGACATTATATTGAAAGATAAATACTTTTTGTTTTTCCCATGGGAAAACTGCCAAAATCATTTCCCATGGGAACATATTGTCCCATGGGAAAGACCCTTTCCCATGGGAAAAAAGCTTTTCCCATGGGAAATAGGCCCATGGGAAAGGTCAACTTTGCGTCAAATTTCTCGGAAAAATTAAAGTGTCACCAATGAAATAGAATATAATTTTACAATCATTTGATATGTGCTTTCATATGATATAGTCGAAAGTGCCCTAGCTCATTCGGAATTACTTGCTGTTTTTGCCAAAAACCGGCGCGGCAAAAAAATACCGGCGGCTGTTTTATACTTTTAATATCTACTTTTTTCAACATTCGCGATTATGTTAGCAGTGTCATATGTTGATAAGCATCAACCTTTGGGATTATGTTAGCAGTCTCACACGTTGATAAGCTTCAACATTTGGCATTAGTGTTGATTGACTTGTTAACATTGTCATACTTTGATGTATGTATTTATACATCAAATAAATGATTTCCTCCAACTGAATAAAGACAGATTACAAATGTTTACCAATATTACTTAAACACAATATACACTGGACGAGCCTTATAATTACCCCAGTTACATTGTATTTCATATATTTAAATGGAATGTACAACTTTGACACAAAAAGAAATTCGTCTGAAAACTCATCAATATATTTTTTTTAACAGATCATCTAACATAATTGAAAATAATCAATTTGATAATCGGATTACATTCAGTCACCGCTATAAAAAAACATGTTCAAAATCTGAGCAGATTGAATGAAAAAAGTAAAAAAAAGGCTGTGTTATTAGCCTTTACAATCGGGGGCGTATTAATATCGTCTAGTGAATAAAAGGAAATATTATATCGTCTTGTGTATACAAGGAAATAGTAAAGTATAAATCAGAATTAATAAGAAAACATATGCAACTCAAAATTACTAAGTAGTATACATATATACACATTTTTATTGCAACCGTTTATTATTATAGAGTAATTTTACGATGCATACATATGTTTAATGTACTATGCTGCATTGGGTACCATGTAATCTGGGTATGTTTCAGATTGTAGCGTTTTTCTTAACTGCTCATCTATCGAAATTAGCATATATAACGTTATATTTTTGTAGTCTGATGCATTCAATATATCTTGCACAGACTTGATGAATTTAATTTGTTCACAAGATCGTCCGAATATTCGTCCTTAATGTAACAGCGTTGTTATTGTTACACACTGTAAGAATATGTTGCAGTTCATTACTAGTTTGTTGGCCGCATTTTATATATAGTCTGGGTGTAAACTGCTGACAGGAAAGCTTGTGCATGAAAGTTATTAAATCCACCGTCTTAGCTTTTATAAGGGCGACACGCCATACGTTAGCTGGGGTTAGGAATTGGTGTAATCTTCTGAACTTCTTAAAGTCTTAACGTCATTCTAGAGAGCCACTGCGCGTCTTCGTATTGATGAAAATAGGCACGACATGTGCTCTGCCAGAGGAACTTCGATATATGTTGACCAGAGACTAAGAACTCATCTAGGATAGGGTACAGCATGAATTTATTAAGAAACCTTACAACATCGGGAATGAAGCCAAGACTTATGTTGGGTCACTTAGGTTTGTACTAGAACAGTTTCATAAGAACACATGTTTCGCTTTATTGTTTTCAACGCAAAGAACCAAGACTACTGAGTATTTTATGGTGAATGTAAGCTTCTACAGTCGTGTAACCACGCATTTATTAGTGAGACCCGTACAAATATTAGATTGCATATTTTCGGCAACACAGCATGCCTTCGAACTGTTCTCGAAATAGTCGTTGAATAGCGTACAATGGAAACTGTATAGCATTATTAGTAAACCTCAGAAGGTACATCGTCTTTTGTATCAAATCATGCTGTTTATACCAAGTTAAGTTAACCACGTCAAAAATAGAGGCTGGACCAACCAATATAATAAATACAATACTTAGCAGCACTGTCATTATTGAAAATTACTCATTAGGTTTGTCAATGTTCTCGTTCAAACCCATACAGCACTGTTTGTTTTCTTCACTACTGGCAATTCTAAACTGCTGATTGGTGCTATCTACACGCATCCTCGATGTTTCCGCATATCGCATCGTTATTGACACTAGTTGGTATCGCTTCATCCAAAAGTGGAATACCGAAGGACTGCTTGATGTGTTGCATGTGTTTTTCCTGAATATGTTTATTTCGTCGAATTTGAAGTATGATAAATATACTTCCTATGGCCTGGATGGAACCAGAAATTACAAAATAAACGCTGACATCAATAAATGCCCAAGCTTGTGGCGTGAATTTGGAACGCTCGTGTCGTAGACACATACTTCCGTAGCATTATGGTCGTCTTTATAAAGCAGCGGACTATTTACAAATGCTATTGAAACTGCGGTAAGTCCAACAGCCTTTCCGGCGTACGCACCTATGATTTTATGCGGATACAAATAACTGCGAATTTGGTCTAGGGTCACTGTTACGTGCATCAAGACGAAATCTGAGGTGTAAAATACTGCAAAAACATAATCATGTTGCAGACAATACCTGACCTGTCCAAAATATGTGGCGTATTATTATCTCGAATCCACCTACCTAGCACACATAGTATGAGAACAAGTATGTCCGTTACCGCTAATGTAATTAGAAAGACGACATTTTAATGGTTTTCTTCCCCGAAGTCGCGAAAGAACTGCCATTGACAAAATGTTTCCGGGTACACCAACAGCAATCAGGATGAGAGGATAAACTGTACTCACTATCACCGAAATATAGAGGAATTTCGATCACTAACTATAGTTTAACTATGGTCGTTGATCTGCGCATGTCTAGTTAAGGAGTAATGCGAACTTACTCTAGTTAAACCATAGTTTTAATAAATGGATACACACGGCAAAGTGTAAAACCTGGAATGTGTTTACTTTATCATATAGATATATGTCAATCAAAAATTAACAACTAAAACTAGAATAAATACTGGCACATGAACAAATATGTGATGTATATAGTCTAGTCTCAGCGACTTTCATACAACACCGAGATGGGCTTAGCCCATCGAGGTTTATAAATAAGGCCATAACGAGTTTTTTCTATCTTTAGTTATGTAGGATGACCCATTCTACATAACACATCTAATGAAAATAAACATTTTTCCTCTGGTTGAAGGGGTCATCCTGCATAACAAATAACAATTATACTGTAAATAAACATTTCTCCTCTGGCTGATGCAGTCTTACTTCGAAACAAATATACTGAGAAAAACAACATTGCTTTCTCGAAACCTACCTACCAGGCAGGAAAAAAACAACAAAAAGTCGAGAAAAAAAATACGATGGCCCATTTGGCTCACATTTATTTCACTTCTATTTATTGACTTCCGCATTCCGCATTCCGAATTCCGCGTTCCGCATTCCTATTTCCGCATTCCGAATTCTGCTTTCCGAATTCCGCATTCCGCATTCCGAATTCCGCATTTAGAAGTAGGTAGTAAGATAATAATAATAATAAAAATAATAATGTATGCGTGCATGTGCATGTATGAGCTTTGTGAATTCACAGTGTTACTGTTAAAGATGCAATTACTTCTCACATTTTATATTTAATAATCAATGTAATATAAAAGTGTATGAATATTGCCAGTGACCACGATTGTTGTATTTGATATAAACCACATAACCTTAAGTTAAATTCCCTATAACCTGAGTATCCGCGTATCCTTTGTATCAATACACCATAAACTTATATACTATTATACCCTATAAATATACACAAACCCCTACTTGAGTTTCTGTTAAATGAATTGGGTTTTAACGGCGCACCAACACATGAACTGTTATATGGCACCTAACAGGGATGAACATGCCAGGCTCATCCTCCATTTACATCAAGATAAAAAGAAAGAATGGACCGCGAACCTTCTAATCTGCAGAACTGCAGGGTTGCTGCAAATTCTTTAGTAAACACTCCATTTACGATGGAGCCACGTTTCCACATTTGCATACGCGGTTTCATGATGAAGACCTTGAATGAGCACGATAAAAAATGACAAAATTAGCATGAAGGGGGGTCCTACCCCACTGCCTCTAGCAGGATTTGCAGTGGTTGTATTCTACCCAAGCAACCACTCGGGGGGAGTATCTGTTAATCTTTTGTATATACACACTATAAACTTCAATATAAAATATAAGATTTCCAAAAATAATCGTATTAGTGTAAACATGAAAAAAAACGTTATTATGGAAAGCGGAATTCGGAATGCGGAATGCGGGAATTCAGAAGTCAAGCAATATTTTATAGGTATGTGTGTGGGTGGTGTATATCACTAGCGGATCCAGGGTGGAGTATAAACTCAGAGTGGATCACTAGTGGATTCAGAGGGAAGACCTTGCGAAGGGTCGGACTAAGATTTTATAAATTACATAAAATATAAAGGTTTGTAAAGTTTGGACCGCCTCTAGACCTCCCTCTGGACAACACTAGATACATCATCCTGTAAAAATCGAAAAGAAACGAGTGTTTTTTTTGTTATTGTGAAAACTTTTGCTCACCCACGAGGTTACCTCGATCCGCGTATGAACTTTCTGATATAAGATTACAGTTTATTCGTACCACTTAGATTTTAATAGAGGGTAATGCTATCGCCTCATAGACAATGAAAAAGACAATACACAAAAAGGACGTTTGTTTTTCATGTTTGCTTCAATAGTCAGTGTTTTTATTTTGAAGTTTATAGTGTGCCAAGGATTAACAGATACTCAAGTTGGAGTTTGTGTATATTTATGGGATATAATAGTACATTGTATAAACGTTCACAAAGGATTAAAAGGGATATTCAAATTTTATCATATAACTTAAGGTGTGGGAGTGGAATAACACCATTCTATATTTTCGATATACCACTAGTTATATAAGTATGCGAATGGGCCTAGTATGCGCTGTCAAAAGATATCGATAATGACCATGATCCAATTTCCACGGTTTATGTCGATTTCGCGTGTTAATGCGACAAGCAAAATGCAAGGAAAGTCGATATGTGAGTTATGTGATAAATATAATCTAACATTCGTTCTTATTCATTATTGAATTTATTAAACCTGTTAGCAAAAATTATATAATGGTCGGTAAGAGCCTCGCATTATATCATTTTGCCTACTCGTTTAATAAATTCATTAATGAATGAGTACTCATGTAAGATCCTCTGTATATAGAATCAAATTTAAGGTTATGGATTTTAAATTATAAAAATTACAACATTCGTGGTCACTACACCTTTATATTACATGATTATTAAATATAAAATGTGAGAAGTAACTGCATCTTTAACACAGTGATTTCACAAAACACATACATGCACGTGCACGCATACATTATTATTAATACTATTATTATTATCATCATTATTATAATCATTATCATTTTCATTTCTAATATTGTGGTAGTGGTAGTGGTAGTATATTAGTTGTAGTAGTAGAAGTAGTAGTAGTAGTAGTAGTAATAGTTGTAGTAGTAGTAATAGTAGTAGTAGTAGTAGTAGTAGTAGTAGTGGTAGTAGTAATAGTAGTAGTAGTAGTAGTAGTAGTAGTAGTAGCCGTCGTTTACTCGTACTACTTACTTACTACCTACTTCTAAATGCGGAATTCGGAATGCGGAATGCGGAATTCGGAAGTTTTGAAATAGAAGTGAAGTAAATGTGAGCCAAATGGGCCATCGTAAAAAAACAGCTGTATTTTTCATCATTCTTTGGACGTTACCATATTCAAACAACAAAACAAGTTATAATGATACTCATGTAGTAAGATTTTTGCTTATTCCAATTAGGAATTGATGTAGTTGATCAAATTGTTCATTTCCCTATAGTCATTTTATAACTTGTTTTAAGTTGTCGTCGACGTGGACATGCGTTT
The DNA here is from genome assembly GCA_037043455.1 of Cyrtodaria siliqua. Classification (NCBI taxonomy): domain Eukaryota; kingdom Metazoa; phylum Mollusca; class Bivalvia; order Adapedonta; family Hiatellidae; genus Cyrtodaria; species Cyrtodaria siliqua. Next base: position 106,707 of record JAWPHD010002641.1, read on the forward strand.
CAGATAGTTTCCATATGAATGTTAAAAATATTTTGTATTTTTGGCCCAGACATTCAAAAGCTCACCAGCCCAATGACGCTAAACATAGAAAAAGAACTTGGTTAGGCACCAACAAGCTGAGAAAGACTCTATATTTTGTTTTGTAGTATGGTGTACGTAGTGCCCTTTACCGCGCTAGCTGTCCGTACTCTAACTTCTATTAATTTATCGGAAGTTATTGTCTGAACTGAATTAAAAGATTTAATTCTATGCATTCATCAAAGGCAATACTACTGTAAACGGACGGGGAAACACTAGTACACTCAGCGGGGTTTGAACTCGGAACGATTGCATGTGAAACGGGCGCTCTACCGATATCACTATACAAGTTAGATCTGCGGCGATACAGTAGTAACGCGCTTACAAACCTATATAGTTACATACACCCCAGTTGAGTCCTATTACAGTACAATGCTATGATAGTGTGTACTGTCTTTGTTAGTTTGCGTACAAGTGTCTGCCATGCAGATAAGTATGTCAATGTTTGTGTGTGTGTGTGTGTGTGTGTGTGCGCGCGCGCGTGTGACAGTCTGCGTGTTCCAGTCTGTGTGTGTGTGTAGTGACTTTCAGGTGTAGACGCGCGCGCGCGCGCGTGTGTGTGTGTGTGTGTGTGTGGTTAGAGGTTATAATACCAATAGGTTAGAACATGTCAGATATATTACACTGTGTTCCCATTCTTTCCTGATAGCCCTATATGGCAAAATAAGCATATTTCACATTTTTCTCATTCCAATTTTCTTCCAGATTCTCTCCATATTTTATCCTATACTCAGTACATGTGTCACATACTAAACTATGGAATGAGAACTTTAGACTAGAATAAAATGAAATGCGATTGGAATGAAAAGCTCATTCCAATCCAATTCCATTCCATCCCAGGTTATAGACTATGCCGATACATGGTGCATTTAAACCATACGTTATTGGCCCTGTCACAATTTGAGTAAACTCATTTTATCGCATTTATTTACCTGAATATTTCACACTGTACCAGTCTACGAAATTATAGCGTTCAAGGACATATGTTGTAACGCCGTTTTTTATTGGATTAGACTGTCACGTGATCATTTGAAAAAAAAATGCGTCGAGGGCGGTTGCGGACATTTTTTTCCACAGCTGATCGATCGGGAAAACACGTGAGTTTTCTACGTTTCCTCCTTTATTTACAGCTTTTTGTTTACGTCCCATGAATTGGTAGCTTTTGGGAGTTTGTTTTAATGCACAAAGGCCATATTAAACTCCGTTCTCTGTGAAAATATTTCGCGAAAACCGAAAAGCACATGGCAAGGATTTTCGAAAAAAAAATTCTTTCGAATAAATATTCTTTTTCATTCCCTTCAGAACTTGCCACATTGACTAAATAGCTGTAAATGGAGAATATTAATTTGTATTCCCTTCAGAACTTGCATCAGTTCTACTAAATATGTTGTAAATTGAAAAAATATTATTTTTCATTCCCTTCAATTTTAAAACTTGAAAGATTGAACGTGTCCATATTTCAAAAAATGCGAAAAATGCGTAAATCACAAAGACGATCTGTGTCCACATTTCCAAAAACTTGATATTTTAACCCCAAAAAGTAATCCAAGCCCCCTTTTCTATGTATTTGTCCCCAAAGGAGACCCTTTCCCCGGAAGAAACCTTCCATGTATCACATTATAACAACTTCTAAAATGTGGACACGGCTCTATAAGGCGGTGTGTCCACATTTTAAAAAAAGACACTTTTCTTAGGAAAAACATAACTTTTTCAAAATGTGGACACGCCGCCTTATAGAGCCGTGCCAACATTTTAAAAAAGACACTTTTCTTAGGAAAAACATACTTTTTCAAAATGTGGACACGCCTTATAGAGCCGTGTCCACATTTTAAAAAAGTATGTTTTTCCTAAGAAAAGTGCCTTTTTTTTAAAATGTGGACACACCGCCTTATAGAGCCGTGTCCACATTTTTAAAAAAGTATGTTTTTCCTAAGAAAAGTGTCTTTTTTAAAATTTGGACACGGCTCTATAAGGCGGCGTGTCCACATTTTGAAAAAGTATGTTTTTCCTAAGAAAAGTGTCTTTTTTTCAAATGTTGACACGGCTCTATAAAGCGGCGTGTCCACATTTTGAAAAGTTATTGTTTTTCCTAAGAAAAGTGTATTTTTTTAAAATGTGGACACACCGCCTTATGGAGCCGTATCCATATTTTAGAAGTTGTTATAATGTGATACATGGAAGGTATATTCCGGGGAAAGGGTCTCCTTTGGGGACAAATACATAGAAAAAGGGGCTTGGATTACTTTTTGGGGGTAAAATATCAAGTTTTTGAAAATGTGGACACAGATCATGTTGTTGAAATAGGCATTTTTGCCTGTTTCGGAAATGTGGACACAGATCATGTTGTTGAAATAGGCAATTTTGCCTGTTTTGGAAATGTTGACACGTAAGGTGATGATGAATTGCGGTGTCTTGGCCGTTTTTAAAATATGGTCAGTCACTGTTGCAAAACATGAAGGGAATGAAAAGGAATTTATCCCAATTGATCCCAACAAATTGGAGGGAATGAATAACATGAAACCCTTAAATTCGCACAGATGTTTCGACAACAGTTTGACTCGACAACAGTTTGAAGGTAATGAATAACATTTAACCCTAAATTAGCACAGACGTTTCAACCAAAACATGAAGGGAATGAATAACATCAGTTTATTCAAGAATGGATGACACCGGTGTTTCGACAACACATTGAATACATGTATTATAACGGACCCTTGTTTTTATTTTGTAGATTTGGAAATTGTACTGTTCAGCAGCTCGTGTTCAGCAAACACAATTTGGATGGACGGTAGTGTCTGGGAATAATGGGGTATGTTTCTTTCTTCTTCTTTTGCAATGTTTTTTTATATTTTAATATATGTTTGTAAGATTACATTAGATTTCTTATGGAAACATAAAAGTGACAATGATGTAAGTATTTATCCTTTTTTTATTTTCAGGACAATCCTGAAGTACCTCATCAGATATGAAGATCAAATAAACAGATCATATACTGGCTGAACAATAACAAGTAGCAAATTGATGGAATGTTGACACATAAATCTGTTGACACATAAATACTGGATTAATGTCAATAACACTAAAGCAACATTAATACTAGCCCTTAGTGTAGCTATATGTTGCCACAGTAAACATCAGTCTAGTTGCTGGATTTAAATAACACATCAGTCTACGTTAACTTGCTGGATTTCAATATACCGCGAAAAGTAACACATCAGTCAAGTGTAAACATGCTGGAATTCGCGCAACAGTAATGCATCAGTCAAGTATAAACATGCTGGAATTTGCGCATCAGAAACACATCAGTCAAGTATAAACATGCTGGAATTCAATCTATCACATCAGTCAAGTATAAACATGCTGGAAATTCAATATATCACATCAGTCAAGTATAAACATGCTGGAATTACATATATCGCGTATCGCGCAACAATAACACATCATTAGCAACTTGCTGGAATAAAAAGTATGTGGAAGTGACCAGAATCAATCTTATTGATATGGATATGTGTCAACAATACCAAATAATTTAATAATTACTACACACAAATAACAGGTAAATAATAACAACTTACTAGGAATGACAATAACAATTTTTTGTTATGTGTTGGAAGTAAACATTAATAATTGTGGTCAGTCATTAATTTCTTTGAACAGTCATTTATATATTGACAATTCAATCATTGTAGATTAACAACTGAATTAGTTGAATTACTGGATCAAGCCATGCAGAATATCCCACACAATATACACATCCATAAATACAATTGCACATGTATTATACAGCATAGTCACTGTTGCTAAACTACGGTCATGTATACTATTAGAGGGTTACAGGTTTTTATCATGAAATTAATCCTATATTATCACCATGAGGCAGTTGACCAGTCTATATATACATAATGGCAGACCATCGCCATATTAACAGTGAAATATATGCATGAGGTGGTATTCATTGGAGACACATTTACTACAACTTCTATAGCTGTTTTTATTCCTCGCCAATTGCAACATAACGGCATGGCGGCATGGCGGCCATGGTTAAGAGGTCGAGACCTTGCTCACCAACCGGATAAAAATGAGCAAGGATTTCAATCATCTTCATGAATACATCTCATCCCTGTGGTTTCAACGGAACACAACCTCATCAATGTGGGCAGGCAATTGCGCTTCATTTATCCCAAACATGTCTTTTAGTGGTTTTTTGGCATGAGCCCAGAATCCTTCAATATTCTGTGTATGCGCACCCGTTGCTGGGTCGACAAAGTTTTCAGAATGGTTAACTGTCTCATGGTGATAACCAGGTGTACTAAGTGTGTTGTAAGCACCCCATTGATCAGTATGGATGGTAGACCCGGGGGCAACGTACTGTTGTATTAAGGGGACAAGGGTGTCCGCATTACGTCTGTCAACAAGTAGTAAAACTACGTTTTTTAGTATTTACATCAAACATCCCCAATACCCAATTTTCTCGCTGGGGTACAACACCCCGGTTGTATTTACGTTTTTTACCGAACTTCGATTCATCGATTTGAACCACTACCCCCGGGCCTCCAAGTCTGAGTGGGTTTAATACGCAATGACGAGACATCAAATCTCGGTAAAAATTGAACCTGTCGTAGACTGTCTCCATTCAATAAAGCAATGGCAACATGGCCAAAAAATTTCATACCAAAAAGAATTAGTAGATGAATATATGTCTGCAAGGTGCATATTTGCCCAAAGAAGAAACTACCTTCTCTGATACTAGTCTGAGATTTGCAAGATAAACAGACAAACTTGTACTTATCAGCTCTACTAATCTCAAGAGTAGAAACCATCCACTGATGGCAGTGGTTGCAAAACTGTCCAGACCTAATAATCTCATGAGTCCTTAAAAACCTCAAGGATTTATTAACACAGCCAGTAATCTTGGCTATGTCAGAAAATGCAGTAATAATTATATATATATATATATTTAGCATATTTATATGTATATATTTATTAATATGTTGATATTTATATCTAATATATGGTAATATTGAATACTGTCCTTTGGTCTGTCTGTCCGTCTGTCAATTATGAAAACTAATTATCTGTCAAGTCGTCCGTCCAGTCCATGTCCCCCCCCAGGATCCTCTTCATGACTTGTATCATCAGGAAGCACCTATAAGAAGAAGAATAGGTACTGCTTGTTAGCAATTCCTTGACATATCCAGGAAAATGGCTGACAAAATTCAAATTATCTTTTTTCCGGTGCATTACAATGTATGTTAACCGGCAGTTTACAAAATAAAATTCATAGGCAAAACTGCGTCTCCCAAATACGTACATCGACTCCAAATGATTGACTGTCCATAGTGGATCCTGGTCTTTAATTAAATTTAAAATTGAACTGTCATTTTCAATAGTTCCAAAAGTAAAAGTATATTGGTCTGGTGTAATAGACATTAAAGACATTATTTGTTCAATTCGGGACTCAGTGGCATTCAGGTGAGAATATTTGGCACGGTTTTCCTCCAGCCTGGGGAAACAGTTCCAGTACGTCATGATCCTGAAAATCATAATTAAAACGTACTGAAATTTCAGTGATTTCATTGGTTAGATTTGCAAAATCAATGTCAGCAAGATTGTATACGGTTTATGTTGTTATTTCGAAATTTATATTTTGTTATTTGTTTTTGCTTGTTAATATCATTACCTGTTATTGTCAGCTGTTACTGTTATTTATTTTGAATTACTGTATTTCATTACCTGTTATCTGTTGCCAATTTAATGTTTTATTGTTGTGGTCCGCTTCTTGCTGGTGTGTGTATATACTAACTGTAACATTCTTCCAGAAAACAAATACTGACCTATTCTTCTACTGCCTGCTGGCATGTGCAGTCACTCGGATGATCAATAGTCAGCGTGCAGCCACACAGGTTGATACCAAATGAGTCAACTTGGCACTCTATCTGATCAATTGCCTGAATGATTTGCTTCTCTGCAAGTATAGAAAGAAATATAAAAAGATCGGACAGGGAAAGTAGCATTCAAGGAGGACAGTAAACCACAAAACACAGAAACAAACACGCAAACAGACAAACAAGAAGGCAAAAGCAATAATAAATGCAAACGACATCACAAACACAAAAAGGGTTGACAATAGGGCTACCGCCTTGGAACGGTCAGTGGCAAAGTAGGCCACTGGGGGTTTAAACCGGTTCTAGGGTGCACCAAACCTCACACTTACCCTACTGTCATCCCATTAAAACAGGACAGTGTAAATAAAGAAATCCCCGCCATGATCTAATCTCTAACCAACAAGGCAGCATCAATAGGCAATATAAGTAAAACACAAATATGCTCGTGTAAATATAATACAAAAAAACAATAGCCTAGAAAGCCACAATGAAGGTACTCAATGACTTTGCAGAAGCCAGAGCAGTAAGAGAATAAACCATTAAAGGCATTGATTGACTTCGGTATATATCGGAAGGTCATGTGGTGCGTCAATATAATATTGCGCCCAGGCAGAATCATGATAACATTTAAAATGTTCCTCCGGGTAAACCTGTGAACAAGTGGATGGCGATAAATCTTTCGCACTTGCACATCATATAAAATTCAACAATAGCCCAGGGATGGCAGTTCCCTACCCTTGCATAACCTTGTGCTAACAAGTCCCTACCAATATCACTGGCTTTTTCAAACACTAACTGCAGGTCACTATTACTCCGTCGCGGATGGAAACACTCCGGGCAAACATTGTCTGCATTGTTTTTTCCATAAACAATGGCATCATAATTGTTATGTGTCAACTTTGTTAATCGTTGGCTTAAATGTTGTAGATTGTTAACACATGTGTAATTAAGGCAACAGTTTTGAAATAAAGATGATGTGTAAATAGCCCTATACCTTGTGTTTTCTGCCATCTTGGAAGTTTACAAATCCAGAAATATATTCCAAATGAAATGCACAGTTCACTATCACATCAGGCACTTTTCATTAGAAAAGACACAGACACAGAACAATCCTTATACTAACTTAATCACATGATCCATGTTGAATAAAACATTGATATTAACAAACATTGTTAATAAATTGTGTAATTATTATTATTTTAACGGATTTTACGTGTGAGCTACACACTTTTGTAATCTATATCTATGGCGGACTATCGGACGACAAATACTACAATTTTGCAGACGAAGTGTGTGACGTAATAAAGAAGTAGTAAAGTTGACCTTGTAATTGTATTTCCAGCCAATAAAATGATAGAGAATAATTTCATTCATTGTATTTCTTGACTGCTTCCCTATCAACATAAGTAGTTTCATTCATGGAAAGTCCATGATATAATACCAGACTGCGTGCGCCAATTGTTGAAAACCGACCAATCACATGAGTTGTTACATAGTTGGTCACACAATTAGGACTGGTGTTCAACAAATTATACGTGATTATTTCTATTTTCAAATGGCCGCCATAAAGAAAGAGAAAGTCGTGAGGTGCAAACATAAATCGAAGATTTCATATATAATAAGAACTTGACAGGTAACTTTAATCAAATACATACCTTCCGCTTGTTTTACTGTAGATATGCATATGTGTCCTCTTGCTCAAAATCGCGGAATTCGTAATAAAATAACGATCGTTGTTGGCTGGCATTTTTTTACAAAAAAATGGCCGATGTGGAGAAAAGGTCAAAAATGTATAGCTTAAAAAACCGTTAAACATGGGAATAAAATATTTTTGGTCCATTTTTTTTACATGTGGACACGTCACCTTATAGGGAAGTGTCCTCTTTTGCAATTTTACATAGAAAATCATAAGAAAAACACTTAAAAAAAAGTCGTAAAATCAGTTTACTCAAATTGTGACAGGGCCACGTTTTTTACCTTAACACCGGCATCGCAATTTCTCAAATAATTCGCTGCAAAATAATTAATTGTTGTTGCAATTGTATATATGTATCGAGTAACTGGCTACATACAAGTATCACGTTTATAACTCAAGTCAAATGTCTATAAATGTCGAAGATACAACAAAGTTAGTTTCAAATTTGTGAAAGGTTATTTTTGTCCGCCATGTTTGAACCAAAGCAACCATCCCCTTAATTGCCGTGGGTTGAGCTATAGTAGACTGATTACGTCATTCTGGTTTAACCATTGCGTATTCGATCTGACCATAGTTAAACTACGGCTACTATGGTTCATGATCGAAGTCACTCAATATCGTACACCAGTTTAGACATAGTGGCCAATTGGCATAGACTGACGATAATCTGTATTGAAATGATCCTGCAAACGTCGTAGTGATTCAATGAATGAATGAATGAATGGTGTTTTACGGCACGTCGACACATAAATAGGTCATATTGTGCGCAAAAATTGATGAAAAATGAAGAAATGAAGTATTAATTAAAAATTAATGTAAATATATAAAGATAAAACTATTAAAAAATAAGTGATGATAAGGTGTAATATAACTATGTATGTAAATCAACGAATGCCCGTCAACGGGTATATAAACAAGTAAATATATATAAAAACACATTACAATGATTTATATAGTCTGATCTCTTTTAGGAAATCTAAAACAAGACTAAAATCTACAGTATCAAATAACTATTTCATAGTATTAACATTGTAGTACCTTTGACGCATAGGATCAAAGTCTACACATTCCAATAAGATGTGTTTGACCGTTAACGGTGCAAAGCAGGGTATACATTCTGGTAATTGCTCACCTTGTAATACATATGAATGAGTATAACGTGTATGCCCTATCCTGCACCGGGCTAGGACAACTTCCTCTCGACGAATGGGTCTACTAGAAGAACGCCATTCTCCGAGTAACGGTTTAATTGGATGGAGTTTATTGTTAACTGACAAATCCCAAGCGGTTTGCCAAGAGTTACGAATATATGTGTTAATACAACTTTTAAAATCAGTATAAGGTAATTTGGTATTAGATATATGTAAATCTAATGCTGTCTTAACAACACTATCAGCTCTATCATTACCACGTATCCCTACATGGCTTGGAACCCAGCAGAAAATAATAACATTATCAATTATAAGAGAATTGTACTTTTCTAAAAGTTGAAGCACAACTGGGTTATCATGTTTCATATTACCCAGTGCTTGAAGAGACGAAAGGGAATCAGAAAAGATTACAAAATGGTCATCATCAGATTTCTGAATATAATTTAAGGCAAATTCAATGGCTTTAAGTTCAGCTGAAACGATAGAGGCCTCGTAGTGATTCAACCAAAAGGTTTAACTGCTATGGAATTTTGTCAACGCACGCATATGTCACAGTGTTATCAATTCAGTTTCTAATATGCTTGCGTGATGCAACATTATGTTGGCGTAAATCATATTAATGAAACAATCCACGAAATATCAGCTAACATTTGGTTAGTCGTATAGGAAGGATATCGAATAAAAGGGACACACGGGAATTACCTTTGTAAACTCGCTGCGTCCCGTTAGTTTTTCTTTATAATTTGCATATTTTTAAATCGTTAATAATACTTGTTTTAATATTTCAAAGCAGACTGGTTTAGCATATTATTAATTGATGTTTATATTGCATCAATCGTATAATTAAAAATGTTGTAAAACAACAAAGATCAACAACAAATCTACAAAGTGTATTATCATTATTTAAATATAAGCTGCCAGATTGAATCTCAAAAGGATTTTAGATGAATAAATTTGGGTGCTAATTTCAATGCTTGATAAATAGTTCAAGATGATCCTAGTGCCTCCGTGGCCGGAAAAGTAAAGACGATGTGTCTAAAACGTTGTCGCCTCTCACAACTGAAGGTTCGAATCCCCACTGGGAGCTCCATCTATTAAGTGAGAACGTGTCGATTCTTGTGGATGGCCGGAGGTATACAGTACCGGTTCTAGTGGATGGCCGGAGGTATACAGTACCGGTTCTACCCATGAAACATTGGATGGTCTTCCACAACCACAAAAACAAATATCGACCGTCATAGGCTGTATGCCTTATACATGCGCTAAAAATGACGTAAAATACCAAAACAAATCAAGATGGCAATGTGTCCCTTTAATATAAGACCAGCCATTACTGATATTGTATATCATTATAATTATTCAGCAGAAAGATTTATGACTGCATGATTGTTAATAATAGCTATTAACACGATGAGCTGTTATTTCTGAATGCCTATAATATAATAAATTTTTGTACAACACATCTAACAGATCTCGCCGTGATTAAATGCCACCAAAAAGTTGAATAATTCTATATTATTTAAAATATAAAGCCTGAAATATAGGCCTATGCTGATGGGGCATATACAATCACAAGTTAAAATGTTGTCCCATCAAGCATGTCAAGTATTCGATTACTTAATTTGTACTACTTTAATCATATTGATATGATTTTAATTAAGCAAGTCTGAAAAGGTTTTTGTTTGTTCAGTAGGACGGAATTCTATTTCAGAATTTAGCAAACAAGACACATCCATGTGTTGACGTATTACTCACATGCATGTGGACGTATTATCAACCCGCGCGTTAACGTATTATCTAGATGCGTTCTGACACATTATTCACACGTATGCTGACGTTTTATCAAGACACGTGCTGACATATTATCTAAACGCGCACTGACATATTATTCACACGCTCGCTGACGTATAATCTTCATGGGAACTGACTCATTTCAACACGCGCGCTGACTAATAATCTATACGCGCTCAGACGTATTATTCACACGCACGATGAAGTATTATCTACACACGCGCTGAGGTAATATCTAGACGCGCACTGACGTATTATCAAGTTGCGCGCTGACGTTTTATCTAGATGCGTTCTGAATTATTATTCACATGTACGTTGATGTATTATCAGCACAAGCGCTGAGGTCTAAACGCACACCGACGTATTATTCACACGCACGGTGACCTAATATATACACACGCGCTGACGTAATATCTACACGGGCACTGACGTATTATCTACACGCGCGCTGGCGTATTATCTAACCGTGCACTGACGTATTATTCACACGCACGGTGACATATTATCTACACACTCTATAACGTATTATCCAGACGCGCGCTGACGTATTATCAACACGCGCGCTGACGTATTATCTACACGCGCGCTGACGTATTATCTTCACGGGCACTGACTCATTGTCTACAGGCACGCTAACGTATTATTCAGACTTACGGCGACGCATTATCTATACACGCGCTGACGTATTATCTACATGCGCCCTGTGATATACTCTACAAGTGCACTGACGAATTACCTACACGCGCGCTGACGTATTATCTACAGGCTAACGTATCATTCGCACGCACGGTGACGCATTATCTATACACGCGAATACCTATTATCTACCTGCGCACTGTGCTGTTTTCTACACGGGCACTATCGCATTGTCTACACGCTCGCCGACGTATTATTCACACCCACGACGACGGATTACCTACAGGGGCACTGAGGCATTATCTACACGGGCACTGATGCATTATCTACACGGGCTCTCGAATTATCTACACGCGTGCTAATGTATTATTTACACGTACGGTGAGGGATTATCTATACACGGACTGACGTATAATCTACATGCGCGCTGTGGTATTATCTTCATTTGCACAGGCGCTGACGTATTATTTACACACACGGTGACTCAGTACCTCCGCGGGCACTGACGCATTATCTATACGGGCACTGAAGCATTATCCACACGGGCACTGACAAATTATCTACACGGGCACGGAAGCATTATCTACACTGGCACTGATGTATTATCTACACGGGCACTCACGCATAATCTATACGGGCACTGACGCATTATCTACACGGGCACTGACGAGTTATCTACACGCGCGCTAACGTATTATTCACACGTACGATGACGCACTATCTATACAGGCGCTGACGTATAAGCTACATGCGCGCTGTGGTATTATCGACACGTGCACTGACGTTGACGTATTATCTACATGCTGTGACTCAGTACCTACACGGGCACTGACGCATTATCTACACGGTCACTGACGCATTATCTTCCCCTTCACTGACGAATTATCTACACGAGCACTGACGCATTATCTAGACTGACACTGAAGTATTATCTACATGGGCACTGACGTATTATCTACATGCGCTCTGACGTATTATCTACATGCGCGCAGTAATATTATTTACACCGGCATTGACACATGATTTATACTCGCTCTGACGTATTATTCACACACACGGTAACGCATTATCTGCATGCGCGCTGAAACATTATCTACGTGCGCGCTGACGTGTTATTTAGGCGCGTGCTGATGTATTATTTACACCCATGGTGATGCATTACATACACTCGCTCTGACGTATTATTCACACACACGATGACTCATTATCTGCAGTGCACGCACACTTACGCAGTAGCGCATCCGATTTGTAACCGGAGGTGGTGCCACGGAGTTTTGTCGGTGTGTTTTTGGGCAAGACACTTTCACGTAGCCTCGTCCGTCGGGTGGGGACGTATACCGGGCGGTCCCTCGTATAGGTCTCCACCGAGCATGTTAAAGAACCATAGGAATCTATTCGATAATAATAGTAGGGCACGGTTCCCGGATTCCTATGTATACTTCCCCTCTCTCTGCGGCGGCGTCTACATAACCTGTACTGTGTTGATGAGCCGTTAAACAACATTCCGTTCAATTCATCCGCAACTGCACTCAGCACTGTCATATGTACTGTAGCTGTCCCAGTATCATGAATCAACCATGGAATATATCACCCACACATAAAAGGGTTTGAGGGGATCTTACTTGTATTAATCTAAATATAGACCATTTGTTGGTTGAAACCTAAAATGAATTTTCTATCAGACAGAAACACTGTCGTAATACTTATTCAATGATTCTGATAGTATCGAAGGAAAGAAAAAAAGGCCATTTTTTTTCTTTACATTTTTAAAGTTGAATGGTATTTTATTCATTATAGCATATTTTAGGCCATATTTCCTGGGTAGAACCAGTACTGTATACTTTCTGCAATACGTAAGAATCGACACTTTCTCACCTACAAGTTGAGCTCCCAGTGGGAATTGAACCCGCAGCGGTGAGAGGTGAAAATGAAAATGTATACAAATATTAAAAGGGCAACCAAACATCTCCATAATTTAATATGTCTATGGGACATGAATGACAGCACTGAAAACAATCCATGGACAAGTGTACAATGCAAGAATATTTATTCATAAATAAAGTTTATTTTGATGCAAAATCGATATGGATCCTCTTGACATCATATATAAACATCATCTTAAGTTTCGAAACAATTGGTTAAAAACTGTGAAAAGATATAGACGCACAGATGAATAACACCATATGCCGCCTCACCAATCGATGGTAAACAATAAACATGTAAGGTACATACGAGTCTTAAATATTATTTTTCATGACTAAGTAAGAATATGTAACAAGTCAGATATCGAAGTAAATTATTTATTGAATTTAAAACATTTTATTTCAAATATTTACATCAAAACATCCCAAATATAAAGGGTATTGCATAACAAATTGCATCATACAATACTTGTTTTTATTTATTAAAGGGATACACAGCAATTTTGAAGTATTTATCAAGCATTACAATTAGCACCTCGATTAATCAAGAATTGATTTTCACTTTACACCCGCTTTCATATATTTAAATTATAAGTTATAACATTTTGGAGTTTAAAAAAAAAAGATTGCTGCATGTCCCTTTAATGTGCACACCTCTTAGTCGGTATTGTTTATATGGTGCAAGTCAGTTTCAACATATGTGGGGTTATATATATACATAAATATATATATATATATATACTGTTTTTGTTGTGTTTTTGTGGAGGCAGACCACCCCATTTTTCTGGGTAGAACCAGTAATATACAATTCCTGCCATCTGTTATTTCAAAAAAATTATAATCCAATAAAATTCAAAAAACATCATTTTAATCCAATAAAGAAATTGGGCATGGTCGGTCAGATTAACAGAAACACATTTATATGTTCGTATTAGCACCTATTTTGAGCCACTCCAATGAACTCTCCAGTTAATGTCGCCATCGATCCACCTCTGTCAACAGTCAGAGTTGCAAGTTGATATGATGTGATCTGCTGAACTGGTAATCTGGGAATTTTGAAGTTGGTGGGTCCAAATAACCTTATTCCCTCATGATTCATCAAAAAAATAAATAAATATTGTACACCGTCGCATTATTTCTTGTTTTTTTTAGGAATTCTGATTCGGTTGATAATGTTGTAAAACGTTATTATATATGTGGCTAGACACTTGTTTCAATAAAACCCTCCCATGTTTTGTTTTGTGACTTCACTAAGTTCAGTAACCTCCCAGCGTCTCAGGACATCAGGGACTCTGAAAATGAAAATGATACAGATTCTGTTGAACCATACATATTTTTGTTTCAACTAAAATAGGTAACAAGTTGGTGAGTTAAAACAGATGAATACAAATTGACTATAGAATGCAAATTGAACAGAACATGGTGGGAACATTGACCAGAAAAAAACCTATATAACATGACCTTCTAATTTTACTTTAATTTTTAAACATGATCACTGGTGTTTTCAAATGCCGGGACCAAAATACGGGTATCGCCGGTTACCTTTCTTACCAGTTTTTCGAGTTAAGAAAAAAGCTGTTGAATTCATTTTTTTGTTATTAATTTTTTTTACAAAAAATTTGGTTGAAGAACCAAAAAAAAATAATAATCTGGCTTAAGTTGGCTCAACAACACATTATATGTCATTTAGAGCCGCCCTAGAGAGAGGGGAAGGGCACACAGGAAAGTTAAAAAATGATACATATTTTTAATTTCCGTTAGGGGTTCGTGGTTCGGAAATGCGGGGGTTCGGGGGTTCGGGAGTGGTATGTATACCCCTTCGGTGCACAATGCCACATATTTTGCAAAGAATATATATTGATAAATTCATAGATTTTTTGAAGCTATGCTTACCTACACACTGGCTTACACTGGCTCTTGATGTAGTTATACAGATTACTGTGAGACTGGGAAAACATGCTGTGGTAACACACTGCACACTGACACTGCCTCTATTATTGAGCTATTTTTAGCACATCGTTTAGACTGTGGCAATGAAAATACAATAGTTCAGTACAATTCAAAATTTAGTTTTAGTAACAGTGTAAACCTGATATTTTAATTTGACCGACTGGCCCTAGCCTGTGTGTTTTTCTGTGTCGCCGCCATTTTGAACAGCCTCTGAAAGAGTGAATGGAGGTACCAACTTTCAAAACGGGCATGCAGAATGTATATACACGAAAAAATAAGAAATTTTCAGAAAAGGTAGAACATGTAATGATCTTCATCAATATTTAAGAAAATACAATTTTTGTACCCGTTTGGAAACACTGGCAATTTCAAAGAAAATAAAAGTAGTTTTTTTTTCCGATCTTCGCATTTGTACCGCGATTTCCGACTATGATATCTCAATAAAACCTGTCAACACGATTGTTTGATGAATCTCCGACATAATAACTGACTTCTGACATGATTTGTTTTCTTTGCCATCTAGTATAAACTTTAAACTAGTGTTTCTTAAAAAAATACTATAAAATCCGCGCATCCGCACGCGCTTGCAAAATGGGAACTACGTTGCCTCCAACCCCAATTATTTATGTTTAAGTTATGCGGTCCATGCACGTGAAATGATTCATCGGCGCCCATACTGTTAGTATTTTAAATGAGTAGTATCCCCCGAAACCTAAACGACATGCGTCGCAACCCTAAAAAATTAGACAAAACAAATGGTGGTGAACCCTTTTACAGTTCGCCACTATGCTTTCCTCTTTAATTGTACGATGACCAGACAGGCTGTGGACCCTATGATGGCGCCTACCTAAAGCCCATTGGGACGGTGGCATTTGATGTTTGTCTATGATCTTTGTTGTCGTGCCCTTAATAGTGTATTATCCTGTTGCTCTGGCTTCTCCAAGTCACTGAGTACCTTCATTGTGGCTTTCTAAGCTATTGTTTTTTTGTATTATATTTACACGAGCATATTGGTGTTTTACTTATATTGCCTATTGATGCTGCCTTGTTGGTTAGAGATTAGATCATGGCGGAGATTTATTTATTTGCACTGTCCTGTTTTAATGGGATGACAGTAGGGCAATACTGAGGTTTGATGCATCATAAAACCGGTTTAAACCCCCAGTTGCCTACTTTGCCACTGACCGTTCCAAGGCGGCAGCCCTATTGTCAACCCTTTTGTGTTTGTGATGTCGTCTGCATTTATTTTTACTTTTGTCTTATTTTGCATGTTTGTTTCTGTGTTTTGTGGTTGACTGTCCTCATTGAATGCTACTTTCCTTGTCCGATCTTTTTATATTCCTTTATGGCCCTTTGATGATTTATTTAATTGACGAGTTTTGCCTTGCTCGCTCAAGTTTCATTGAAATCCTTCAGTGGAAACTAAAGTAACAATTAAACAGGTAACAGAACAAGACGCATTTACCTCTCTATAGTGCATACACACACACACACACATAGAGAGAGAGAGAGAGAGAGAGAGAGAGAGAGAGAGAGAGAGAGAGAGAGAGCTATTAAACGGGTAACAGAACAAGACGCACTTACTTCTCTATACTGCACACAAACACATAAACACGGTAATAGAACAGGAAGCATTTACCTCTCTATACTGTATACACACACACATATATGTTTTTTTTTATACTATTCTTTACCTTATATATATAGATATATTAGTCACAATGCTTAAGTACCCTCCAAAGGACATATATTGCAATAATTCCCGCATGGTTTTGTGTATTTCTTGATAAAATGTTGGATAGCTGAAAGAAGTTCAAAGCGAACTAAACGTTTTACGCAGACGTAAAATGGCTGCCCGAGAGAAAAGCCAACCAGGGTTCAAATGAAAAAATATATATTCCAATTTCGCAAATGTAGCTATTGTCAGAGACTTCTTAGACCTCTGGCATTCTTTAACCGTTGTTAATGAATGCTGTGTGGACAAACATAATTAATATGAAAATGAAATATGTATCTTTACCATAACAAATATCATAATTTACAACAGTGTTCCAATGAGCAAGAAGACTGTTTAAGATTCCTTTCGGTTGCACGTATATCGTTAGTTTTCCAATCATAAATAGTCGGTCAATCCCGTCATTCTTCGAAATCATATATAGTCTAGATCACCTGCGACTACGTTACATCTTACGTTTTTAACACAAACTTGTGTATTTAAAATTAAGCGTCGAAGATGATCATACGATTCCATAAATTGATCGGCAAGTTCGGAGTGGTCTGAGAATCCGACCGTTTTAATGCTCCAAAGATACAATTTATTCGGCATAAAGTGTTTGTATACCATTTAACTGGGTCGCTTTTTAAAACAAATGTATCTATTGCATGCTGCATGAAACACAGTCATTTATCCATTTTGCAGTTACGAAAACCATTACATAATAAAAGCGTCTGCTCTGATCGCATGTACAACTGGGTACTTAGGAATTTGGATGAATATAAAACAATAAGATTAAAGAACCATCATTTTCATCTTACAACTTACAGTAAATTGTTTAACCGGATGTAAGTTATAATATTGACTTGAATTAAGTCGTGTATACCAGGTCGAACAATATGCGCTTATGGATAAGACAAAATTGTCGGCAAACCAGACATGTTTTTCATAATAATGTCTGTCCAATTGTCTTTTATTATATGTTAATATAACATATAACTGCGAATTTTAACAAAACCATAATATATATATAAAGTAACATTGACATATTTGGACAGGACAAGGATCAGCCTTTTTTGGTCCACCTCAATAATTTAATTTGCCGCGCGTTAATTATCATTCGTCATCTCAACTGACACACATTGGACAAAATAGCTATATGTATGAAGCACGTTTTAAAATATGGGATATTTACCTTCGAAACAGAAAAGCTGATAGACAATGGGATATCTTTATTCGAAAACAGTCTACCTTCCAAATCAGAAACAGACAAGTAAACTATTCAATGTTGAAGGTGTTTTTAAATTCTGTATCTTTAAGAAAAAAAGGACAATAAACCCGAAACCGTTGTTCTATTGTGTGTCATTGATGATTTGTAGTTTAATTTGCGCGTTGCTTTATACTTGTGTTTAAAGGTACCAAACGCATAATCTTATGTTTCATGCATTATTTGAGCGACTTTTCAAGCAGCGGGAACTAATGATGTTGCGCACGGTGTTGGTACAAATTAGCGTTACGCGACGTAGTGAACACTTCATGTGTTAAATGTTTAAAGAGAAAAAAAACGTTTAAGTGTATTTTTCAAAAAAAAAACACATAAGTTGCAGACATGAATTTTACAATTTTAAGTATGAAACAAGCAGAATTTGACATAATTCATATATGTAAGCATTTCATTTGAAGAGGGACGCATGCACATATAAAATTAGAACTAAAATATGCTTAGATAGGTTATTATATTACTATATGTTTATTATTTGCTGTGAAACATGAGCATCTTTAAACATAGCACAAATATAAATAAATAACTTTAGTTATCTTTCGAAAACAGAAATGTTTCTTTTTAAAGTTTCACACCACAACACGCCTTTACGTCCTCGTGATGCGTAGATATAACGACGAAATGTCGAATGATGATGGTGGGACAATTTGATTGTTTAATAAATCTGTAATTCGTATATTTTCGGTTTTTATAATTTTCGTCTTATAATCGTTATGTAATCTTTATGTAATTTTAATTTATTCAAAAACAACAACTGACATAGGTACATAAAATACTTACTTATGTCCATTTTTTAAGTCAATGCCACTAGTCAAAAATACATTTGATAAAATGGGACAAAATAACTAGCATTTTAAAAATATTTATAAAATTAGAAAATTTGAAATAATCCAAATTAATATATACCACTGAAAAGGCTCATGCATGTACTTTCTAAATATCATCTTAATGAAATACCCGCCATCACCACCTTTATATAAGCATTCTAAATTTGTATGTACCTGTCCAAATTGTTCAAAACATTGCCCGATAGACATTTTTCCTGGCGTTTGAAAATTGCTGATGTAATGAATCTGTGACGTCTCACGTCATAAATGTTATTACGTCGATTTTGATACTGTCCACGGCATGTTACTGACCACGGCATGATACTGAACTACGGCGTGACACTGACCACGGCATGATACTGACCACGGCATTATTGTTGCGAAATGTCATCTGCCTCCGTTGAGAAATATGTGAATAACTGGGATTTGAACAAAACACATTGCACACTTTTGTAACGTTAGACATGACGTTTTTGGACGTTCTGTGACGTTTTGGAGAAAAAATGTGATAAATAACTAATATATTAATATAAAAAAACTCACATTTAAATACATTTTAATGGAAAAGTTATGACTATATGTATTTATATTTGCATCCATGACGGAATCGAAATATCCTTTCACTTTAAATTGAAAACCTAAACCAAGCAAAAGAGAAAATTCGGAAAACACACAGTCACATAAATCACGAGAAGAGAGTAACATCAGAGAAGATTAATCCCATCAAGGCACACACTTGTAATTGCATGTGGGAACTTCACATTTCTAATGCGAACTCTTAATTAATGATGCTAGAAACATAATAAATGAGCGCTAATCACGTGTCATCATAAGTGATGAAAAAAGCTCAGGTACCCTCGGGAAGATGTACCCAATGTTGTGCGTGTGTGTGTGTGTGTGTGTGTGTGTGTGTGCGTGCGTGCGTGCGTTTGTAACAGGAAAACTATACTGATAGATAAGTGACCGTAGTAACTGAGAATCTATGATACTTTCCTAAGCGTAGTGTACTAGTATACCTCGTGGTCAGTAGGTTTAGAAACGGTGTACATATGTTGTACAACTTGCCTTTTGATGGTGGGATTGGGACATTAAGTTATCTCAGTTTATCTTTTTCTAACAATTATTGACTATATGAGAAAATACATGGCAAATATTTAGCTGACTGCTTCCAGACAACGAAGAAGTGTTTCATACCATGGTGCTTACCGTCTACAACGATCGACATATTTACATTTGTTTCCATATGTTATTGTCTATTAAAGTGTCATGTCATATGTGCATAAAACGTTGACGTAAAATCGATTCGTTTTAACAAGCTTTTCTGTTCTCTTGTATCTCAAAATGTAACCATTATTAGTTCTATATACTTGCGATACATTAGAATATCAGTAATATAGTATGGACGAATATTGCGGCGTATCACATTTCAACATACATTACCATTTCCCACCAGACCAGTCGTTCAAATGAGACTATTAGATGTTGAGAGAGAGAGACAGGTGCACATCTCCATCTTTTGTTTTACAAATTGGTAATGCGCTGGAAGCTCTTATACAACAAACTTCTGAAGTTAAAAAAAACACAATAAATGGCGAAAAAATTATTTTGAGATTAAAATATATCAATCAACATTAATGATTTTTTTTTCTTCTATTTTTTCTTAAATGTTATTCTTACTACTAGCACAGTGGTTTCAAAGCCAACAAGTAAAACAGCTAGAGTTATTTCGAGTCAACCTGGAAGTTTATACTGATATATTTTTAAAGATAAACATGTTCAATATTTGATATCTTCATAAGACATAATGCTATTAGCGTTTCTGTAATTACGCCTTAGTGTGTGTGTGTGTGTGTGTGTGTGTGTGTGTGTGTGTAGTTCTAAGGTGTATAGTCCCTCTGCCAACATACTCATTTAGCATTAGAGCTTACCGTGATGGGTACAACAGACATGATAGAGTCTGGACTTATTTCGCCTAAGTGTTTTGGCGGTTGTATAAATAGTATTAGTGTCGATCGCCCATCAAATAACGATATATGTTAATGTGAATGTTATAGCATTGGATAGGTGTCGCTCGTTTTTTGAAGTTGGTACTTGAAACCGTAAGAGCGTAAAAAAATTCACGACACGTCCAGAAGAAGGAATGCAATACGAAGAAGGAAATCAGGCATATGTAAACTGACGACGTTTTTTTCCGTACAAAAAACAATTGACGTAAGATTGATAATAAGATACCTGCAGTCCTATGTTTATTTGCTGTCAATGGTAGTTTTATAGATATATTCCCTACATGCCATACCGTTTATCTAGCGATATGATAATTTAATACAATAGTTTACAAGCTCAATGTAAAGAAGTATCAACATGTATAACACTAATTAAACTGCCAGCCTTATACATATAATTTTGACGTGATATCGATACATACTGAAAGGAAAAAGAAACGCGACACTGGAATTTCCGCTATATGTTGTATTTGTATGTACAATATGCTGCTGTTAATCGAATGGTACATGGCTAAGTAAGATCTTTCCTTTCGGAAAAAAGACTAAAACAACACGTAACACAGCAAATAGTATTCCTGCAAAGTTTCATTATTGACAGAGAACGCGTTTGACGCAAACTTAGGATGCAACATTATGCAAACTCTTTACGCTAAATACAATACTGAACTGTCTCAATTGTTTTTCAAAGAGGAACTTCAACTTTTATGAATTTCTTGTTACAACGTTTAATGTGTTGAAAACGTCTACAACATCACAGTTGTGTCATTGCGCTAACTAACTGCAACTTTTTTTTTTTACGAAACATCTTGGGATTTCCTTGAAATATATATGGATTTAAGTGTGCAGTATATACAATATATAAAGGAAATTCCCGTGTCGCGTTTCTTTTTCCTTTCAGTATATATTTAAACCGTTCAGTCCTTTTATTTCTGACCGCTGCTACATGTATTACCAACCAGCTACATGTATTACCACCCAATATTCAAGGTATCGTAAACGGAAGGACAATTGACCCTATTTACAGACTAATCATATATTTAAAATACTTGCTAGTAACAAGGTAATAATTTAACAATAAAACGCAAATTTACAAAACGCATATAGTTGAACAGAACATTTTGTAATCAAACCGAGACTGCAATATTTCGTTTGTGTCGCGCTCGGCCGTTTCCAAAGGTCCATTATCATACTCTTTTTGGTTAGATATCAAGACTTGCACTTCAGTAGCAATATATATATTTCTGCTACACTTACTTATACCATCAGCTTACCCTATTTACGTTGAAGCTACCTAACTAGTGGTAAGAAAGACAAAAATATCGGACAGGGAAAGCAGCATTCAAGGACGACAGTCAACAATAGAACACAAAAAACTAACACGCAAACAGACAAACGAGAAGGCAAAAGTAATAAAAAATGCAAACGACATCACAAACACAAACGGGTTGACAATGGGGCTACCGCCTTGGAACGGTCAGTGGCAAAAAAGGCCGCTGGGATTTTAAACAACCGGTTCTAGGGTGCACCAAACCTCACACTTACCCTACTGTCAACCCATTAATACAGGACAGTGTAAATAAAGAAATCCCCGCCATGATCTAATCTCTAACCAACAAGGCAGCATCAATAGGCAATATAAGTAAAACACAAATATGCTCGTGTAAATATAATACAAAAAAAACAATAGCCTAGAAAGCCACAATGAAGGTACTCAATGACATGGCAGAAGCCAGAGCAACAAGAGAATAAACCATTAAGGGCACGACAGGAAAGTTCATAGACAAACATCAAACGTCACCGTCCCAATGGGCTTTAGGTAGGCGTCATCATAGGCGTTCATGCACCTACCTACCTTTGTCCGCGTTTCAGCAGACACAATCATAGTCCACACGAGTTATCTGAAAATGTATGTTGATATATATTTCATTACGTCAATTCAACCGGATGTGCTTGTCTGGTGCAGTCGAACAAAAGCCTTATTTTAAGAGTGCTAATAGTTTTGTTTTTCTTTAACAATTGTTTTAGTGCATTTTTCTCTTATATTGTGGCTATAACTGTATAACGGACATGTTATTGATATTTTGAACCGCAGCTCCTCATGTTTTGACAGTTTTAGATATGAAATATCAAACGTGAAAGTAGGAAGAGTATGCAATTGCGAGTGGTGAAATACATATTGACATTTGTTCCAGTGTCAGTATACAACAGAAGCAATCTTTAGGAGAAGGTATT
Source organism: Cyrtodaria siliqua (assembly GCA_037043455.1). Taxonomy (NCBI): domain Eukaryota; kingdom Metazoa; phylum Mollusca; class Bivalvia; order Adapedonta; family Hiatellidae; genus Cyrtodaria; species Cyrtodaria siliqua. The sequence goes on from JAWPHD010002641.1 coordinate 129,874, forward strand.
TAACCCTCAACCATATTTTGCTGATTGATTTTCACTAGCACACATTTCTGGCTTCATGAAAAAGAAGGTTTTCTAGTATTCTAACGAGGTTTGCATTTTCTACAGGTCGTAAACATTCGCGTTTTGCTATGGTAACGACTACGAGAACAATTATAACTACTATAACTATGACATTGTAGTGATAATGACCTCTGGCGAATGATTCGAAGGTCTCTTGTTCAAATCCAGCTCGAGACACGTTTTTTAGGTTCGACAGCAAAAAGTGATAGTTGGGATTATGTGTGATGAAGAGTGTGTGTTTGGGGGCGGGGGAGGGGGCGCTGCATATGTGCATATGTGTGCATTTCTGTGGTTTAAACAGTCCCAATCACATTATCAAACACAAGTGGAAGTGGGAAAATTTGAGTGTGTACTGTGCGCGTGCGTGAATTATGGTGCAAGTCAACGTTTATGGGGACATCGGAGAGTCTCTTCCGAATGACTGGTTTGGTGGGAAGTACTATTGTACGTTAAAATCTGAGACGCAATCTACCCTAATAAACATTAGTCATCACCTTACCACTCACTCATTTTCTAGTATCTGGCAATTCGAAATAAAATAGAACAGACATAAACGTTAAAACTTATCGATTTCATGTTAAGTTTTATGTGTATATGACATTACACATTAAAAGTCAATAAAATCTGAAACAAATATAAACAAGTCGGAAGATTTAGACGGTAAGCACTCACTTTTGTGACCTCATCTACGATGGCTTGAATCATACAGGTAAGATTTGGCTTCGAAACTGAACTATGTACTTTTTGTAACAATTCAAAAGAAACCATTTTACATTTGTTTTTTTAATGTATGTTCTCAAGAAATATTATTATACAACTGTTTAAAGCAAAGATGTAACATTTCAATAGAAGAATTAAAAGCAGAAAACATCATTCTAGGGACACTCTTCAGAACACGCATTAACAGTATTATATATGTACATGTACTTATCTATACAAAGTAAGTATATTCATTTAAATTGAAAACGTGCGTTCCATTTTTTACCGTCATTTTTAGAACAAGTTAAGAGATATATGATCATCGAATTGTTTTCAACATATATCCATCGCGTAGCAAAAGCAAACACAATTAAATTAAGATGGAACTTAGTAAATGTTTTTGAAAGTTATCTGTCAATTAAATGTTGATGTATTTAAACACATGTGTTGTCTTAAATGTCTATTACTGGTTTCTTGTTTTTTTAATTTAGTAGGACTTGAATGTAATATTTGAAAAAAACATATGTATACACTGTTACAAATTTTAAATGTAACGAAAAAACAAAAAGCAAAACCAGCATTACAAAATATAATTAACAAATTTATTTACATAACATTTTCACTTACATAATACACAAATCTATTTTTTTCATTAATATCCAATTGTTTAATTAAGTTTAAATAAAATTATTTAATCTTCCTTTAATTCACATTAGGAAGTGTCTATTTAATCCAAAACTGTAAGTGTCTCTTTCATCCAAAACAGTGTCTCTTTAATCCAAAACAGTAACTGTCTCTTTAATCCAAAACAGTAAGTGCTCTTTCAGTCTAAATTAATTTCCAATATTTCCGGTTTAGTGCAAATATCCAATTTCACTGTTATTATGAATGACACAATGTGTATTAAATCCTCTCACAATTATATATCTAAAACGATCCAAATCTAAATTAACTTTAATGAAGAATGCTTAAATAATCTCTTGAGCTGCTCCCAGAGCCCGTATATATACTGCCCAAAGACTGCCCAAAAAGCCTCCCCACCAAAACAGTCCAATGAAAACAGTTCAAAGTTCATCACAAATGAATTTGCATCAAATAGTCCAATGAGAAAAGTCCAAATTTCATCATAAATGAATTTACATAAATAATATGCAAACATTGTAAATACGTTTACATCTATGCTATTTTTAACTTTCTACAAGGCCAAATCATGCAATGCAACATGTACACACCGAGACACATGCAACAATACATATAAACATTTAGATACAGTGGGAACGCCAGGAACTAATTATTCAGCTTTTTTGATCATTTTTATTCTCCGCGACAGGGATTATTTTTTTAGTGTTTGCCGGACTATTTCATTAAAAAAATCACAAAACGCCGCCATTTTCTTTTTGTAAAAACGTCGATTCAGACCGCAGTTATCAATTTTACGCGTACCTAGTTTACAGGAGTGAACACTTTTTGTAACATGTCAGTTTTGGATTACGTCATCAATACGTAGAATGTGTTTACACGTTGGTAAACGTGGAATCCACTGTGTTTCGATAGCGATATCTGATGCAGGGTGTTCACACTGGGATAAACAATTGGAAATATACACAGGTTAACGTAATGAAGGAAACAGTTGACTGTCTTAGAACTCTGCAGGCAAATAAAACGTGAGTTCAAATGTGTACATATACAACTCTTTTTGCAGTGTTTTCTTGAAATTTGCCAAGCACATCGATGGTGTTAATGTTGACAAACTGTGTAAATAGTAAACATAACTGGATCAGCCGTGACAGTTGTTGATTTCATTGAATTATTCATATGATTCCTCTCTCAGAATCATTCTTGTTTGTATAACAAGACCTGTAGCCATAGACATGAGGCCCTTCCAGGGATGGTCCATGTTCCCTTGTTCCCTGACAATACGACCCGGTGATCCCCAAAAGTTTTGCCTTGTTACCCAAAAATATGTTCCCTTGTTCCCCAAAACTGCTGGGAGACCCTCAGCCCTGAACCCTGTGAAGGGGTATCTTATTGTATGCCTGTAATGGCCAGTGTCAAACCCCACATATGCTGCATGGCCATGGGACACAGCAATTCCTAAACCACATCCCTGCCACCCCCTTCTCTACATTTACCCACAGGCAGCTGACGCATACCCTCCCCATGGACTTTTTACCCTTCTTTGAAGAAGCCTGTAAAAGGCCTATTACCCACTCTCATTTCTTTTAAAAGCATGCAGACTTCCCCACTTTTTAAACTTAGCTTGGAAATTTCATTCTCCATTTATGTATTCCACCCCCAATTAAGAGTAAAAGGCCCCTTCCCCAAAAATGGTTAAAAGGCCCTGCTGCCCCCACCACTATCCCCAACCCCCTTCCCCTCTCTTCTACGTCCCTCCCCCATATTTTCTCTACAAACCCTACTTAAAATGTGTTCAATGAAATGCTAAATACTGCAACACTTGGTTTTCAATTAAAAACAAAATATACACTAACATCCCAGTTCTATTTTATGTGACTGACTCTGCTAAAGTGATCTGTGTACCATGAACAGGGCTTTTTTACCTTATGTAACAGAAACACCTCTAAAAGGCCTCTTTCCCAGTTGAGAACTTGACTGTTTTTTCCCCAGTTGTGGCAGAAATATTTGCCAATCAAAAAAAAGCAGTGTCTCAGAATTTGAGAAAAAGCATTAATGTGTTTTTGTCTGTGGAGTCAGATCTGACTGAGAAACATTAATTATAATAACTGTTGGCTGAAAATATAAATAAAGCATAGTATTGTCAAATTTACTTAATTGGTAAAATATTACATCTTTCCCAAAATGACAAATAAGCTCGTCTTTTTCCCCCAAAATGGAAAGGCCTGGGCCTCTTCCCAATTTTGTGGAAAAAAGCAAATTTTCTAAGTAACAGTACATAGAAATAAGAATTGAATACATAGATCTATCTAATTATTATTTAATTTCAGCGAAATGTTCAGAAATGTTCAGATCCAAATGAAATTTGGCAATTTCGTTTATACACTGTGTCATTATCTTTTTCATAGGGAGACATCAGTCTCACAGACATGATGCCTGCATCTTACATATTCTGATCTGAAATGCGACTCTTGGTTGGATGAGGTGAGGTTAGAGGAGCTCACAAAAACAAGATGGATTTCATAAAGGTTTGTAAGCAGAACTTATTTGTATTGTGGGGAAGCATTTCACATCAATGCCAAAAAAAAGAATAAAATAATAATAATTAGATAAATCTAGTTAAAACACCTGGAAACCTTACCTTGAAAGGTGGAACTGAGAGACAGTATTAAAGCATGAAAAGGATCTTAAACAATACATACGTTCTCAGTATTAAAAAACAACAACATTTGGTAATCTTTTTCAGTAAATTTTATATTGACTAATTAAATATACACGTCTGTGTTTACTGTATTAAACCAGGCAAACTCCCTTTATACACTGATGACTCCTCTTTTTATTGGGAATAAAATAATAATCAGTTATTCTGAGGTAAAAAAATAATATAATCTGTTTTAATATGTTTAAGCTTGCAGCCTGTCAGATTCTTCTTTATTTAATGATCTTGTGGTCTAAATACAATTAATGGAGTAAAAACATGATAAGTAAATATTTGATACCAAATAAACATAATGGCCCACTTTTATTGACAATGATATGTAAATATAGGTTTAATTTTTATTTTATTTGGCCTGTATAGGTTCTATATAAAATACATATTTTGTATATTATTAAAACTGATCAAGTTTTAGTATGTCATGTACACCAGATATTTAAGTTGTAATACTCAGTGTTTGCATTTTCTTTATTTTTCAGACAAGATGCTGCCATTTATACAACTGTAATGGATCCAAGTATTGAACAATAAATTGAATGGATTATCTTGAACTACATCTACAGTTCTTGTTCTCAACACTAATTGACACTCATGTTTTTCACAAGGATCTGTGCATGCTGGTTTCCTCCTACATGCATTTAGCGCTGTCATCCATGCCAGTGAGAGTGATGTGAAAAGTAGTTTTGCTTATTTAATACTCAATAAAAAAACACTCATCATTTCATTTGAGACGTTGAAGCAACAGTTTTATTGAACTGACTGTTACGTGTACATATAACGGAGAATACATGTTGATGCTGAACTATGTTCAAAACCTGTGACACAACTTTAAAAAAACACAGCATAGGGTTGTAACTTGTTTTATTAACATATTAATTATGGACCTTAAAGGGACACACAGCAATCTTGATTTGCTGAAAAGCTAACAACTCGCAGCGTCCCATTAGTTTTTCTACATAATTCACATGTTTGCAATCATTAATATTAATACTAGAATAGTGCAAAGCTAATAGTTATTATTATATTACTAAACTGTTGATAATATTGCACCAATAATTTATACATTTCACTCACAGCCATTACCAGTATGTATTATATGTTTGACATGCCCTATTAAACAAATGATCCCTTTTTCAGTTGAATGACTTATGAATTCATTAAACCTGAGTATATCCAACATTTGAACTACACTTGACCTCCCTATAATATATATATCTGTGCCAGTGGACATGGCAGACGCTTAGGGATCACTTTAAGCTCTGTCAGCTCTCATGTAAGATCCTCTATTACCTATGTTCATGAAACACACATTTTCGTCTTACTCTATGAAAATATGTATAACATTCTTCCTTAGCAATTATTCAATGCTATTGACATGTTCAATAACTATGAATTTGATTTTGGCAAAGTTGTGGTTAGAGCATAATATTATGTACATTGAATATGAAAATGAAACGCATTACGTATTTGAATAGACAGACGCCTATAGTCTTCCAGACCGCCTCGAATCCATTTAAAATAAATCAGGAATGATAAATGTCCTTGCTGACAAAAGCACATGACAGATTTGTGTATTATAATACATGATGCTGTTCTCCGTGCTTTTCTCATTTTGGCGACCATCTTAAAATTTTAAGTACGTTAGAAAATTAAAAAATAGAAGAAGCTGCACAGTAACCGATTTATAAGTTACATATAGTAAGGCCAAACAAAAAAATAGGTGTGTTTCCTATTGCATGCTCTAAAAAAATAGGGTCGGTAGGTAGGCATTTTCTTTTCTTTTTTTTCGGAGCAAGATATTTATATCATAAACCCCATTCAAGTTGATGATACAGCTGAAAGTTTCTCTGTGATGTCAGTTTACCTCGATATATTGTGATAAATCATTGTTCAGAACAAATATATAGATTATTTTTTTCATAAAAAGTTTAAAAATAGGGTCGGTCGGGCCGCCGGAAACACAGGTATTTTTTTTTTGCCTAATATATATAAGTAAATATACAATGTTAATAGCTCTTATTTATCCCATGTTGAGACGACACACAAGCTAGACCACGAGACCATATACGTTTTAATTGAATTGAATGTTGTTTAACGGCTCATCAGCACAGTATAGGTTATTTAGAGCCGCCCCAGAGAGAGGTGAAGGAATACATAGAAATCTCGGAAACTGCCCTACTCTTGTTATCGAATAGATTCCTTAACGTGCTCAGAGGATAAACCGATACACGGGACAGCCCGGTTTACGTCCCCATCCGACGGACGAGACTAAGGGAAAGTGTCTTGGTCATCGCTAACCCGGCCGAAACCGAATTTTATAAAAGGATACTAAGTTTAGGGTTATTACCCTCGCGAGCCTATCTACCCTATAGACTGCAGGGTTCTGCCCATCCCTTACTGATTGGTACTAATATAGTTTCATAAAAGACGGTACGCCCGACCCTACGCCTAACTCGGAAATCGAAATAAAAAGTCCAAAAATGCAATAACAATGGAGGAGGTATTGGCGGTGTGGGGTTTGTGGGGTGTGTGTCGGGGGGGGGGGGGGTTCAGGTACATGTGTGTATTTACCTTTATCTACCGTTTTATAACTCTGAAATATACGTCAGAACGAGCATTGTAACATCAAAAAAACATAATACGGGTAGCATGGCCCCGAACCCAACTAGGATAAGTTAAACGGAGTGAGGGCGGGAGGGACCCCGAACCTCACTAAGATGAGTTAAACTGTGTAAGTGGTGGCGGTGAGGGGGGGGGGAGGGGAGGTGAGGGATGCAGCAGGGTACACATACATGTAAGTGGTCGATTGCCAATCATGTGTTCTTGGTATCTCAGATGTAAAGGCGCTGGCACGGTTTAATACATAGATTGTTTCAAAGATGCTATTTCACAGACTTTCAAAAAAAAGGCCTCGGTTACACAGTGGAAAAGGAGTTGAACCTAAGGAGCTGGAGCCCTGGTGATGGCATATCTAATGGGACTTTTCACCCATCTTACTTCCCTCTGCGGTCGCTGTTCAAATCAATAAAGCCCTAGTTCATATTATATTTGCGTCGACAATCCAAATGGCCTTTAAAATACATTTAAAATCATAGTTCGCATTTTAGATTAATGCTGTCCATTTAAAAAAGATGTGCTGGGTGGGGGTGGGGCGCGGGTGGATGGGTCGAAAGGATAATAGTCAATGATACTTTTTTTAAATAAATAAAAACACCCGTCCTTTCGACGGACAATTAAAAAATTGTCCGCGTACATATTTTGTCTCTTATCGACTGTCTGTTCACTACAATATATCAGGTAATTTCAGAATTTATCACACACAGAGCTTGCGTAAAACAGTGACCAAACGTTTTTTTGGGTAGAAAAAAGTACTTTTTTCAAATTCTCTTGAAAATTCACATACTGCCAGAGGAAGGATTAAACTCATCGTTCATGTTCTTGTCTTTTTTCTCGCTGTTAAAATCTTCATACAAATCGAGATACAAAATAAAAAAATTACTGATTGGTACTAATAGAGTTTCATAAAAGATGGTAGATGTCATTGGCGTAGCTCTGCGTAAGAATGGAGGAGATATTGCCAGGTGATGGCATGTCTAATGGGACTATTCATTCATCTTACTTCCCTCTGCGGTCGCTGTTCAAATCAATAAAGCCCTAGTTCAATTTATATTTGCGTCGGCAATCCAAATGGCCTTTAAAATACATTTAATGTGCTGGGTGGTGGGGAGTGGTGGGGAATGGGTTGAAAGGATAATAGCCAATGATACTTTTTTTAAAGGGCTCTTCGACCAAAAAACACAATAAAAACCCACGTCCTTTCGAAGAGTTAAACAATTGTTCGCGTACACCTTTTCACACTGTGATTATACTATTACAACCATTATGACGTCACAATTCTGTGTTGGAATGTGGTCTTCGGGGGGAAAACGGTATTGATTTTTTCGCAATATTTTCAATAAAAATCGATTTTAAAATATATTATGTTAGCATAAATATTTTGTCTCTTATCGACTGTCTGTTCACTACGATATATCAGGTAATTTCAGAGTTTATCGCACAGAGCTGACCGATGTATTGCGTGCCGTATTTCCATGCCGTGTAAACAAAACTACACAAAAACAACGTTCGAAATGCTTGCGTAAAACAGTGACCAAACGTTTTTTTGGGTAGAAAAAAGTACTTTTTTCAAATGTGCTTGAAAATTCACATACTGCCAGAGGAAGGATTAAACTCATCGTTCATGTTCTTGTCTTTTTTCTCGCTGTTAAAATCTTCATACAAATCGAGGTACAAAATAAAAAATTTGAAGTCGATCGATAAACAGCTGACATTTTTCTCTTTCGCATATTTGTTGACTGAAATAAGTTTCACAATAACTCAACATAGACCTAAATTTATTTTTAAAAGTACACCATGAAAATGACGGTTATTTTATAAGGAAATGACTTGTATAAATTATGTTTTAACAGTAGTGATAAAAATATGATTCTGAAAGGTTTTTGTATGAAGCACGCGGTTGAAGAGAGTCTCACTTTTCTGTGTGGAATTTTATGAACGGTCATGAAACGTTTTTTTGGGTAGAAAAAAGTACTTTTTCCAAATTTTGATGAAATTTTACAGGCCTGTAGAGGAAGTTTTTTTCTCGACGTTATTGCTTTCGTCTTTTTTCTCGCTATAAGAACAAACTGTAATTATCAATTTGATTAAAAGCTCAAATTTCACATATTTTTTCGAAACATTCGGTAATTTGTAAAAGCCTAGAAATCGTATTTTTAATAAAAAATAATCGACAAAACACGTAAAAACTTAAAATCCATTCTGTAACAAACGAATTCATGTATTTGTTTATGTGTGTCATCGTTGTACATTGTCAGTTGAATACAGTTTACATCACCGGTGTCATTTTGACCGCCAACCTGAAATCTGCTCAAAACGCAGTTTGTTTACGTTTTTTGCGCGTGACGTTTTTAAGTAAATATCCCTCCGCGGCGGCTTGGCGTTCCTACTGATATATGTAACAACACGTACACTTGATATTTGAATAAAATGTAAATATATATATATACTTGCTCCGGATATTATTTAATATTGCTTAATGCAATGATTGATCTGAACTAATTTAACAGTTTCATTAATCTACATTGGAAAATTGAATATCTATGTTTGAAGTTCAGACAGTATACAATGAGTGCTATGCGCTTTATATGATTCAGGAAACTAAATGCTTTCACATATGCCACCTGTGTGACCTATCAGCTAATATCTAAAGAGCTAGACACCAGCTTTTCATTAAAGTACATTATTTTATAGATGTTTCCATCACAAAGCCTTTGAAAGCACGAAAGGCCCACATTTCCCAACTCAAACTCCGTACACATGTCTCTGTTTACAAACAGTATGACATCCACACTGAATATTGACTCGCATTTTCATTGCAGCTTAAAACAGGTAAATTTACTAAATTCAGCGATCCTTGCTGATGGGGATTATTATATTCATGGCTTATCCTTCTTGAAAATTTCAAACTAATACATACTGACATCTGCACTGAATCGTACACAACAAAATGCGGCGCTTAACTCAGGCTGTATTTAAAAGTGCGCAACCTATAAGGGGAAATTTAAGACGGATGTTTTCATATCTGAAACAATTAGTAATTTAAATTTTATTTTATTTAGCAATTGTTTTTCGGTATAAGTTTCGGTATTGATTCCTTCGTTTTCAAATACTAATCAATAACCCAGTTCTACTGAAATGTGTTCAATATTGACATGGACTACGAGAAAAGGGTACTTCAGTAATTAATATATTAAGTTTGAAAACTTAATTAGACTTTGCATACATGCAGCTGTTATAATAAGATACACAGATGATCATTTAAAAGTTAGAAAAGTAAATAAATCATCTAACGTTTTAAATAATTTGTTCAAAAGAAATACACAAAATGTATAAAAAATACCACAAATATTTCGGTTACTTCAGAAAATTTATCTATTTCATTGTAGTTTTTATAGTTGACAAAACACGTTTGCAAAATTATTGCTCAAGCGAAACCTCTGTAATAAGAAATGCACACTAGTTTTTCCGTTTAATTTTCCCTCTATTTATTTGAGACTTTCGCGACTGATCCTGGTTTTGATTACAAATACCAGCTGTAAATTCAACGAAACATTGAATGATAAAATGCACGTTTGTATAAAAAATCAGATAATGTGAACAGATGTAGAATATATTGATAATGTGAATGTCTGATATTATAGCTCTTTTGACAAGTTTTATAATATTTCGATGGTAATGCCGGTTGTAAATATCGTCTCCTTCCCACCGCCTACACATACAGCACGTATCGTCTCCTTCCCACCGCCTACACATACAGCATGTATCGTCTCCTTTCCACCACGTACACATACATCACGTATCGTCTCTTCCCACCGCTTACACATACAGCACGTATCTTCTCCTTCCCACCGCCTACACATACAGCATGTATCGTCTCCTTCCCACCGCCTACACATACAGCACGTATCGTCACCTTCTCACCGCCTACACATACAGCACGTAATTGTTGTAAATATCGTCTACTTCCAACCGCCTACACATACAGCACGTATCGTCTACTTCCCATCGCCTACACATACAGCACGTATCGTCTCCTTTTCACAGCCTACACAAACAGCACGTAATGGTGGTAAATATTGTCTACTTCAGCTCATAGTATCATTCAAAATCATTCGTCATGTCTTACTTTGTGTACAGGCTTTCTTTTACAGGGTGTGGTGTATTATACCGTACCTGGTATATGGCAGTATTCCCCCCTGTTAACATAGTTAAAATAGTTTCTGTTAGCTTCCAATCGATTGAAATGCATACATTTATTTTCAGGTGATTTGTGTGTGCGTCATATTTTCGACATCTGCAAACGGTTTTTGGACTCGTACACGGTATGCTTCATCGCCAAGGATCGTGCTTATAAACCCAACACACCCACCACCACCACCACCATCACCACCAACAACAACAACACCACCACGTAAGTTTCATCGATTATGTAGAGAGAGAGAGAGAGAGAGAGAGAGAGAGAGAGAGAGAGAGAGAGAGAGAGAGAGAGAGAGAGAGTTATATTAAAAATGATGGTGCTCATCTATTTTGAACTAGAGGGCTGGCGTGGCGCAGTCGGTAGCGCGGCGGATTTGTAACCGGAGGCCCCGGGTTCAATCCTCCGTGGTGCCACTGAGTTTCATCGGTGTGTTCTTGGGCAAGACACTTTCCCCTTAGCCTCGTCCGTCGGATGGGGACGTAAACCGGGCACGTTAAAGAACCATAGGAATCTATTCGATAATAAGCGTAGGGCACGGTTCCCGGATTTCTATGTATCCTTCCCCTCTCTCTGGGGCGGCTCTATATAACATATCCTGTGTTGATGAGCCGTTAAACAACATTATTCAATTTAATTCTTTTTTGAAACTGACATTGTATTAAAGGGATACTTGACAATTTGTATTAAAGGGACACTCGACATTTTGTATTAAAGGTACACTTGATATTCTGTATTAAAGGGACTCTCGTCATTTTCTATCAAAGGGACACATGACTTGTATTTAATGGAACTTGACATTTTGTATTAAAAGGGACACTTGACAAATTCGATTAAAGAGACACTGGACATATTATAAGGAGTTCGTATTAAAATTGAATATTAAAGAAATACTGGATATAATTCATGTGTATTCTGAAAGTGAATAGTTTGCTTTATTTTACTATACTACTTGAATACTTGTTTGATTATATTTTTTGAAAATTACGAGATTAATTTTGCATTTCCTTTCCTGTTCATGTAATCGGTATCAATTTTACCCGAGTTTACCCGATTTCAAAAATAAGGCATTTTATTTACTACTTAAAAATGCATGTGTTATTAATATACAACTTATTTATGTCCTAATTAAATCATGATTGCAAATTTAAAAAGATAACTTAGAATCAAGAGTCCCAAACATAAACATATTTTATATTTATACAATAGGAATTGCATACCTACATTCATATCATTTTCACATGAGAATAAATGTATCAAAGATTTGTCTTTAAAACACACATATTTTTATATAATGTTCATGAAAAATATTTGTTTTGTCAAATTCTGTATAATTCTCATATGATTCTCATATACTAGTTATATGAAGCTTATATGAAAGGTTTGATAACAATCATTTGCTGCTCCTTTTATATATGTATCGATAGTAAGTACATGTAAGATACTGAGGAATCCCGATTCACTGTACACTTACAATAGAATAAATGTCACTTACATATCATGAGAAAACTCGATCACCTGACTGACGACTCCTTAGACGGACGAGGCTTCCTTACACGCATATGATATATTAATAATAATAAAAAATATACATTTGTCTTTATGTCTCATGTTTCCCTAACTGGTATGAATAACAATATACTCTTACTAAAAAAAGAATATAATTAGTGAGCGCCTGCTGCGGTAACATGAAGATATAATACCTGACAACGGTATTGCTATCCAAGGGCAATACCCCTGTCACAGGATGACCTTAGTGGTTGGGCTAACCCAGGAAAGAATCAATGACGGTGAATGCATTTACATAAGTTTAATGCAACTTTTAAAATATGTTTAATATATATACAATTATCTAAAAAAAACAAGCGAATACACAAATGAACTATGAAAAGAATGTTCTCCTGAACGTTTAAGACGTTCTTAGTATTGTTATAAATATTGAATGTCTAAGACACTAAAGTGTTGTTAAAGCTATAACAATGTTGATCTAGCGCGATAACTGTGATGCGCGAGAGCTCATGAAGATGATGATGCGCGAATTCAATGGATGATTGTCATCAAATGCCTTCTGTAAGGGTTGATGACGCGATGCAATGATAGTTAACCTCCACTGAGATTGTGAGTAATATTCCCCCAGTGAGGATTGGAAACGGGCCCACCTTGTGTCCCGGGGGTTGTCGTTAGTAAAACCTGGCTGCGCAGGTACGGGGACCGTCTCCACCGCTTGTAAACGTTATTCGTGGAAGCTTAGCTCCACTCCGGGATATCCAAACCTAGATGGCTTACTCCAACCCTGGATGGCTTATATCCCGGATGGCTTATATCCTGGATGGCTTAGGCTGTAATTATACATACGTTTTAGATGTCGGTTGACAAACATACCAATCTTGCATAATTATCATTACCCAAACAAATCATTATTCAATCAATATATGTACGAATGATGAGTAGCAATGTATACATATTCTACAACGCCATGTATACACTATGTACGTCGCTGGTAATCAATGCCCCTAATACATGTAATATAAACATGATCAAATAACTCATATATTACACTCACTGAGTTATGTATGCACGCAATGTTAACAATCGTGTATTACAATCACTGAGTTATACGCCAACGTTAACTAATGCACCTATTATCCACTGTTATCAAATTAATATTGTTTTACAATTAATGATCAATTACAATACTTACATCTAATAAAGTAACTTCAAAATCATATGCTAGTCTAAAGTTATGTTTGGGAAACATCAATGCTAACCGGATGTCGTAACCGCCAAACAAGATGGCGCCGCCCACTGAATACAAATGTACGATAAAAGTTTAATAAAACTACTAAACACATGTTGCCTATGAATTTTGCCGTCCAATCTCTGTTCCAACAAAGTACTATCGACGATCCCGGCGAGAGCTAGAAGACAATGGGTTTTATAGCAAACATTACGCCCAAATCATTATTTCCCCCGTTCAGTCCGTGACAAACGTGGCTAAATCTACCGTATTGAATCTACACGAGAGGCCCCTTATACAATTTTGCCGTTTAAGGAAAATATACCAATACGTTTACATGCATTAGCACAAAACTAAACTTATGACACGGCCTCTCTGGCGGCCACTTAAAATGTGCACGCTTTTACGTGTTACATGAATAGATCATGAATATGGTGAAATTGTTTCAACTCAAACAATAGATTTTGGGTGTAACCGATAACTTACAATAGATATGTACGACCAGTACGCTCTACCCGTGACATTTTGTGACAACATCTCCCCACTTAAAGAAAATGCTACACTTTTAAAATTCAACAAAATGATAATTAATATTTACACGTTAAGAAACTATTAATTCTTCTGAGAAAACGAGCGACAAACGTACAAGCTGATCGCTCAATCGCTTGAGTATGTTAACTATTACCACTGCAGTTATAACCTAACTATAATATGTAATTACAATTTCATATTCTACAATTGTACACTACCTTGTCGTAACATATACTACTATTGTACAATACACTGCAATACACTATTGAATGTAACCGGTCATTATGTGCGGCGACTTAAATAGTCTGCCCCAATATTGTCCTTTCCACGGTCTATTACACCGACTTTACGGTTGTTAATAACACTACTTCCTGTCACTATAAGAACTCCAACTTGACACATTACATCCATCGCATTACCAGTATACTGTTTGCGAAATGGAGTAGGGTCTCTCGTTTCCCTAATCGGCTTTGCTAAAGTGTGCTTAAAGCTACACTGCACTACATCTGTTGGTCTCGACTTATCGGACCGAACAGTACTACACTCAGAGTCTAAACGACTTATCTCTCGTTTCTCTGCTACACTAAGCATGCCCGATATGTCTACATCGGCTGCTGTCTCCTTACCTACACTAGTGGGAAAATACATGGGACAAGTGTCCTCACTACTGTCTTCCTCACTATCCTCAATAACTGCAACATTAACTACGGTTAACACCCCTTGTTGCACATTATCGGTTCTACTTATTTACTCTTTCAGCATATTCGCATGAAAGGTCTTTAACTTTCCGTTTATCTCGGTACGGTAATCCATAGTGTTCACTATCCCTCTAACGTAAAACGGACCTTTCCATTGTAATAACAACTTGTTATTGTCGGTCGGGAGTAACAGTAACACCTGGTCATCTATCTTAAACTTCCTAGCTCTAGCTTTCTGGTCATAGTACCGTTTAGACTTGGTACTTGCCTTAACTAACTGACTTTGAGCTATCTTACAAGTCTCCTCTAGTTTCTCCTTCAGATCTAAAACATACTGATATGTAGTCTTAACCTCATCACTATCTACTTCACCTGCCCACATCTCTCTAAGAATCCTTATGGGACCTCTAACTGACCTACCGTACAATAACTCAAACGGAGAGAATCCTAAACTCTCTTGTGGAACCTCTCTAAATGCAAACAATAAAGCATTGAGATACTTGTCCCAATCTTTGGGTCTCTCGGTACACATACGCCGTAACATTTGCTTTAACGTCCCGTTAAATCGTTCGACTAACCCGTTACACATAGGGTGATATGGTGTTGTCATGATTTGACGCAAAGACAATAACCTGCTTACTTCAGCCATAAGTTCTGACGTAAACTGTGACCCACAATCAGTCAGCATTTCCTCTGGTACACCTAGCCTACTGAACATATCAACTAATGCCTCAGCTACTCTCTCAGTTTCAACTGAGGGCAATGCGACTGCCTCCGGATACCTAGTTGCATAGTCTACCATGGTTAAAATGTACCTATTTTTCCTATCCGACACTGGAAAAATTGGTCCAACTATGTCTACGGCTACCCGCTTAAATGGTGTATCTATCAGTGGCATCTGACCTAAATGTACTTTGGTCACTCGACCTTTTGGTACTGTCCTTTGGCATACATCGCAGGACCTACAATACCTAGTTACATCTCCACTAACGCCTGGCCAATAAAATTCTGCCAATACTCTATCTGACGTTTTCTTTACGCCTAAATGACCTCCCATAATCGACTCATGAGCTACCTTAAGCACTGTCGTTCTATACTGGGTAGGAACCACTAATTGGTGAAACTGTCTACTACCACTATCTTCAAATTCTCTGTACAATAACCTATTCTTATGTACAAACTTACAACTACCGGACCCTTTACACTTCTTCACTACACCATCCTTGGCCTTCACCTTACAAGGACCTAATGACTCGTCTTGAGTTTGTGCTTCTATAAACTCCGCTTTAGATATGTCTCCTACGGCTGCAGGAACCTTTAATTTTCTATAAGCCTGAGCTTGCTTCTGGACCTGCGCTCTAGTCTCTACGGCATTACTTATGCTACTTCTAAAATCGGACATTACCGGAAGTGCTGAACCATCTATGTTCCCTATCGTTAAATCATACATCGGGTCATCCATACATAGTGCCTCTGTAGTCCCTTTAAAGAAAGGTGTATCTACATCTATTCTCGCTATTGGCACGTGCCCTACCGACTTATTTAACAACATACACGGTGACTGTTTACCTACCAACTGTTCATCCGTAACTAAACTACGCCTAACTACCACACACGTGTACAACCTGTATCCCTCATTACAATTACGTCCGTGCCATTCACTCTACCATCTGCCGTTGGAAGATTTGTTCCGATCTTCGCCATTACACCATCCGCTTTAACACAACAGCTACTACTCTCGGTTTTAATAACCGGACTATTACTACCTCTGCCTCTACCTCTACCTCGGTTTTGACCACCTCTACTTCTACCGAAATTCCATGGGTTGTTAAAACCTTGGTTCTGACTCCCTACATTGTTGTCCACTCTTCTATTTTCACTAAAATTGTTTACGACAGCGGACACTTTCACCGCTTTCCTACACTCATGTGAAGCATGATTCCCATTACAGTGAAGACAAAGAATAAAAGGTCTACCTATGTTACCACTATTGCTACCTCCTCTAGAACCCATCGAACTACCTCCACCTCTATAGTTTCCACTCTGGCCTTTCTGTTTATGATCGTCCCCTTGCCTATCTCTAAAAGTTCTGTCTTTCGACACTACATTATGAGCTCCACCTCTAGCCTCGGCAAACTGATCTGCTTGAGTTGCCATTTGATTTACACTAGTTAGTTTTCTTTCTTTAAGAAATAAGAACAGATCTCTACTACAAACATTGAATAGCTGGTCCCGCAACAAGAAATCTATGAGGCCCTGATAAGTCTGCGTTACCTTCCCTAACTCTAACCACCTATCTAAGTAATTTCTAGACCTACTAACAAACTGAATAAATGACTCGCCTTTCTCAGGCAGACAAGCTCTAAACCGCTTTCTAAAACCTTCTTCAGTTAACTCAAATCTCTTTAAAAGAGCATCCTTTAACTTGTCATAGTCAAGCGCATCTACACTAGGTAATCTAGAAAATACATCTAAGGCCTTGCCTCTCAATAACGCACTTAAATGAACTGCCCACTTATCTTTGGTCCATTCCTGTAACTCAGCATAACGTTCGAACCGTAACAAGTAACTGTCCATGTTATCTTTGTCAGCATCAAAGTATGGTAACTTCGAACCTTTTAACTTCCCAGAATAACTATCTTTCCCTTCAGTTTTACTTTCCTTACTATGTGTCTTAGCTGCTTCCAACTCTAAAGCTAACTTATGCTCAAACTCGGATTTCTCCCTCTCCATCGTTGTCTTAGCCTTCGCTAGTCTACCATCTGTTTCGAACCTCTCATGTTCTAACTGCCGTGCTAATTATATCTGCTCTTTATCCGCCTCTTTCTTTTCCCTTACTAATCTACTTTCATCATCTCGCTTCTCTTTAGCTAACCTAGCTTCTAATTCTAGCTTCTCTGTGGCTAGTCTACTTTCTAATTCTACCTTCTCTGTGGCTAGTCTACTTTCTTCATCTCGCTTCTCTTTAGCTAACCTACTTTCGAATTCTAGCTTCTCTTTAGCTATTCTACTTTCTTCATCTCTTTCCTGCTTTGCTAATTCTCTTTCCTTAAGTCTAAATTCCCTTTCCCTAGCCGGTTCGTCTTTAACAAAGGTTCTAAGCTCCTCTCCAGCATAACCTAACTCCTTACCCATTTCCGTAAGATCCTTTATGGACGTCATGTCTATGGACATTGTGAACTACTAACTACAATAATTACAATACACAGGTCACTAATAATTCTACTCACCTAACTACTAATGGTAAGTCACTGTGTCCTCAGTAAATACCTGGGCATCATCATAGGACAAGTTACATACACATTTGTACTAGCGCTAACTACCAACGGTTATGTATAGATAGTATCTAGCTTCCACAAAACATATACACTACATAAAATATCTATATTTGATATTGGACACAAACCTTAAACAATCATAGAAATGTGCATAACATGTACATGTATATTTACTTCTCCCATTAATATAAGTATACTCGAGTGTCACAACATGAGTAGAACGTCTTGTTCGCAAACCTAATTGGATACTATGTGTATATCAAGGGAGGTAAAACAAACACCCAAATTATTGAGCAAAAGTGCCTCAGACCCACTCGTGTAGACCACTGCGACCTCACGCCAAGGACAGAACGGACAAAACAACAGTTTGGACTCACCCTACCCTTGTCGTGTCTTGACTTGTCTTCCAAGCTGTAGCCGTGATCGTCGACAGTCGCCTTGATGGATCAGAGGGTGGTACACAAATTCTAAAATAATAAGTAGAGATTTAGTATATCATAATAAAGATCACTTATTGATTCTTTCCCTCCGTAGTCGCCCAAAATCCCACTACTCTGAAACCAGTTGTCACAGGATGACCTTAGTGGTTGGGCTAACTCAGGAACGAATCAATGACGGTGAATGCATTTACATAAGTTTAATGCAACTTTTAAAATATGTTTAATATATATACAATTATCTAAAAAAAACAAGCGAATACACAAATGAACTATGAAAAGAATGTTCTCCTGAACGTTTAAGACGTTCTTAGTATTGTTATAAATACTGAATGTCTAAGACACTAAAGTGTTGTTAAAGCTATAACAATGTTGATCTAGAACGATAACTGTGATGCGCGAGAGCTCATGAAGATGATGATGCGCGAATTCAATTGATGATTGTCATCAAATGCCTTCTGTAAGGGTTGATGACGCGATGCAATGATAGTTAACCTCCACTGAGATTGTGAGTAATATTCCTCCAGTGAGGATTGGTAACGGGCCCACCTTGTGTCCCGGGGGCTGTCGTTAGTAAAACCTGGCTGCGCAGGTACGTGGACCGTCTCCACCGCTTGTAAACGTTATTCGTGGAAGCTTAGCTCCACTCCTGGATATCCAAACCTAGATGGCTTACTCCAACCCTGGATGGCTTATATCCTGGATTGCTTAGGCTGTAATTATACATACGTTTTAGATGTCGGTTGACAAACATACCAATCTTGCATAATTATCATTACCCAAACAAATCATTATTCAATCAATATATGAACGAATGATGAGTAGCAATGTATACATATTCTACAACGCCATGTATACACTATGTACGTCGCTGTTAATCAATGCCCCTAATACATGTAATATAAACATGATCAAATAACTCATATATTACACTCACTGAGTTATGTATGCATGCAATGTTAACAATCGTGTATTACAATCACTGAGTTATACGCCAACGTTAACTAATGCACCTATTATCCACTGTTATCAAATTAATATTGTTTTACAATTAATGATCAATTACAATAATTACATCTAATAAAGTAACTTCAAAATCATATGCTAGTCTAAAGTTATGTTTTTGAAACATCCGTCAATGCTAACCGGATGTCGTAACCGCCAAACAAGATGGCGCCTCCCACTGAATACAAATGTACGATAAAAGTTTAATAAAACTACTAACCACATGTTGCCTATGAATTTTGCCGTCCAATCTCTGTTCCAACAAAGTACTATCGACGATCCCGGCGAGAGCTAGAAGACAATGGGTTTTATCATTATTTCCCCCGTTCAGTCCGTGACAAACGTGGCTAAATCTACCGTATTGAATCTACACGAGAGGCCCCTTATACAATTTTGCCGTTTAAGGAAAATATACCTATACGTTTACATGCATTAGCACAAAACTAAACTTATGACACGGCCTCTCTGGCGGCCACTTAAAATGTGCACGCTTTTACGTGTTACATGAATAGATCATGAATATGGTGAAATTGTTTCAACTCGAACAATAGATTTTGGGTGTAACCGATAACTTACAATAGATATGTACGACCAGTACGCTCTACCCGTGACATTTTGTGACAACCCCAAGGGCAAGGCCGGATGTTTACAGTGCATGTCAAGGTTTATTATGTAGCATCACTATTGTCTAATATGATTCATATAGTAAATACGTCCAGTGAGATTGTAATATTGTATAAGGTTATTAATACCAAAAAGGCAAATCTGAGACACCAGTGTAAATATATACACTTCAACGACGTGTAGGGACAGGTGCACCTATAATAATACTATAAATTGTGGCTTAAATCTGACGTCATTATGACGTAATGCCACGAAATTGTGTTCAATCACTTGCTTTAATCAACCACATTAATTCCCCTAAAATAGTAAACGGACCGTGTACTTTGTTGTTGATCGACATACTGTAACAATTAGTGACCACCTCTCGCCATCATGTCTTATTATTATACGATGTACATACGTTGTAAAATGTGGATGTTGTTGGCGGAATAGCAACTGTAAAGATGTTTATTTACATTGCGTATATGTCATGTAAATGTCGCTGAAATTATCAAAATAGTACGTCAGGTCCATCGAGACGTGACAATATCTTGCAGTATTTTAGGACGTTTAATTATACTTGGAGTATGCCGTATCACGGGTATTATATAGGTTTTACACTTTTGATTTTTTCCACGATTTGATGCTTTCGTGGATGTTTCAGAAAAAGGGAAATATACGGAAGCCTATATGTTCCTTTTGAGTTATGACCTATGACTTACGACTTTTTATTATAGGGTAACCGGGAAAACCTTAAATGGCGAACACTGTGAATGGTTTGATGTAGATGCCGAACTTGTTTCTTAACTGTCTCCTGATACCAGTGAGTTATATTAACACGTGTTGTTGTTGTTCTATCAAGTATAAACGTGACTGGTGATACTTGCAGTATAAGCTTGAATACGTTTTCCGCGTTTGTCTTCTTTAAAAAACATGCTTCATAAGTCAAAAGTCGTATGTCATAAGTCGTAAGTCACAGGTCATAACTCAAAAGTTACATATAGGCTTTCGTAGAAGTAAGCCTAATTCATACAGTTTTAGCTTGTCAGTTGTGGGAACTCTGACAAATAAGAAAAGAACAGTATCAAATATATATCCCATTAGCTTGTCCTAGGGATGATATTCGATATTTACGGACTGAGCGAACATATTAATACAATTTCAGCTTCCTATATACAATTCCAGCTTGTCTTAGATACAATTTTAACTTGTCTTATATACAATTTCAGCTTGTTCTGTTGGTGAGATCATGTGCAGAAAAAAGGATTATGCGAATGGATGTGCCACACTTTGCGATGGTACTACAGAGTGTCACCAAGACATTGACGAATTAAACTGCGGTAAGTACAACTTACCGATTTACCTGAGTGTTACCATGACACTGTGGAAGAAAACTATCTGCATCATTTAGATCTAAAGTTATGAACTCTCAACTTTCCAAACAAAAATGTATAATATTCAATCATTATCAATTAATAAATATAGAGGAGTGGATTATCAAATATCTATAAATAAGTCGTGTAACTTTATATTGAATGGATTAACTAAAAATACAAGTGCCTTGTTGTACGTCCGTTGTTCTATTCTATGCTCAGCGTTTTTTGTGTCTATGGCATATTTGTATTCCGCACTGTTTACCCCAATTTATAACCGCTTCACCACAGATCAGTAGTTAATACACGACATAAAATAGTTCTGAAATTGTTTATTTCAGTAAACATATTTTCAGTGAAATAAGCAAGAACATTTATTAAAAAAGTTATAAAATATATCGGTATCACGTCAAGCATCCAACTAGCAGCATGAAAATGATTCACCATTATATTGTTAAAGGAAGGTAATCACTATAGAAAACAAGTAGTTACAAAAACAATGAAATTTATTTATGGTAATTTCACTGTTTGAAAACGGTGGATTAACACTTTTATTTCACTGAGAAAATTATATAAATCACTGGAAAGAATAAAATAAAGGTACTTATTTGGATCCAGGTTGTTTCATTTTCTGGCAACAGTACACCTTGTGTGTGCTTACATTGTGCGAATTCATCTGAATAAGTCGACTCGCGTTTTATTACTCATAATGGGTAGCTTATACATGTGCATACTAGAATATATGTAAATAAATAATATGTTTTTGAAATAGCGTGTCAATGTACATAAACTTCTTTTTTTTCTGATAAATCGTTGAGTTCCAATTCTCATTAGATTCCGGCAGCAACTTTGATGCATTATATTCCCGGTGTCTTCTCAGTGTTAACTTGTTTAATAACTTAGCATACATTTAAATCGCATATCTGACTATCAATCAGCCTGTTATATCTATAAGACATTTACATTGCATATCTTACTCTCATTTAACAAGTGGTATTCGTCATACATTTAAATCGCATAGCTTACTTTCATTTAGCTTGTGGTATTCATCATACATTTAAATTGCATATATAGGTATCATTTTAGTTCAATAATATTTATCGTCTCGATTATAACCATCAATTTTCAACTTTTTTTATGCTGTTTTTTAATTTTTTTATTTTCACCTTTATCCCGACATTAAATCGCTAAGCCAAATTTCCCGTTAGCAAATTCCGCGCTGATTTTAGGTCGGAACCAAAATCGTTAAATTCGTAGTTTTCCATCGAATGTTTTGCGAATAATGTTATATATAATGAAAGATAAACATAAAAGTCACTGAAAGGTGACCTACCTGTGATTAAATCAACCCAATTACTGTTTTAATTCCATTTTTAAATTTCTCTTCCGATCACATACAATGTAAAGTAAAGAGGAAACTTTTAAGTTTTGTTTTTCCAAGCTCAAAAGTTCCTACACACTACTTAACTGGCCAACGAGTATTTGCTGTTTTACATGCCAGAATACGAAATTATTGCAGTAACCTTAATAATGATCTTTATTTAAACCATTTACGAGAAGCATACAATTGCGATTGTGGTTCTGCAGTAGAAGACGCTGAACACTTTTTTTTCAACTGTATTTTATTTCGTACACAACGGCTTCGTTTGTTTCAGTCAACTCGTACATTTCACCCATTAAATTTAAATACAATACTTTTTGGTCGCGAACACTTGTCGGATGACGATAATCAAATTCTCTTCGAAGCAGTGCAAATGTACATAAGAGAAACACAGAGGTTTGCCTAGATTTAGATTTACTTTTGCAACTCATGCTGATTGACTCTCTTCTTTCGAACTTGACACAATCTCTATACTTCTTCTTTTTTTTCCTTTTTTCTTCACTAGTTCCTAGTTTTTCTTTCTCACTACCTTTTCTCTATTTATGATATTATGTGCAAGTTATGTATATTTACCTATGTAATTGTCTAACTTTGTGTGTATACTATTTTGTCGGGAAGGGCATTAACTAATGTTGTAAGAACTTGTAGCCCAACCCTTTTGCGATTATATATTGGCAATAAAATATGTTTAAACTAAAGTAAAGTTGAACCGGCCGCTTAGCGGGTTGTGTTGAATGTACGGATTTAAAATGAACGAAACCGACTTTAATATTATTCGCACCACAGATGTTTCGTACCCATATCGGAACATGTCGTAGTTTGTGTGAAAAAGATAAGTATTTCATCGAAATAAATGTGGGGCGTAGGTTTACACCCTCCCCTTATAAAAAGTCTGTATCTAGCGGGGTGCGGAGCCGTCGCACGCACCCACACCCGTAAAATATGTAAGAAAAAATAATAAAGAAAGGCCATTTTCTTATGGGCGTACATTTACGCTAGAAATGCCTACGCACCACTCAGAATTTCACAAACTTTGGGCATGTTTATTTTTCTTGCTGTGTGGGTGTTTGTATGTGGGCGCGCGCCTTCCACAACCCCGTAAAACCGCACCACCACCCAAAAACAACGTATTTTGGCAATTGTTTAGTTGGGCATACGTTTATGGGCCCCACCCCCATTCCCCTACACCTAAAATAGGCAGGCCCACGCCGCACTAGGAATTGACAAAAAACATTGACCAATTGGTTTGTTGACTTTTTTTTTTGCCTATGTCGGGTTGGGGGCTGAGGTGGAAGGATATGGGGGAGGTGGGGAGAGAAAGGGGATAGAGTGTGTATGGGCCGTGATTTGGTCGCAAAGAAATACAAGCCGAAGGTTGGTGTGGGTGCGGGTGTGGAATGGCATGGAAGGATCCACTTCGCGTGCGGAGCCGGCACGCCCTCCACCACCTGAAACCTACGTTTATGACCTAAATATATACCTACGCCCAACTAAGAATTGACAATCACGTTTCCTCTCTCTCTCTCTCTTTCTGTCTCTCTGTCTCTGTCTCTCTCTATCTCTCTCTGTCTCTCTCTGTCTGTCTGTCTCTCTCTGTGTCTGTATTTAGGTTGGTTGGTGTGTGTGTGTGTGTGTGTGGGGGGGGGGTTCAGGTGAAAGGGATGGGGGGCGGGGGCATAGGGCATGGAGTGTGATGGATGGGGCCGGGATTTCAGCGATGTATATCACATTAAAAAGGGGCCTGTTAAAAAGGCGTTTTCGGATTATTTCTACGCTCCATATCCTCTGAAACTGATAATACACATATTACATATATTTATAATTTGTATAGCCCAATTATTGCGCTGTTCATCATGTTCATTGCAAAATATGTAGACACACTTATTTATTTTATAAACCACTCGATCTATACTTCTATATACATTCATATACGTAATAAACGTACATCTTTCCTTTTCGTACTAGAAAATAATCATTAAAATCCGTTTCGTCTAAAATATATCTACTATTTTACAAACCCACGTCTTTCAAAACCAACATGGCTGCCTCATCAATGTTTTTGTGAAGACGATTTTTATTTAGAACGACAGTGATCATTACCATGATTACTGGTGAATATCACACACAAGATACAAGTAGAATGCTTTTTTACTGTTTATTTTATCATATAGCAACAACAAACACCACGAAATACTTCTGGTTTAGATTTCTGAATTTGCTAACGGGAAATAATCAACACCGATAAAACGTCACACTATTGAATAAGAAAAAAAAAAGAAACTTGTAAAAAATCAAAAATGATATAAATTAAATGTCTCCATGAAAGATTTAAATATTGTGTGACGTTTTATGTTATAGAACTAGGTATCATTTATATTGTGATATTTATCATACAGTTAAATCGAATATCTAGCTATCATTTAGATTCTGGTATTTATCATACATTTAAATCGCATATCTTACTCTCATTTAGCCTGTGAAATGTATCATACAGTTAAATCGCATATTTTGCTATCATTTAGATAATGCATTTAATCGCATAACTTACTACCACTTAGATGATAGTATTAATCATACATTTAAATCGAATATCTAGCTATTATTTAGATTCTAGTATTTATCATACATTTAAATTGCATATCTAGGTATCATTTATATTGTGATATTTATCATACATTTATATCGCATATCTGACTATCATTTATATTGTGATATGTATCATACATTTAAATCGCATATCTTATTCTCATTTAGATAGTACATTTAATCGCATAACTTACTACCAGTTAGATGTTAGTATTAATCATACATTTAAATCGAATATCATTAAGAGTATGGTATTTATCATACATTTAAATGCATATCTTACACTCATTTAGCCTGTAAAATGTATCATACATTTAAATCGCATATCTAACTATCATTTAGAGTATGGTATTTATTATACATTTAAATCGCATATCTAACTATCATTTAGAGTATGGCATTTATCATACATTTAAATCGCATATCTAACTATCATTTAGAGTATGGTATTTATTATACTTTTAAACCGCATATCTTACTATCATTTAGATTGTGATATTATCCTACATTTAAATCGCAATCTTACTATCATTTAGCCTGTAATAAAGGTTACCTACGCTGCAGACTGTCGAACACATCTGAGTTTGGTTGTGCGAAGTTTTACGACCATATCGTTGACTGTATAGGTGGAATTGATGAACCTGTAGAAAACTGTTTTGGTAAGAAGCGTATTGTTTTGTGTTGTATAATGCTATATGTCTCACAACCATATTACTTATAGAACCCAGTAAAGACGCAGCGACCCCTGTCGCTCATTATGTATTCCCAAACACACATAAGTGTATTTCTAAATATTGATTAGTGTGATATTATCATAGTGTCACAGGAAAGAATCAATGACGGTGAATGCATTTATATAAGTTTAATGCAACTTTTAAAATATGTTTAATATATACATTTATCTAAAAAAACAAGCGAATGCACAGATTAACTATGAAAAGAACGTTCTCATAAACGTTTAAGACGTTCTTAGTATTGTTATAAATACTGAATGTATGAGACACTAAAGTGTTGTTAAAGTTATAACAATGTTGATTTATGATCTAGCGCGATAACTGTGATGCGCGAGAGCTCATGAAGATGATGATGCGCGAATCCAATGGGTGATTGTCATCAAATGCCTTCTGTAAGGGTTGATGACGCGATGTAATGATGGTTAACCTCCACTGAGATTGTGGGAGATGTTCCTCCAGTGAGGACTAATAACGGGCCCACCTTGTGTCCCGGGGGTTGTCGAAACTAAAACCTGGCCATGCTGCGCAGGTAGGGGACCGTCTCCACCGCTCGTTACGTTATCCGTGGACGCTTAGCTCCACTCCGGAATATCCCAACCTGGATGGCTTAGGCTGTAATTATACATACGCTTTAGATGTCGGTTGACAAACATAACAATCTTGCATAATTATCATTACCCAAACACATCATTATTCAATAAATATATGTAAGCTGTACTAATGATGAGTAGCAATGTATACATATTCTACAACGCCATGTACACGCCATGTACGTCGCTGTTAATCAATGCCCCTAATACATGTAATATAAACATTATCAAATCACTCGTATATTACACTCACTGAGTTATGCATGCACGCATGTCAACTAATGACCACATTATACAACGCTATGCATACGCGTCGAACATTTATCCTAAACGCTCATCTCATTGTTATTACAATCACTTAGTTATACGCCAACGTTAACTAATGCACCTATTATCCACTGTTATCAAATAAATATTTTTTTTACAATTATTGATCAATTACAATAATTACATCTAATAAAGTAACTTCAAAATCATATGCTAGTCTAAAGTTAATGTTTGAGAAACATCAAAGCTAACAGGATGTCGTAACCGCCATACAAGTTGGCGCCGCCCACTGAATACAAATGTACGATAAAATTTAATAAATTAAATACTGACCACATGTTGCCTGTGAATTTCGCCGTCCAATCTCTGTTCCAACCAAAGCAACTATATCAAGCAATCCCGGCAAGAACTAGAAGACAATGGATTTTATAGCAAACTTTACGCCCAAACCATTATTTCCCCCGTTCAGTCCGTGACAAACGTGGCTAAATCTGCAGTATTGAATCTACACGAGAGGCCCCTTATGGGAAGCCATAACCGTCAAAATGTGGATATTTACAAACCATTCAATGACAGGCCATTTAATTCAACATGAAGTCATTTGATGACGTACATATTGATTCGATGCGACGTGTAAACTCGGTTCATTCGTTACAAAGTGAATTGATACGGTTCAAAGTGAAATGATACGATGTAAAATATCAAACCATACGACGCAAAGTCATTTGATGACGAACATATTGATTCGATGCGACGTGTAAACTCTGTTCATTCGTTACAAAGTGAATTGATACGGTTCGAAGTGAAATGATACGGTATAAACTCAGTTCATTAGTTACAAAGTGAATTGATACGGTTCGAAGTGAAATGATACGATGTAAAATTTCAAACCATACGACGCAAAGTCATTTGATGACGTACATATTGATTCGATGCGACGTGTAAACTCGGTTCATTCGTTACAAAGTGAATTGATACGGTTTCTAAGTGAAATGATACGATGTAAAATTTCAAACCATACGACGCAAAGTCATTTGATGACGTACATATTGATTCGATGCGACGTGTAAACTCCGTTCATTCGTTACAAAGTGAACTGATACTGTTCGAAGTGAAATGAATGGGCGAAAACACAGTCGGCGCGATGCAAACGCAATCCATTCGACAGAAACTGATTACATTACGTGCAAAGTGAAACGGTGCAACATCTGGCGGCGATATTTGCCACATCACTTGCAGGGTTATTTCCCCTACATAATATATGATAAATCAAAGTACTAAAAGTACTGAGAATGCAAGGTTTGATAGGAAAGACTGTATGGATATTTGCACGATCAAATTTCCATAAATTTTACATAGTTTTAACCAACTTGGCGATCTTTGGCGACCTACCAAAATCCTAGAGGGTCAATCCATTCCAAATATATTGTTATCAATTGTCATTAAACTGTTTCAAATCTAGACTAGAATATTATTTTATGAAATTGCTGATGGATAGACAGATTTGTGATTTGTGTTCATGGCCAAACTGTCACTCAAGATGACTTCCATGTCTAAAATTATGTCATTTACAGAGTGGCGTGTATTAAGTAGTCTTCCGGGAACAAGATGCACAAGAGGGCCTGTATCACTCTACTGGCTTGAAAAGTCTAAGGCCGGAAAACAGTTTTTGTCTCGCCTATTCGAAGAAAAAAGAGACATAGGTGTTGCTTCTCCGGCGGCGGCGGAGGCGTCAGCATTCAAGTTTTGCGTTTAGTTCATTTTCTCACAAACTGTATGCACTAGACCTTTTAAACTTTGCTTGTAGTTGTATCTTGAGTGGTACATCACAACGTGACAAAGCAAATGTGAAAGTGACCTTCACCATCCAAGCAAAGGGCAGATAACTTTAATTGTTACATTTACATCACTCTCTCATGAACTATAATTATGCACAAGATGTTTTAAACCTAATTTATAGCTTAATCTTTGGAAGAAAACATATTCTATTTTGACATAGTTGTGTCTTGGGTAGTGCATCTTTTTGGATCCATGGATTTCATCTATGACCTTTCTACTTTCTGGAGCTGATGATTTTTAGCTCTACTGGCCAAGGGCCTTCATTTTTCATCCGATATTTACAAAAAATTAACATATTGTTAATATCAATGAAAGCTCGCATAAGTTCTAAAACCAGCTAGATCGGACTAGTAACAGCGGAGTTATGGCCCTTGATTTAGTTAAAACATGCTATATTTTGCCTCGTTAATACGACAGGGCTTTAATTTTTCATCTGATATTTACCAAATTTTACCAGATGTTTTGCCATTTTTTTTATTATTAGTATATTTTCTTTTATTATTTGTACATTGTTTTTGTTTAAATTTGTTTTAAATATATATATAATTTTGTATTTGATATATTTATTGGTTTATTGTTTTTATTTTTTTTTGTTTATTTTTTTGTTGTTGTTTTTAAATTATTTTTTATATATATATATATATATTTTTTTTTATTTCATTATTTTTTTCGGTTCGTTGATTTTTGATGGAGTTACGGCCCCTTGACATTTTTACTTTTAAATTTCTTGTCGGCTCTTCTCCTCCTAAAGCCTTGTTGGATTTCGACGAAACTTGGCAGGAAGCATCGGTAAGATGTCTAGTTGTGAATATCGCGCTTTTTCCCAGTTCGCTGATTTATGACGATTTATGGCACTTTCACATTTAAATTTCTTGTCGGTGCTACTCCTCCTAAACTTTCTACACAATTTGGCAGGAAGCTTCAGTATGATGTCTAGTTGTGCAAATCGCGGTATATCAATGAAATCTCGGACAAGTTCGAACACCAGCTTGATCTTGTTAGTAACGACAAGTTATGGCCTTGGATTTGCTGAAAAATGCTATATTGTATTTCCTTTGTTAAATCTGTAGTTACTTCATTTTTTATCTGATCTTTACCATATTTGTTTAGAATGTTAATATAACCCCGTCCCCCACCACCCCGCCCCATTTTTATAAAATTTCATTCATAGAAGTGGGACAAATTAAAAACTACCCATGCCAGACTAGACACAGCAGACTTATTTCCCATGATTACCAGGTGAGCGATCTAAGGCCATCCTATCCCTGTTGTTTTTGCAATGTTTGAAAAAAAATACTGATGGGAATTTTATGTCGACAACCCTTGATGTAAGAGCCGTTTTAGCCAGTAGAGCATCCACAGGCCCTCTTGGGCCTCTTGTTTTTAATAGAATGGCATTTTACTTTTAAACAAATGCACTTAAATACAAAACGTGTTGCAGTCTCGGTTACATTGAGACTGTTCATGAACGGTAGTGAAAAGTGCTTTCTACCGTTCACACCTTCTAGCCCGGGTTGGCAGAACTCAATATTAAAATTCCAAAAGTACATAAATTAGAGTCATCCCGAAGATGGCATTGTAATCAGCGACATTGCTAATGGCTTCGTAACGTGTACAGGTTCTGGTGATTGGTCACCACCTGACGCAACCTGTACGTGTTCACCTGGTAAGTCTAAACTGTGTCTATTACGCATAAAAGGTAAACACTATAGTCTACGTTGTAGTGAAAGAATGGAAATGTCAAATCGTCAAACAGAATAAGCAAGCTTAACGATGGAGGATTGTCCGCCATTCCTCGGCCTATACATTTTTGTGAAAACAATCACTTTTGTAATCGGTTTTCGATTTTCATGAAATTTGATGTGAATATTTATTTTATTTCTCGGATCTAGTCGATAGTAAATAACAAATGGACATCATTATGTTTTCTTACCGTTATTGAATAAATGAATATGCAATATCTATATTTAAGAATATTCAAATATTTGTTTAAGGTTTCAACAACTGATGCTGTATATTTATATAGATGTATGGTAATAATATACTGATGGTAGTACGTTTATTGACAATATGTGCCACCATAATGATCATAATAAAAATATATGTTTGTAAAGTACATAAAACTGCATTTTAGCTCAACTGGCTCGAAGATGAGCTATTGCTAACACTCATCGTCCTTCTTTCGTCCGTTGTCGATACCGTTTGCGTTGAACGACTGCTGTCTTTTCTGTGTTTGTTATTTTCAAATGATTCGTTTAAATGTATTTATTCTCCCCAGAATCCGCTTCTTCGACTTTGACCATACTTCACCTGGATGACCTTATGGCAAATCGTAAAAATTAGCTCTACGCGACATCCAAGAACACTATATGTTTTCGTTTTAGTTGTAATTCTTGGTTAAATGTTTCGTTGTAGTTAATGGAGGTTATACGGAATGGTCAGATTACACGGCGTGTTCCGTCACGTGTGGAGGCGGCACTCAGTCCCGGTCACGTACCTGTACAAACCCCTCACCTGAAAATGGTGGCACTGATTGCAGCGCATTTGGAGAAGACTCCGAAAGCCGACCCTGTTCTATAGACGCATGTCCAAGTAAGTCGATTACCTTTAAGATTAAGGTAATAGTAGAAACCAA
Organism: Cyrtodaria siliqua; assembly: GCA_037043455.1. Classification (NCBI taxonomy): domain Eukaryota; kingdom Metazoa; phylum Mollusca; class Bivalvia; order Adapedonta; family Hiatellidae; genus Cyrtodaria; species Cyrtodaria siliqua. Next base: position 161,493 of record JAWPHD010002641.1, read on the forward strand.
ACCATAATCATTTTCAAGGAATTTTTATTTGATTTGTCCAACGATGATAATGTATCTTCAGTTCCCCTATGGTATGAAGCATGATTCGCTTCAGCGTGAAAATTATCTGATGTAAATCATTTTGTTTCGGGGATTATTGCTTTTTTTTGTGGGGCTTTTTGGTTCGAGCCCCACAAAAAGAAACATGAAACCAAATCATGTTATAATATTTGAATAATATTGTTTTAAACTACATGGAATTAAACTGAGTGCTTTCAATCATTATGTATGTGAGCATTCTGTATAAAACGCAAAGAAGCATCTTGCGCGTTATAGTGAAGGGGCACATGGCAATCTTTCCTTTTTTAAAACTCGCGGAGTCGATAGCGGGAATCGAACCAACGCCTTTTAGATCATGGGTCCAACGCTCTACCAATAGACCACAGCGCTCCACCTAAACATCAATTTGAGCCATCCCAAAGATGGTATCCATATGACGGTGACCATGGAATCTTCAATGCGGTATTTTCGCACCATTCCATGGCCAGCGCGTATGGTGCCAGTTTCTAACAAAACGCGTTGCCCTAAACGAGAAAACAAAGGGCGAAATAAACAAAATGGAATTATGCTGGGAGCAGAGGTTACGAAGCCTGCGTATCACAGGTATCCGTAAAAAGACTAAATTAAAAAGCAGACAACATATCCTAAGGGTGATTAAACAATACTCAGAACCTTAAAACGTTACTTTGATTTATAACAAAGTATGAAAGGAGAAATTTGGAAATCGTCGAAAACGATAAATACAAAACATGTTGCAGTCTCGGTTACATTGAGACTGTTCATGAACGGTAGTGAAAAGTGCTTTCTACCGTTCACGCTTTCTAGCCCGGGTGGAGCAGAACTCAATATTAAAATTCCAATAGTACATAATTTAAATCATCCCGAAGATGGCATTGTAATCAGCGACATTGCTAATGGCTTCGTAACGTGTACAGGTTCTGGTGATTGGTCACCACCTGACGCAACCTGAACGTGTTCACCTGGTAAGTCTAAACTGTGTCTATTACGCATAAAAGGTAAACACTATAGTCTACGTTGTAGTGAAAGAATGGTAATGTCAAATCGTCAAACAGAATAAGCAAGCTTAACGATAGAGGATTGTCCGCCATTCCTCGGCCTATACATTTTTGTGAAAACAATCACTTTTGTAATCGGTTTTCGATTTTCATGAAATTTGATGTGAATATTTATTTTATTTCTCGGATCTAGTCGATAGTAAATAACAAATGGACATCATTATGTTTTCTTACCGTTATTGAATAAATGAATATGCAATATCTATATTTAAGAATATTCAAATATTTGTTTAAGGTTTCAACATCTGATGCTGTATATTTATATAGATGTATGGTAATAATATACTGATGGTAGTACGTTTATTGACAATATGTGCCACCATAATGATCATAATAAAAATATATGTTTGTAAAGTACATAAAACTGCATTTTAGCTCAACTGGCGCGAAGATGAGCTATTGCTAACACTCATCGTCCTTCTTTCGTCCGTTGTCGTTACCGTTTGCGTTGAACGACTGCTCTCTTTTCTGTGTTTGTTATTTCCAAATGATCCGTTTAAATGTATTTATTCTCCCCAGAATCCGCTTCTTCGACTTTGACCATACTTCACCTGGATGACCTTATGGCAAATAGTAAAAATTAGCTCTACGCGACATCCAAGAACACTATATGTTTTCGTTTTAGTTGTAATTCTTGGTTAAATGTTTCGTTGTAGTTAATGGAGGATATACGGAATGGTCAGATTACACGGCGTGTTCCGTCACGTGTGGAGGCAGCACTCAGTCCCGGTCACGTACCTGTACAAACCCCTCACCTGAAAATGGTGGCACTGATTGCAGCGCACTTGGAGAAGACTCCGAAAGCCGACCCTGTTCTATAGACGCATGCCCAAGTAAGTCGATTACCTTTAAGATTAAGGTAATAGTAGAAACCAAACGATAATCATTTTCAAGGATTTTTTATTTGATTTGTCCAACGATGATAATGTATCTTCAGTTCCCTCATGGTATGAAGCATGATTCGCTTCAGCGTGAAATTTTTCGATGTAAATCATTTTGTTTCGGGGATTATTGCTTTTTTTGTGGGGCTTTTTGGTTCGAGCCCCACAAAAAAGAAACATGAAACCAAATCATGTTATAATATTTGAATAATATTGTTTTAAACTACATGGAATTAAACTGATTGCTTTCAATCATTATGTATGTGAGCATTCTGTATACAACGCAAAAAAGCATCTTGCGCGTTATAGTGAAGGGGCACATGGCAATCTTTCCTTTTTTAAAACTCGCGGAGTCGATGGCGGGAATCGAACCCACGCCTTTTAGATCATGGGTCCAACGCTCTACCAATAAACCACAGCGCTCCACCTAAATATCAATTTGAGCCATCCCAAAGATGGTATCCATATGACGTTGACCATGGAATCTTCAATGCGGTATTTTCGCATGGCCAGCGCGTATGGTGCCAGTTTCTAACAAAACGCGTTGCCCTAAACGAGAAAACAAAGGGCGAAATAAACAAAATGGAATTATGCTGGGAGCAGAGGTTATGAAGACTGCGTATCACAGGTATCCGTAAAAAGACTAAATTAAAAAGCAGACAACATATCCTAAGGGTGATTAAACAATACTCAGAACCTTAAAACGTTACTTTGATTTATAACAAAGTATGAAAGGAGACATTTGGAAATCGTCGAAAACGATAAATACAAAACATGTTGCAGTCTCGGTTACATTGAGACTGTTCATGAACGGTAGTGAAAAGTGCTTTCTACCGTTCACGCCTTTTAGCCCGGGTTGAGCAGAACTCAATATTAAAATTCCAATAGTACATAATTTAGAGTCATCCCGAAGATGGCATTGTAATCAGCGACATTGCTAATGGCTTCGTAACGTGTACAGGTTCTGGTGATTGGTCACCACCTGATGCAACCTGTACGTGTTCACCTGGTAAGTCTAAACTGTGTCTATTACGCATAAAAGGTAAACACTATAGACTACGTTGTAGTGAAAGAATGGTAATGTCAAATCGTCAAACAGAATAAGCAAGCTTAACGTTAGAGGATTGTCCGCCATTCCTCGGCCTATACATTTTTGTGAAAACAATCACTTTTGTAATCGGTTTTCGATTTTCATGAAATTTGAAGTGAATATTTATTTTATTTCTCGGATCTAGTCGATAGTAAATAACAAATGGACATCATTATGTTTTCTTACCGTTATTGAATAAATGAATATGCAATATCTATATTTAAGAATATTCAAATATTTGTTTAAGGTTTCAACATCTGATGCTGTATATTTATATAGATGTATGGTAATAATATACTGATGGTAGTACGTTTATTGACAATATGTGCCACCATAATGATCATAATAATAATATATGTTTGTAAAGTACATAAAACTGCATTTTAGCTCAACTGGCGCGAAGATGAGCTATTGCTAACACTCATCGTCCTTCTTTCGTCCGTTGTCGTTACCGTTTGCGTTGAACGACTGCTCTCTTTTCTGTGTTTGTTATTTTCAAATGATCCGTTTAAATGTATTTATTCTCCCCAGAATCCGCTTCTTCGACTTTGACCATACTTCACCTGGATGACCTTATGGCCAATAGTAAAGATTAGCTCTACGCGACATCCAAGAACACTATATGTTATCGTTTTAGTTGTAATTCTTGGTTAAATGTTTCGTTGTAGTTAATGGAGGTTATACGGAATGGTCAGATTACACGGCGTGTTCCGTCACGTGTGGAGGCGGCACTCAGTCCCGGTCACGTACCTGTACAAACCCCTCACCTGAAAATGGTGGCACTGATTGCAGCGCACTTGGAGAAGACTCCGAAAGCCGACCCTGTTCTATAGACGCATGTCCAAGTAAGTCGATTACCTTTAAGATTAAGGTAATAGTAGAAACCAAACCATAATCATTTTCAAGGAATTTTTATTTGATTTGTCCAACGATGATAATGTATCTTCAGTTCCCTTATGGTATGAAGCATGATTCGCTTCAGCGTGAAAATTATCTGATGTAAATCATTTTGTTTCGGGGATTATTGCTTTTTTTGTGGGGCTTTTTGGTTCGAGCCCCACAAAAAGAAACATGAAACCAAATCATGTTATAATATTTGAATAATATTGTTTTAAACTACATGGAATTAAACTGATTGCTTTCAATCATTATGTATGTGAGCATTCTGTATAAAACGCAAAGAAGCATCTTGCGCGTTATAGTGAAGGGGCACATGGCAATCTTTCCTTTTTTAAAACTCGCGGAGTCGATGGCGGGAATCGAACCCACGCCTTTTAGATCATGGGTCCAACGCTCTACCAATTGACCACAGCGCTCCACCTAAACATCAATTTGAGCCATCCCAAAGATGGTATCCATATGACGGTGAACATGGAATCTTCAATGCGGTATTTTCGCACCATTCCATGGCCAGCGCGTATGGTGCCAGTTTCTAACAAAACGCGTTGCCCTAAACGAGAAAACAAAGGGCGAAATAAACAAAATGGAATTATGCTGGGAGCAAAGGTTATGAAGCCTGCGTATCACAGGTATCCGTAAAAAGACTAAATTAAAAAGCAGACAACATATCCTAAGGGTGATTAAACAATACTCAGAACCTTAAAACGTTACTTTGATTTATAACAAAGTATGAAAGGAGAAATTTGGAAATCGTCGAAAACGATAAATACAAAACATGTTGCAGTCTCGGTTACATTGAGACTGTTCATGAACGGTAGTGAAAAGTGCTTTCTACCGTTCACGCCTTCTAGCCCGGGTGGAGCAGAACTCAATATTAAAATTCCAATAGTACATAATTTAGAGTCATCCCGAAGATGGCATTGTAATCAGCGACATTGCTAATGGCTTCGTAAAGTGTACAGGTTCTGGTGATTGGTCAACACCTGACGCAACCTGTACGTGTTCACCTGGTAAGTCTAAACTGTGTCTATTAAGCATAAAAGGTAAACACTATAGTCTACGTTGAAGTGAAAGAATGGTAATGTCAAATCGTCAAACAGAATAAGCAAGCTTAACGATAGAGGATTGTCCGCCATTCCTCGGTCTATACATTTTTGTGAAAACAATCACTTTTGTAATCGGTTTTCGATTTTCATGAAATTTGAAGTGAATATTTATTTTATTTCTCGGATCTAGTCGATAGTAAATAACAAATGGACATCATTATGTTTTCTTACCGTTATTGAATAAATGAATATGCAATATCTATATTTAAGAATATTCAAATATTTGTTTAAGGTTTCAACATCTGATGCTGTATATTTATATAGATGTATGGTAATAATATACTGATGGTAGTACGTTTATTGACAATATGTGCCACCATAATGATGATAATAAAAATATATGTTTGTAAAGTACATAAAACTGCATTTTAGCTCAACTGGCGCGAAGATGAGCTATTGCTAACACTCATCGTCCTTCTTTCGTCCGTTGTCGTTACCGTTTGCGTTGAACGACTGCTCTCTTTTCTGTGTTTGTTATTTTCAAATGATCCGTTTAAATGTATTTATTCTCCCCAGAATCCGCTTCTTCGACTTTGACCATACTTCACCTGGATGACCTTATGGCAAATAGTAAAGATTAGCTCTACGCGACATCCAAGAACACTATATGTTTTCGTTTTAGTTGTAATTCTTGGTTAAATGTTTCGTTGTAGTTAATGGAGGTTATACGGAATGGTCAGATTACACGGCGTGTTCCGTCACGTGTGGAGGCGGCACTCAGTCCCGGTCACGTACCTGTACAAACCCCTCACCTGAAAATGGTGGCACTGATTGCAGCGCACTTGGAGAAGACTCCGAAAGCCGACCCTGTTCTATAGACGCATGTCCAAGTAAGTCGATTACCTTTAAGATTAAGGTAATAGTAGAAACCAAACCATAATCATTTTCAAGGAATTTTTATTTGATTTGTCCAACGATGATAATGTATCTTCAGTTCCCTTATGGTATGAAGCATGATTCGCTTCAGCGTGAAAATTATCTGATGTAAATCATTTTGTTTCGGGGATTATTGCTTTTTTTGTGGGGCTTTTTGATTCGAGCCCCACAAAAAGAAACATGAAACCAAATCATGTTATAATATTTGAATAATATTGTTTTAAACTACATGGAATTAAACTGATTGCTTTCAATCATTATGTATGTGAGCATTCTGTATAAAACGCAAAGAAGCATCTTGCGCGTTATAGTGAAGGGGCACATAGCAATCTTTCCTTTTTTAAAACTCGCGGAGTCGATGGCGGGAATCGAACCCACGCCTTTTAGATCATGGGTCCAACGCTCTACCAATTGACCACAGCGCTCCACCTAAACATCAATTTGAGCCATCCCAAAGATGGTATCCATATGACGGTGAACATGGAATCTTCAATGCGGTATTTTCGCACCATTCCATGGCCAGCGCGTATGGTGCCAGTTTCTAACAAAACGCGTTGCCCTAAACGAGAAAACAAAGGGCGAAATAAACAAAATGGAATTATGCTGGGAGCAAAGGTTATGAAGCCTGCGTATCACAGGTATCCGTAAAAAGACTAAATTAAAAAGCAGACAACATATCCTAAGGGTGATTAAACAATACTCAGAACCTTAAAACGTTACTTTGATTTATAACAAAGTATGAAAGGAGAAATTTGGAAATCGTCGAAAACGATAAATACAAAACATGTTGCAGGCTCGGTTACATTGAGACTGTTCATGAACGGTAGTAAAAAATGTGCTTTCTACCGTTCACGCCTTCTAGCCCGGGTGGAGCAGAACTCAATATTAAAATTCCAATAGTACATAATTTAGAGTCATCCCGAAGATGGCATTGTAATCAGCGACATTGCTAATGGCTTCGTAAAGTGTACAGGTTCTGGTGATTGGTCAACACCTGACGCAACCTGTACGTGTTCACCTGGTAAGTCTAAACTGTGTCTATTAAGCATAAAAGGTAAACACTATAGTCTACGTTGTAGTGAAAGAATGGTAATGTCAAATCGTCAAACAGAATAAGCAAGCTTAACGATAGAGGATTGTCCGCCATTCCTCGGTCTATACATTTTTGTGAAAACAATCACTTTTGTAATCGGTTTTCGATTTTCATGAAATTTGATGTGAATATTTATTTTATTTCTCGGATCTAGTCGATAGTAAATAACAAATGGACATCATTATGTTTTCTTACCGTTATTGAATAAATGAATATGCAATATCTATATTTAAGAATATTCAAATATTTGTTTAAGGTTTCAACATCTGATGCTGTATATTTATATAGATGTATGGTAATAATATAGTGATGGTAGTACGTTTATTGACAATATGTGCCACCATAATGATCATAATAAAAATATATGTTTGTAAAGTACATAAAACTGCATTTTAGCTCAACTGGCTCGAAGATGAGCTATTGCTAACACTCATCGTCCTTCTTTCGTCCGTTGTCGTTACCGTTTGCGTTGAACGACTGCTCTCTTTTCTGTGTTTGTTATTTCCAAAAGATCCGTTTTAATGTATTTATTCTCCCCAGAATCCGCTTCTTCGACTTTGACCATACTTCACCTGGATGACCTTATGGCAAATCGTAAAAATTAGCTCTACGCGACATCCAAGAACACTATATGTTTTCGTTTTAGTTGTAATTCTTGGTTAAATGTTTCGTTGTAGTTAATGGAGGTTATACGGAATGGTCAGATTACACGGCGTGTTCCGTCACGTGTGGAGGCGGCACTCAGTCCCGGTCACGTACCTGTACAAACCCCTCACCTGAAAATGGTGGCACTGATTGCAACGCACTTGGAGAAGACTCCGAAAGCCGACCCTGTTCTATAGACGCATGTCCAAGTAAGTCGATAACCTTTAAGATTAAGGTAATAGTAGAAACCAAACCATAATCATTTTCAAGGATTTTTTATTTGATTTGTCCAACGATGATAATGTATCTTCAGTTCCCTTGTGGTATGAAGCATGATTCGCTTCAGCGTGAAAATTATCTGATGTAAATCATTTTGTTTCGGGGATTATTGCTTTTTTTTGTGGGGCTTTTTGGTTCGCGCCCCACAAAAAAGAAACATGAAACCAAATCATGTTATAATATTTGAATAATATTGTTTTAAACTACATGGAATTAAACTGATTGCTTTCAATCATTATGTATGTGAGCATTCTGTATAAAACGCAAAAAAGCATCTTGCGCGTTATAGTGAAGGGGCACATGGCAATCTTTCCTTTTTTAAAACTCGCGGAGTCGATGGCGGGAATCGAACCCACGCCTTTTAGATCATGGGTCCAACGCTCTACCAATAGACCACAGCGCTCCACCTAAACATCAATTTGAGCCATCCCAAAGATGGTATCCATATGACGGTGACCATGGAATCTTCAATGCGGTATTTTCGCATGGCCAGCGCGTATGTTGCCAGTTTCTAACAAAACGCGTTGCCCTAAACGAGAAAACAAAGGGCGAAATAAACAAAATGAAATTATGCTGGGAGCAGAGGTTATGAAGCCTGCGTATCACAGGTATCCGTAAAAAGACTAAATTAAAAAGCAGACAACATATCCTAAGGGTGATTAAACAATACTCAGAACCTTAAAACGTTACTTTGATTTATAACAAAGTATGAAAGGAGAAATTTGGAAATCGTCGAAAACGATAAATACAAAACATGTTGCAGTCTCGGTTACATTGAGACTGTTCATGAACGGTATTGAAAAGAGCTTTCTACCGTTCACGCCTTCTAGCCCGGGTTGAGCAGAACTCAATATTAAAATTCCATTAGTACATAATTAAGAGTCATCCCGAAGATGGCATTGTAATCAGCGACATTGCTAATGGATTCGAAACGTGTACAGGTTCTGGTGATTGGTCACCACCTGACGCAACCTGTACGTGTTCACCTGGTAAGTCTAAACTGTGTCTATTACGCATAAAAGGTAAACACTATAGTCTACGTTGTAGTGAAAGAATGGTAATGTCAAATCGTCAAACAGAATAAGCAAGCTTAACGATAGAGGATTGTCCGCCATTCCTCGGCCTATACATTTTTGTGAAAACAATCACTTTTGTAATCGGTTTTCGATTTTCATGAAATTTGATGTGAATATTTATTTTATTTCTCGGATCTAGTCGATAGTAAATAACAAATGGACATCATTATGTTTTCTTACCGTTATTGAATAAATGAATATGCAATATCTATATTTAAGAATATTCAAATATTTGTTTAAGGTTTCAACATCTGATGCTGTATATTTATATAGATGTATGGTAATAATATACTGATGGTAGTACGTTTATTGACAATATGTGCCACCATAATGATCATAATAAAAATATATGTTTGTAAAGTACATAAAACTGCATTTTCGCTCAACTGGCTCGAAGATGAGCTATTGCTAACACTCATCGTCCTTCTTTCGTCCGTTGTCGTTACCGTTTGCGTTGAACGACTGCTCTCTTTTCTGTGTTTGTTATTTTCAAATGATCCGTTTAAATGTATTTATTCTCCCCAGAATCCGCTTCTTCGACTTTGACCATACTTCACCTGGATGACCTTATGGCAAATCGTAAAAATTAGCTCTACGCGACATCCAAGAACACTATATGTTTTCGTTTTAGTTGTAATTCTTGGTTAAATGTTTCGTTGTAGTTAATGGAGGTTATACGGAATGGTCAGATTTCACGGCGTGTTCCGTCACGTGTGGAGGCGGCACTCAGTCCCGGTCACGTACCTGTACAAACCCCTCATCTGAAAATGGTGGCACTGATTGCAGTGCACTTGGAGAAGACTCCGAAAGCCGACCCTGTTCTATAGACGCATGTCCAAGTAAGTCGATTACGTTTAAGATTAAGGTAATAGTAGAAACCAAACCATTATCATTTTCAAGGAATTTTTATTTGATTTGTCCAACGATGATAATGTATCTTCAGTTCCCTTATGGTATGAAGCATGATTCGCTTCAGCGTGAAAATTATCTGATGTAAATCATTTTGTTTCGGGGATTATTGCTTTTTTTGTGGGGCTTTTTGGTTCGAGCCCCACAAAAAGAAACATGAAACCAAATCATGTTATAATATTTGAATAATATTGTTTTAAACTACATGGAATTAAACTGATTGCTTTCAATCATTATGTATGTAACATTCTGTATAAAACGCACAGAAGCACCTTGCGCGTTATAGTGAAGGGGCACATGGCAATCTTTCCTTTTTTAAAACTCGCGGAGTCGATGGCGGGAATCGAACCCACGCCTTTTAGATCATGGGTCCAACGCTCTACCAATAGACCACAGCGCTCCACCTAAACATCAAGTTGAGCCATCCCAAAGATAGTATCCTTATGACGGTGACCATGGAATCTTAAATGCGGTATTTTCGCACCATTCCATGCCAGCGCGTATGGTGCCAGTTTCTAACAAAACGCGTTGCCCTAAACGAGAAAACAAAGGGCGAAATAAACAAAATGGAATTATGCTGGGAGCAGAGGTTATGAAGCCTGCGTATCACAGGTATCCGTAAAAAGACTAAATTAAAAAGCAGACAACATATCCTAAGGGTGATTTAACAAACTCAGAACCTTAAAACGTTACTTTGATTTATAACAAAGTATGAAAGGAGAAATTTGGAAATCGTCGAAAACGATAAATACAAAACATGTTACAGTCTCGGTTACATTGAGACTGTTCATGAACGGTAGTGAAAAGTGCTTTCTACCGTTCACGCCTTCTAGCCCGGGTTGAGCAGAACTCAATATTAAAATTCCAATAGTACATAATTTAAAGTCATCCCGAAGATGGCATTGTAATCAGCGACATTGCTAATGGCTTCGTAACGTGTACAGGTTCTGGTGATTGGTCACCACCTGACGCAACCTGTACGTGTTCACCTGGTAAGTCTAAACTGTGTCTATTACGCATAAAAGGTAACCACTATAGTCTACGTTGTAGTGAAAGAATGGTAATGTCAAATCGTCAAACAGAATAAGCAAGCTTAACGATAGAGGATTGACCGCCATTCCTCGGCCTATACATTTTTGTGAAAACAATCACTTTTGTAATCGGTTTTCGATTTTCATGAAATTTGATGTGAATATTCATTTTATATCTCGGATCTAGTCGATAGTAAATAACAAATGGACATCATTATGTTTTTTTACCGTTATTGAATAAATGAATATGCAATATCTATATTTGAGAATATTCAAATATTTGTTTAAGGTTTCAACATCTGATGCTGTATATTTATATAGATGTATGGTAATAATATACTGATGGTAGTACGTTTATTGACAATATGTGCCACCATAATGATCATAATAAAAATATATGTTTGTAAAGTACATAAAACTGCATTTTAGCTCAACTGGCTCGAAGATGAGCTATTGCTAACACTCATCGTCCTTCTTTCGTCCGTTGTCGTTACCGTTTGCGTTGAACGACTGCTCTCTTTTCTGTGTTTGTTATTTTCAAATGATCCGTTTAAATGTATTTATTCTCCCCAGAATCCGCTTCTTCGACTTTGACCATACTTCACCTGGATGACCTTATGGCAAATCGTAAAAATTAGCTCTACGCGACATCCAAGAACACTATATGTTTTCGTTTTAGTTGTAATTCTTGGTTAAATGTTTCGTTGTAGTTAATGGAGGTTATACGGAATGGTCAGATTACACGGCGTGTTCCGTCACGTGTGGAGGCGGCACTCAGTCCCGGTCACGTACCTGTACAAACCCCTCACCTGAAAATGGTGGCACTGATTGCAGCGCACTTGGAGAAGACTCCGAAAGCCGACCCTGTTCTATAGACGCATGTCCAAGTAAGTCAATTACCTTTAAGATTAAGGTAATAGTAGAAACCAAACCATAATCATTTTCAAGGAATTTTTATTTGATTTGTCCAACGATGATAATGTATCTTCAGTTCCCTTATGGTATGAAGCATGATTCGCTTCAGCGTGAAAATTATCTGATGTAAATCATTTTGTTTTGGGGATTATTGCTTTTTTTTGTGGGACTTTTTGGTTCGAGCCCCACAAAAAGAAACATGAAACCAAATCATGTTATAATATTTGAATAATATTGTTTTAAACTACATGGAATTAAACTGATTGCTTTCAATCATTATGTATGTGAGCATTCTGTATAAAACGCAAAGAAGCATCTTGCGCGTTATAGTGAAGGGGCACATGGCAATCTTTCCTTTTTTAAAACTCACGGAGTCGATGGCGGGAATCGAACCCACGCCTTTTAGATCATGGGTTTAACGCTCTACCAATTGACCACAGCGCTCCACCTAAACATCAATTTGAGCCATCCCAAAGATGGTATCCATATGACGGTGACCATGGAATCTTCAATGCGGTATTTTCGCACCATTCCATGGCCAGCGCGTATGGTGCCAGTTTCTAACAAAACGCGTTTCCCTAAACGAGAAAACAAAGGGCGAAATAAACAAAATGGAATTATGCTGGGAGCAGAGGTTATGAAGCCTGCGTATCACAGGTATCCGTAAAAAGACTAAATTAAAAAGCAGACAACATATCCTAAGGGTGATTAAACAATACTCAGAACCTTAAAACGTTACTTTGATTTATAACAAAGTATGAAAGGAGAAATTTGGAAATCGTCGAAAACGATAAATACAAAACATGTTGCAGTCTCGGTTACATTGAGACTGTTCATGAACGGTAGTGAAAAGTGCTTTCTACCGTTCACGCCTTCTAGCCCGGGTTGAGCAGAACTCAATATAAAAATTCCAATAGTACATAATTTAGAGTCATCCCGAAGATGGCATTGTAATCAGCGACATTGCTAATGGCTTCGTAACGTGTACAGGTTCTGGTGATTGGTCACCACCTGACGCAACCTGTACGTGTTCACCTGGTAAGTCTAAACTGTGTCTATTACGCATAAAAGGTAAACACTATAGTCTACGTTGTAGTGAAAGAATGGTAATGTCATATAGTCAAACAGAATAAGCAAGCTTAACGATAGAGGATTGTCCGCCATTCCTCGGCCTATACATTTTTGTGAAAACAATCACTTTTGTAATCGGTTTTCGATTTTCATGAAATTTGATGTGAATATTTATTTTATTTTTCAGATCTAGTCGATAGTAAATAACAAATGGACATCATTATGTTTTCTTACCGTTATTGAATAAATGAATATGCAATATCTATATTTAAGAATATTCAAATATTTGTTTAAGGTTTCAACATCTGATGCTGTATATTTATATAGATGTATGGTAATAATATACTGATGGTAGTACGTTTATTGACAATATGTGCCACCATAATGATCATAATAAAAATATATGTTTGTAAAGTACATAAAACTGCATTTTAGCTCAACTGTCTCGAAGATGAGCTATTGCTAACACTCATCGTCCTTCTTTCGTCCGTTGTCGTTACCGTTTGCGTTGAACGACTGCTCTCTTTTCTGTGTTTGTTATTTTCAAATGATCCGTTTAAATGTATTTATTCTCCCCAGAATCCGCTTCTTCGACTTTGACCATACTTCACCTGGATGACCTTATGGCAAATCGTAAAAATTAGCTCAACGCGACATCCAAGAACACTATATGTTTTCGTTTTAGTTGTAATTCTTGGTTAAATGTTTCGTTGTAGTTAATGGAGGTTATACGGAATGGTCAGATTACACGGCGTGTTCCGTCACGTGTGGAGGCGGCACTCAGTCCCGGTCACGTACCTGTATAAACCCCTCACCTGAAAATGGAGGCACTGATTGCAGCGCACTTGGAAAAGACTCCGAAAGCCGACCCTGTTCTATAGACGCATGTCCAAGTAAGTCGATTACCTTTAAGATTAAGGTAATAGTAGAAACCAAACCATAATCATTTTCAAGGAATTTTTATTTGATTTGTCCAACGATGATAATGTATCTTCAGTTCCCTTATGGTATGAAGCATGATTCGCTTCAGCGTGAAATTTATCTGATGTAAATCATTTTGTTTCGGGGATTATTGATTCTTTTTGTGGGGCTTTTTGGTTCGAGCCCCACAAAAAGAAACATGAAACCAAATCATGTTATAATATTTGAATAATATTGTTTTAAACTACATGGAATTAAACTGATTGCTTTCAATCATTATGTATGTGAGCATTCTGTATAAAACGCAAAGAAGCATCTTGCGCGTTATAGTGAAGGGGCACATGGCAATCTTTCCTTTTTTAAAACTCGCGGAGTCGATGGCGGGAATCGAACCCACGCCTTTTAGATCATGGGTCCAACGCTCTACCAATAGACCACAGCGCTCCACCTTAACATCAATTTGAGCCATCCCAAAGATGGTATCCATATGACGGTGACCATGGAATCTTCAATGCGGTATTTTCGCACCATTCCATGGCCAGCGCGTATGGTGCCAGTTTCTAACAAAACGCGTTGCCCTAAACGAGAAAACAAAGGGCGAAATAAACAAAATGGAATTATGCTGGGAGCAGAGGTTATGAAGCCTGCGTATCACAGGTATCCTTAAAAAGACTAAATTAAAAATCAGACAACATATCCTAAGGGTGATTAAACAATACTCAGAACCTTAAAACGTTACTTTGATTGATAACAAAGTATGAAAGGAGAAATTTGGAAATCGTCGAAAACGATAAATACAAAACATGTTGCAGTCTCGGTTACATTGAGACTGTTCATGAACGGTAGTGAAAAGTGCTTTCTACCGTTCACGCCTTCTAGCCCGGGTTGAGCAGAACTCAATATTAAAATTCCAATAGTACATAATTTAGAGTCATCCCGAAGATGGCATTGTAATCAGCGACATTGCTAATGGCTTCGTAACGTGTACAGGTTCTGGTGATTGGTCACCACCTGACGCAACCTGTACGTGTTCACCTGGTAAGTCTAAACTGTGTCTATTCACATAAAAGGTAAACACTATAGTTTACGTTGTAGTGAAAGAATGGTAATGTCAAATCGTGAAACAGAATAAGCAAGCTTAACGATAGAGGATTGTCCGCCATTCCTCGGCCTATACATTTTTGTGAAAACAATCACTTTTGTAATCGGTTTTCGATTTTCATGAAATTTGATGTGAATATTTATTTTAATTCTCGGATCTAGTCGATAGTAAATAACAAATGGACATCATTATGTTTTTTTACCGTTATTGAATAAATGAATATGCAATATCTATATTTGAGAATATTCAAATATTTGTTTAAGGTTTCAACATCTGATGCTGTATATTTATATAGATGTATGGTAATAATATACTGATGGTAGTACGTTTATTGACAATATGTGCCACCATAATGATCATAATAAAAATATATGTTTGTAAAGTACATAAAACTGCATTTTAGCTCAACTGGCTCGAAGATGAGCTATTGCTAACACTCATCGTCCTTCTTTCGTCCGTTGTCGTTACCGTTTGCGTTGAACGACTGCTCTCTTTTCTGTGTTTGTTATTTTCAAATGATCCGTTTAAATGTATTTATTCTCCCCAGAATCCGCTTCTTCGACTTTGACCATACTTCACCTGGATGACCTTATGGCAAATCGTAAAAATTAGCTCTACGCGACATCCAAGAACACTATATGTTTTCGTTTTAGTTGTAATTCTTGGTTAAATGTTTCGTTGTAGTTAATGGAGGTTATACGGAATGGTCAGATTACACGGCGTGTTCCGTCACGTGTGGAGGCGGCACTCAGTCCCGGTCACGTACCTGTACAAACCCCTCACCTGAAAATGGTGGCACTGATTGCAGCGCACTTGGAGAAGACTCCGAAAGCCGACCCTGTTCTATAGACGCATGTCCAAGTAAGTCAATTACCTTTAAGATTAAGGTAATAGTAGAAACCAAACCATAATCATTTTCAAGGAATTTTTATTTGATTTGTCCAACGATGATAATGTATCTTCAGTTCCCTTATGGTATGAAGCATGATTCGCTTCAGCGTGAAAATTATCTGATGTAAATCATTTTGTTTTGGGGATTATTGCTTTTTTTTGTGGGACTTTTTGGTTCGAGCCCCACAAAAAGAAACATGAAACCAAATCATGTTATAATATTTGAATAATATTGTTTTAAACTACATGGAATTAAACTGATTGCTTTCAATCATTATGTATGTGAGCATTCTGTATAAAACGCAAAGAAGCATCTTGCGCGTTATAGTGAAGGGGCACATGGCAATCTTTCCTTTTTTAAAACTCACGGAGTCGATGGCGGGAATCGAACCCACGCCTTTTAGATCATGGGTTTAACGCTCTACCAATTGACCACAGCGCTCCACCTAAACATCAATTTGAGCCATCCCAAAGATGGTATCCATATGACGGTGACCATGGAATCTTCAATGCGGTATTTTCGCACCATTCCATGGCCAGCGCGTATGGTGCCAGTTTCTAACAAAACGCGTTTCCCTAAACGAGAAAACAAAGGGCGAAATAAACAAAATGGAATTATGCTGGGAGCAGAGGTTATGAAGCCTGCGTATCACAGGTATCCGTAAAAAGACTAAATTAAAAAGCAGACAACATATCCTAAGGGTGATTAAACAATACTCAGAACCTTAAAACGTTACTTTGATTTATAACAAAGTATGAAAGGAGAAATTTGGAAATCGTCGAAAACGATAAATACAAAACATGTTGCAGTCTCGGTTACATTGAGACTGTTCATGAACGGTAGTGAAAAGTGCTTTCTACCGTTCACGCCTTCTAGCCCGGGTTGAGCAGAACTCAATATAAAAATTCCAATAGTACATAATTTAGAGTCATCCCGAAGATGGCATTGTAATCAGCGACATTGCTAATGGCTTCGTAACGTGTACAGGTTCTGGTGATTGGTCACCACCTGACGCAACCTGTACGTGTTCACCTGGTAAGTCTAAACTGTGTCTATTACGCATAAAAGGTAAACACTATAGTCTACGTTGTAGTGAAAGAATGGTAATGTCATATCGTCAAACAGAATAAGCAAGCTTAACGATAGAGGATTGTCCGCCATTCCTCGGCCTATACATTTTTGTGAAAACAATCACTTTTGTAATCGGTTTTCGATTTTCATGAAATTTGATGTGAATATTTATTTTATTTTTCAGATCTAGTCGATAGTAAATAACAAATGGACATCATTATGTTTTCTTACCGTTATTGAATAAATGAATATGCAATATCTATATTTAAGAATATTCAAATATTTGTTTAAGGTTTCAACATCTGATGCTGTATATTTATATAGATGTATGGTAATAATATACTGATGGTAGTACGTTTATTGACAATATGTGCCACCATAATGATCATAATAAAAATATATGTTTGTAAAGTACATAAAACTGCATTTTAGCTCAACTGGCTCGAAGATGAGCTATTGCTAACACTCATCGTCCTTCTTTCGTCCGTTGTCGTTACCGTTTGCGTTGAACGACTGCTCTCTTTTCTGTGTTTGTTATTTTCAAATGATCCGTTTAAATGTATTTATTCTCCCCAGAATCCGCTTCTTCGACTTTGACCATACTTCACCTGGATGACCTTATGGCAAATCGTAAAAATTAGCTCAACGCGACATCCAAGAACACTATATGTTTTCGTTTTAGTTGTAATTCTTGGTTAAATGTTTCGTTGTAGTTAATGGAGGTTATACGGAATGGTCAGATTACACGGCGTGTTCCGTCACGTGTGGAGGCGGCACTCAGTCCCGGTCACGTACCTGTATAAACCCCTCACCTGAAAATGGAGGCACTGATTGCAGCGCACTTGGAAAAGACTCCGAAAGCCGACCCTGTTCTATAGACGCATGTCCAAGTAAGTCGATTACCTTTAAGATTAAGGTAATAGTAGAAACCAAACCATAATCATTTTCAAGGAATTTTTATTTGATTTGTCCAACGATGATAATGTATCTTCAGTTCCCTTATGGTATGAAGCATGATTCGCTTCAGCGTGAAATTTATCTGATGTAAATCATTTTGTTTCGGGGATTATTGATTCTTTTTGTGGGGCTTTTTGGTTCGAGCCCCACAAAAAGAAACATGAAACCAAATCATGTTATAATATTTGAATAATATTGTTTTAAACTACATGGAATTAAACTGATTGCTTTCAATCATTATGTATGTGAGCATTCTGTATAAAACGCAAAGAAGCATCTTGCGCGTTATAGTGAAGGGGCACATGGCAATCTTTCCTTTTTTAAAACTCGCGGAGTCGATGGCGGGAATCGAACCCACGCCTTTTAGATCATGGGTCCAACGCTCTACCAATAGACCACAGCGCTCCACCTTAACATCAATTTGAGCCATCCCAAAGATGGTATCCATATGACGGTGACCATGGAATCTTCAATGCGGTATTTTCGCACCATTCCATGGCCAGCGCGTATGGTGCCAGTTTCTAACAAAACGCGTTGCCCTAAACGAGAAAACAAAGGGCGAAATAAACAAAATGGAATTATGCTGGGAGCAGAGGTTATGAAGCCTGCGTATCACAGGTATCCTTAAAAAGACTAAATTAAAAATCAGACAACATATCCTAAGGGTGATTAAACAATACTCAGAACCTTAAAACGTTACTTTGATTGATAACAAAGTATGAAAGGAGAAATTTGGAAATCGTCGAAAACGATAAATACAAAACATGTTGCAGTCTCGGTTACATTGAGACTGTTCATGAACGGTAGTGAAAAGTGCTTTCTACCGTTCACGCCTTCTAGCCCGGGTTGAGCAGAACTCAATATTAAAATTCCAATAGTACATAATTTAGAGTCATCCCGAAGATGGCATTGTAATCAGCGACATTGCTAATGGCTTCGTAACGTGTACAGGTTCTGGTGATTGGTCACCACCTGACGCAACCTGTACGTGTTCACCTGGTAAGTCTAAACTGTGTCTATTCACATAAAAGGTAAACACTATAGTTTACGTTGTAGTGAAAGAATGGTAATGTCAAATCGTGAAACAGAATAAGCAAGCTTAACGATAGAGGATTGTCCGCCATTCCTCGGCCTATACATTTTTGTGAAAACAATCACTTTTGTAATCGGTTTTCGATTTTCATGAAATTTGATGTGAATATTTATTTTAATTCTCGGATCTAGTCGATAGTAAATAACAAATGGACATCATTATGTTTTTTTACCGTTATTGAATAAATGAATATGCAATATCTATATTTGAGAATATTCAAATATTTGTTTAAGGTTTCAACATCTGATGCTGTATATTTATATAGATGTATGGTAATAATATACTGATGGTAGTACGTTTATTGACAATATGTGCCACCATAATGATCATAATAAAAATATATGTTTGTAAAGTACATAAAACTGCATTTTAGCTCAACTGGCTCGAAGATGAGCTATTGCTAACACTCATCGTCCTTCTTTCGTCCGTTGTCGTTACCGTTTGCGTTGAACGACTGCTCTCTTTTCTGTGTTTGTTATTTTCAAATGATCCGTTTAAATGTATTTATTCTCCCCAGAATCCGCTTCTTCGACTTTGACCATACTTCACCTGGATGACCTTATGGCAAATCGTAAAAATTAGCTCTACGCGACATCCAAGAACACTATATGTTTTCGTTTTAGTTGTAATTCTTGGTTAAATGTTTCGTTGTAGTTAATGGAGGTTATACGGAATGGTCAGATTACACGGCGTGTTCCGTCACGTGTGGAGGCGGCACTCAGTCCCGGTCACGTACCTGTACAAACCCCTCACCTGAAAATGGTGGCACTGATTGCAGCGCACTTGGAGAAGACTCCGAAAGCCGACCCTGTTCTATAGACGCATGTCCAAGTAAGTCAATTACCTTTAAGATTAAGGTAATAGTAGAAACCAAACCATAATCATTTTCAAGGAATTTTTATTTGATTTGTCCAACGATGATAATGTATCTTCAGTTCCCTTATGGTATGAAGCATGATTCGCTTCAGCGTGAAAATTATCTGATGTAAATCATTTTGTTTTGGGGATTATTGCTTTTTTTTGTGGGACTTTTTGGTTCGAGCCCCACAAAAAGAAACATGAAACCAAATCATGTTATAATATTTGAATAATATTGTTTTAAACTACATGGAATTAAACTGATTGCTTTCAATCATTATGTATGTGAGCATTCTGTATAAAACGCAAAGAAGCATCTTGCGCGTTATAGTGAAGGGGCACATGGCAATCTTTCCTTTTTTAAAACTCACGGAGTCGATGGCGGGAATCGAACCCACGCCTTTTAGATCATGGGTTTAACGCTCTACCAATTGACCACAGCGCTCCACCTAAACATCAATTTGAGCCATCCCAAAGATGGTATCCATATGACGGTGACCATGGAATCTTCAATGCGGTATTTTCGCACCATTCCATGGCCAGCGCGTATGGTGCCAGTTTCTAACAAAACGCGTTGCCCTAAACGAGAAAACAAAGGGCGAAATAAACAAAATGGAATTATGCTGGGAGCAGAGGTTATGAAGCCTGCGTATCACAGGTATCCGTAAAAAGACTAAATTAAAAAGCAGACAACATATCCTAAGGGTGATTAAACAATACTCAGAACCTTAAAACGTTACTTTGATTTATAACAAAGTATGAAAGGAGAAATTTGGAAATCGTCGAAAACGATAAATACAAAACATGTTGCAGTCTCGGTTACATTGAGACTGTTCATGAACGGTAGTGAAAAGTGCTTTCTACCGTTCACGCCTTCTAGCCCGGGTTGAGCAGAACTCAATATAAAAATTCCAATAGTACATAATTTAGAGTCATCCCGAAGATGGCATTGTAATCAGCGACATTGCTAATGGCTTCGTAACGTGTACAGGTTCTGGTGATTGGTCACCACCTGACGCAACCTGTACGTGTTCACCTGGTAAGTCTAAACTGTGTCTATTACGCATAAAAGGTAAACACTATAGTCTACGTTGTAGTGAAAGAATGGTAATGTCATATCGTCAAACAGAATAAGCAAGCTTAACGATAGAGGATTGTCCGCCATTCCTCGGCCTATACATTTTTGTGAAAACAATCACTTTTGTAATCGGTTTTCGATTTTCATGAAATTTGATGTGAATATTTATTTTATTTTTCAGATCTAGTCGATAGTAAATAACAAATGGACATCATTATGTTTTCTTACCGTTATTGAATAAATGAATATGCAATATCTATATTTAAGAATATTCAAATATTTGTTTAAGGTTTCAACATCTGATGCTGTATATTTATATAGATGTATGGTAATAATATACTGATGGTAGTACGTTTATTGACAATATGTGCCACCATAATGATCATAATAAAAATATATGTTTGTAAAGTACATAAAACTGCATTTTAGCTCAACTGGCTCGAAGATGAGCTATTGCTAACACTCATCGTCCTTCTTTCGTCCGTTGTCGTTACCGTTTGCGTTGAACGACTGCTCTCTTTTCTGTGTTTGTTATTTTCAAATGATCCGTTTAAATGTATTTATTCTCCCCAGAATCCGCTTCTTCGACTTTGACCATACTTCACCTGGATGACCTTATGGCAAATCGTAAAAATTAGCTCAACGCGACATCCAAGAACACTATATGTTTTCGTTTTAGTTGTAATTCTTGGTTAAATGTTTCGTTGTAGTTAATGGAGGTTATACGGAATGGTCAGATTACACGGCGTGTTCCGTCACGTGTGGAGGCGGCACTCAGTCCCGGTCACGTACCTGTATAAACCCCTCACCTGAAAATGGAGGCACTGATTGCAGCGCACTTGGAAAAGACTCCGAAAGCCGACCCTGTTCTATAGACGCATGTCCAAGTAAGTCGATTACCTTTAAGATTAAGGTAATAGTAGAAACCAAACCATAATCATTTTCAAGGAATTTTTATTTGATTTGTCAAACGATGATAATGTATCTTCAGTTCCCTTATGGTATGAAGCATGATTCGTTTCAGCGTGAAAATTATCTGATGTAAATCATTTTGTTTCGGGGATTATTGCTTTTTTTGTGGGGCTTTTTGGTTCGAGCCCCACAAAAAGAAACATGAAACCAAATCATGTTATAATATTTGAATAATATTGTTTTAAACTACATGGAATTAAACTGATTGCTTTCAATCATTATGTATGTGAGCATTCTGTATAAAACGCAAAGAAGCATCTTGCGCGTTATAGTGAAGGGGCACATGGCAATCTTTCCTTTCTTAAAACTCGCGGAGTCGATGGCGGGAATCGAACCCACGCCTTTTAGATCATGGGTCCAACGCTCTACCAATAGACCACAGCGCTCCACCTAAACATCAATTTGAGCCATCCCAAAGATGGTATCCATATGACGGTGACCATGGAATCTTCAATGCGGTATTTTCGCACCATTCTATGGCCAGCGCGTATGGTGCCAGTTTCTAACAAAACGCGTTGCCCTAAACGAGAAAACAAAGGGCGAAATAAACAAAATGGAATTATGCTGGGAGCAGAGGTTATGAAGCCTGCGTATCACAGGTATCCGTAAAAAATACTAAATTAAAAAGCAGACAACATATCCTAAGGGTGATTAAATAATACTCAGAACCTTAAAACGTTACTTTGATTTATAACAAAGTATGAAAGGAGAAATTTGGAAATCGTCGAAAACGATAAATACAAAACATGTTGCAGTCTCGGTTACATTGGGACTGTTCATGAACGGTAGTGAAAAGTGCTTTCTACCGTTCACGCCTTCTAGCCCGGGTTGAGCAGAACTCAATATTAAAATTCCAATAGTACATAATTTAGAGTCATCCCGAAGATGGCATTGTAATCAGCGACATTGCTAATGGCTTCGTAACGTGTACAGGTTCTGGTGATTGGTCACCACCTGACGCAACCTGTACGTGTTCACCTGGTAAGTCTAAACTGTGTCTATTACGCATAAAAGGTAAACACTATAGTTTACGTTGTAGTGAAAGAATGGTAATGTCAAATCGTGAAACAGAATAAGCAAGCTTAACGATAGAGGATTGTCCGCCATTCCTCGGCCTATACATTTTTGTGAAAACAATCACTTTTGTAATCGGTTTTCGATTTTCATGAAATTTGATGTGAATATTTATTTTATTTCTCGGATCTAGTCGATAGTAAATAACAAATGGACATCATTATGTTTTCTTACCGTTATTGAATAAATGAATATGCAATATCTATATTTAAGAATATTCAAATATTTGTTTAAGGTTTCAACATCTGATGCTGTATATTTATATAGATGTATGGTAATAATATACTGATGGTAGTACGTTTATTGACAATATGTGCCACCATAATGATCATAATAAAAACATATGTTTGTAAAAAACATAAAACTGCATTTTAGCTCAACTGGCTCGAAGATGAGCTATTGCTAACACTCATCGTCCTTCTTTCGTCCGTTGTCGTTACCGTTTGCGTTGAACGACTGCTCTCTTTTCTGTGTTTGTTATTTTCAAATGATCCGTTTAAATGACTGTATTTATTCTCACCAGAATCCGCTTCTTCGACTTTGACCATACTTCACCTGGATGACCTTATGGCAAATCGTAAAAATTAGCTCTACGCGACATCCAAGAACACTATATGTTTTCGTTTTAGTTGTAATTCTTGGTTAAATGTTTCGTTGTAGTTAATGGAGGTTATACGGAATGGTCAGATTACACTGCGTGTTCCGTCACGTGTGGAGGCGGCACTCAGTCCCGGTCACGTACCTGTACAAACCCCTCACCTGAAAATGGTGGCACTGATTGCAGCGCACTTGGAGAAGACTCCGAAAGCCGACCCTGTTCTATAGACGCATGTCCAAGTAAGTCGACTACCTTTAAGATTAAGGTAATAGTAGAAACCAAACCATAATCATTTTCAAGGAATTTTTATTTGATTTGTCCAACGATGATAATGTATCTTCAGTTCCCTTATGGTATGAAGCATGATTCGTTTCAGCGTGAAAATTATCTGATGTAAATCATTTTGTTTCGGGGATTATTGCTTTTTTTTGTGGGGCTTTTTGGTTCGAGCCCCACAAAAAGAAACATGAAACCAAATCATGTTATAATATTTGAATAATATTGTTTTAAACTACATGGAATTAAACTGATTGCTTTCAATCATTATGTATGTGAGCATTCTGTATAAAACGCAAAGAAGCATCTTGCGCGTTATAGTGAAGGGGCACATGGCAATCTTTCCTTTTTTAAAACTCGCGGAGTCGATGGCGGGAATCGAACCCACGCCTTTTAGATCATGGGTCCAACGCTCTACCAATAGACCACAGCGCTCCACCTAAACATCAATTTGAGCCATCCCAAAGATGGTATCCATATGACGGTGACCATGGAATCTTCAATGCGGTATTTTCGCACCATTCCATGGCCAGCGCGTATGGTGCCAGTTTCTAACAAAACGCGTTGCCCTAAACGAGAAAACAAAGGGCGAAATAAACAAAATGGAATTATGCTGGGAGCAGAGGTTATGAAGCCTGCGTATCACAGGTATCCGTAAAAAGACTAAATTAAAAAGCAGACAACATAACCTAAGGGTGATTAAACAATACTCAGAACATTAAAACGTTACTTTGATTTATAACAAAGTATGAAACGAGAAATTTGAAAATCGTCGAAAACGATAAATACAAAACATGTTGCAGTCTCGGTTACATTGAGACTTTTCATGAACGGTAGTGAAAAGTGCTTTCTACCGTTCACGCCTTCTAGCCCGGGTTGAGCAGAACTCATTATTAAAGTTCCAATAGTACATAATTTAGAGTCATCCCGAAGATGGCATTGTAATCAGCGACATTGCTAATGGCTTCGTAACGTGTACAGGTTCTGGTGATTGGTCACCACCTGACGCAACCTGTACGTGTTCACCTGGTAAGTCTAAACTGTGTCTATTACGCATAAAAGGTAAACGCTATAGTCTACGTTGAAGTGAAAGAATGGTAATGTCAAATCGTCAAACAGAATAAGCAAGCTTAACGATAGAGGATTGTACGCCATTCCTCGGCCTATACATTTTTGTGAAAACAATCACTTTTGTAATCGGTTTTCGATTTTCATGAAATTTGATGTGAATATTTATTTTATTTCTCGGATCTAGTCGATAGTAAATAACAAATGGACATCATTATGTTTTCTTACCGTTATTGAATAAATGAATATGCAATATCTATATTTAAGAATATTCAAATATTTGTTTAAGGTTTCAACATCTGATGCTGTATATTTATATAAATGTATGGTAATAATATACTGATGGTAGTACGTTTATTGACAATATGTGCCACCACAATGATCATAATAAAAATATATGTTTGTAAAGTACATAAAACTGCATTTTAGCTCAACTGGCTCGACGATGAGCTATTGCTAACACTCATCGTCCTTCTTTCGTTCGTTGTCGTTACCGTTTGCGTTGAACGACTGCTCTCTTTTCTGTGTTTGTTATTTTCAAATGATCCGTTTAAATGTATTTATTCTCCCCAGAATCCGCTTCTTCGACTTTGACCATACTTCACCTGGATGACCTTATGGCAAATCGTAAAAATTAGCTCTACGCGACATCCAAGAACACTATATGTTTTAGTTTTAGTTGTAATTCTAACAAAACGCGTTGCCCTAAACGAGAAAACAAAGGGCGAAATAAACAAAATGGAATTATGCTGGGAGCAGAGGTTATGAAGCCTGCGTATCACAGGTATCCGTAAAAAGACTAAATTAAAAAGCAGACAACATAACCTAAGGGTGATTAAACAATACTCAGAACCTCAAAACGTTACTTTGATTTATAACAAAGTATGAAAGGAGAAATTTGGAAATCGTCGAAAACGATAAATACAAAACGTGTTGCAGTCTCGGTTTCATTGAGAATGTTCATGAACGGTAGTGAAAAGTGCTTTCTACCGTTCACGCCTTCTAGCCCGGGTTGAGCAGAACTCAATATTATAATTCCAATAGTACATAAATTAGAGTCATCCCGAAGATGGCATTGTAATCAGCGACATTGCTAATGGCTTCGTAACGTGTACAGGTTCTGGTTATGGGTCACCACCTGACGCAACCCGTACGTGTTCACCTGGTAATTCTAAACTGTGTCTATTACAAAAAAAGGTAAACACTATAGTCTACGTTGAAGTGAAAGAATGGTAATGTCAAATCGTCAATCAGAATAGGCAAGCTTAACGATGGAGGATTGTCCGCCATTCCTCGGCCTATACATGTTTGTGAAAACAATCACTTTTGTAATCTGTTTTCGATTTTCATGAAATTTGAAGTGAATATTTATTTCTCGGATGTAGTCGATATTAGATAACAAATGGACATCATTACGTTTTCTTACCGCTATTGAATCAATGAATATGCAATATTTATATTTAAGAATATTCAAATATTTGTTTAAGGTTTCAACATCTGATGCTGTAGATTTATATAGATGTATGGTAATAATATGCTGATGGTAGTACTTTTATTGACAATACGTGCCACCATAATGATCATAATAAAATTATATGTTTTTAAAGTACATAAAACTGCATGTTAGCTCACCTGGGTCGAAGATGAGCTATTGCTATAACTCATCGTCCGTCTTTCGCCCGTTGTCGTTACCGTTTGCGTTAAACGACTGTTTTCTTTTCTGTGTTTGTTATTTTCAAATGATCCGTTTTAATGTATTTATTCTCCCCAGAATCCGGTTCTTCGGCACCCTAGAACCGGTTTAAACCCCCAGTGGCCTACTTTGCCACCGACCGTTCCAAGGCGGTAGCCCTATTGTCAACCCTTTTGTGATTGTGATGTCGTTTGCATTTTTTATTAATTTTGCCTTTTCGTTTGTCTGTTTGCGTGTTTGTTTTTGTGTTTTGAGGTTGACTGTCGTCCTTTAATGCTGCTTTCCCTGTCCGATATGTGTATCCTTCTTTGACCATACTTCACCTGGATGACCTTATGTCAAATTGATAAAATTAGCTCTACGCGACATCCGAGAACACTATACGTTTTTGTTTTAGTTGTAATTCTTGGTTAAATGTTTCGTTGTAGTTGATGGAGGTTATACGGAATGGTCAATTTACACGGCGTGTTCCGTCACGTGTGGAGGCGGCACTCAGTCTCGGACACGTACCTGTACAAACCCCTCACCTGCAAATGGTGGCACTGATTGCAGCGCACTTGGAGAAGACTCCGATAGCCGACCCTGTTCTATGTACGCATGTCAAAGTAAGTCGATTACCTTTAAGATTAAGATAATCGTAGAAACCAAACCATAATCATTTTCAAGGAATTCTTATTTGATTTGTCGAATGATGATAATGTATTTTCAGATCCCTTATGGTATGAAGCATGATTCGCTTCAGTGTGAAAATGATCTGATGTAAATCATTTTGTTTCGGGGATTATTGCTATTTACCGAACATATTCGATTGATGTGTTATTGCTTGTAAGTATCGCCTGATACACCATGAGTACACGACTAGAGAAAACAAACAACAAATAAATGTATAGAATTATTTCCAATAAGGATGACTATACATTCAATTGCATAATTATAGCAATGTTAAACTATTAAAGTATTATGTACGTGTTTTAGATTAAGCAAAGTATTATCAAATAATATTTTATCGGTTATGTTCAAACCGAATAACTACCTATTGAAACGATACACTACTGTCCACGTTAATTCAGTTTTTATACTGTTCACATAAGTCACTTTTATTTCTGCTAAAGTATAAACTGTTACTA
Organism: Cyrtodaria siliqua; assembly: GCA_037043455.1. Classification (NCBI taxonomy): domain Eukaryota; kingdom Metazoa; phylum Mollusca; class Bivalvia; order Adapedonta; family Hiatellidae; genus Cyrtodaria; species Cyrtodaria siliqua. The sequence continues at coordinate 189,260 of JAWPHD010002641.1, forward strand.
CGACTCCTTCCGGTCAAGCAATGCTTACCCCGCTAAAGCTTCCAGTAACGTACGTATATATAATGACAATACCACCATTTCAGGCGATGGCAATCATGCCGGGATCAAATTCCAATAACGTTACTTTCGCTTACTTGGCGGTCACGAAATATTACTGACGAAATACTATCCTTGTGCAAGTCAATCATCGACACTAATTATAAAAAATAATTTTACATTCAGATCTAGGGTTTGTTTCTAAAATGTCTTTAATTTTGGATGTTTCGTTTTATGAACCGTTTTGACAGAGAAGACCCATAATAGGATTGAAACAAATAAAATATTAAAGTCCAAAATTTAGAAAAGCTATTTTGTTTCGCTGGAAAGGAAAAGAGAATGAAATGCTTGATTATAACCTGAGAGGTCGTAAACTATATTGATCTGAATTGGATTTTATAGTCCTGTCAATAGTTTAGGTCGCAGTCGACTTTTCCAGCTTCCATTGGCAGAAGAATACCCCAGGTTTGCCTTCGGGCAATTTTCGTGTAAATTTAGGATTATGTTTAAACTTATTTATTTTACATCGAAAGTATCAAAAAAGCTCATTGAACTTATTTGAATGACTCTCGATGTCTTCCTGGTTAGAACCAGTACTAAGTTAATGCAGATAAAGTGTCTTGCTCGATGACACAACGCATATGGCAATGGCAGGGATCGAACCCAGGCCTTTTATATCATGGATCCAACGCTTTACCAATAGACCACAGCGCTCCACCTAAACATAAATTTGAGCCATCCCAAAGATGGTATGCATATGACGGTGACCATGTAACCTTAAAAGCGGTATTTTCACACCATTCCATGGCCAGCGCGTATGTTGCCGGTTTCTAACAAAACGCGTTGCCCTAAAAGAGAAGACAATTGGCGAAATAAACTAAATGTAATTATGCCGGGAGCAGATGTTATGAAGCCTGCGTATCACAGGAAACCATAAAAATATTAAATTAAAAAGCTGACAACATATCCTAAGGGTGATTAAACAATACTCAGAACATTTTAACGCTACTGTGATATAAAACAAGTATGAAAAGAGACATTTGGAAATCGTCGTACACGATTTATACAAAATATATTGCTGTCTTGGTTTGATTAAGACTGTTCATGAACGGTAGTGAAAGGTGCTTTCTACCGTTCACGCCTTCTAGCCACGGGATGAGCAGAACTCCATATTAAAATTCCAATAGTACATAAATTAGAGTCAACTCGATGATGGCATTGTAATCAGCGACATTGCTAATGGCTTCGTAACGTGTACAGGTTCTGGTGATTGGTCACCACCTGACGCAACCCGTACGTGTTCGCCTGGTAATTCTAAACTGTGTCTATTACGAAAAAAAGGTAAACACTATAGTCTACGTTGAAGTGAAAGAATGGTAATGTCAAATCGTCAAACAGAATAAGCAAGCTTAACGATGGAGGATTGTCCGCCATTCCTCGGCCTATACATGTTTGTGAAAACAATCACTTTTGTAATCTGTTTTCGATTTTCATGAAATTTGAAGTGAATATTTATTTCTCGGATGTAGTCGATATTAGATAACAAATGGACATCATTACGTTTTCTTACCGCTATTGAATCAATGAATATGCAATATTTATATTTAAGAATATTCAAATATTTGTTTAAGGTTTCAACATCTGATGCTGTAGATTTATATAGATGTATGGTAATCATATGCTGATGGTAGTACTTTTATTGACAATACGTGCCACTATAATGATCATAATAAAATTATATGGTTTTAAAGTACATAAAACTGCATGTTAGCTCACCTGGGTCGAAGATGAGCTATTGCTATAACTCATCGTCCGTCTTTCGCCCGTTGTCGTTACCGTTTGCGTTAAACGACTGTTTTCTTTTCTGTGTTTGTTATTTTCAAATGATCCGTTTTAATGTATTTATTCTCCCCAGAATCCGCTTCTTCGGCACCCTAGAACCGGTTTAAACCCCCAGTGGCCTACTTTGCCACTGACCGTTCCAAGGCGGTAGCCCTATTGTCAACCCTTTTGTGTTTGTGATGTCGTTTGCATTTTTTATTAATTTTGCCTTTACGTTTGTCTGTTTGCGTGTTTGTTTTTGTGTTTCGAGGTTGACTGTCGTCCTTGAATGCTGCTTTCCCTGTCCGATATGTTTATCCTTCTTTGACCAAACTTCACCTGGATGACCTTATGTCAAAATGATAAAATTAGCTCTACGCGACATCCAAGAACACTATACGTTTTTGTTTTTGTTGTAATTCTTGGTTAAATATTTCGTTGTAGTTGATGGAGGTTATACGGAATGGTCAATTTACACGACGTGTTCCGTCACGTGTGGAGGCGGCACTCAGTCCCGGACACGTACCTGTACAAACCCCTCACCTGCATATGGTGGCACTGATTGCAGCGCACTTGGAGAAGACTCCGAAAACCGACCCTGTTCTATAGACGCATGTCCAAGTAAGTCGATTACCTTTAAGATTAAGATAATAGTGGAAACCAAACCATAATCATTTTCAAGGAATTCTTATTTGATTTGTCGAATGATGATAGTGTATTTTCAGATCCCTTATGGTATGAAGCATGATTCGCTTCAGTGTGAAAATGATCTGATGTAAATAATTTTGTTTCGGGGATTATTGCTATTTACCGAACATATTCGATTGATGTGTTATTGCTTGTAAGTATCGCCTAATACACCATGAGTACACGACAAGAGAAAACAAACAACAAATAAATGTATAGATTTATTTCCAATAAGGATGACTATACATTCAAATGCATAATTATAGCAATGTAAAACTATTAAAGTATTATGCACGTGTTTAAGATTAAGCAAAGTATTATCAAATAATATTTTATCGGTTATGTTCAAACCGAATAACTACCTATTGAAACGATACACTACTGTCCACGTTAATTCAGTTTTGATACTGTTCACATAAGTCACTTTTATTTCTGCTAGAGTATAAACTGTTACTACGACTCCTTCCGGTCAAGCAATGGTTACCCCGCTAAAGCTTCGAGTAACGTACGTGTATATAATGACAATACCACCATTTCCGGCGATGGCAATCATGCCGGGATCAAATTCCAATAACGTTACTTTCGCTTACTTGGCGGTCACGAAATATTACTGACGAAATACTATCCTTGTGCAATTCAATCATCGACACTAATTATAAAAAATAATTTTACATTCAGATCTAGGGTTTGTTTCTAAAATGTCTTTAATTTTGGATGTTTCGTTTTATGAACCGTTTTGACAGAGAAGACCCATAATAGGAATGAAACAAATAAAATATTAAAGTCCAAAACTTAGAAAAGCTATTTTGTTTCGCTGGAAAGGAAAAGAGAATGAAATGCTTGATTATAACCTGAGAGGTCGTAAACTATATTGAACTGAATTGGATTTTATAGTCGTGTCAATAGTTTAGGTCGCAGGCGACTTTTCAAGCTTCCATTGGCAGAGGAATACCCCAGGTTTGCCTTCGGGCAATTTTCGTGTAAATTTAGGATTATGTTTAAACTTATTTATTTTACATCGAAAGTATCAAAAAAGCTCATTGAACTTATTTGAATGACTCTCGATGTCTTCCTGGTTAGAACCAGTACTAAGTTAATGCAGATAAAGTGTCTTGCTCGATGACACAACGCATATGGCAATGGCGGGGATCGAACCCAGGCCTTTTATATCATGGATCCAACGCTTTACCAATAGACCACAGCGCTCCACCTAAACATAAATTTGAGCCATCCCAAAGATAGTATGCATATGACAGTGACCATGGAACCTTCAATGCGGTATTTTCACACCATTCCATGGCCAGCGCGTATGTTGCCGGTTTCTAACAAAACGCGTTGCCATAAACGAGAAGACAATGGGCGAAATAAACTAAATGTAATTATGCCGGGAGCAGGTGTTATGAAGCCTGCGTATCACAGGTAACCGTAAAAATATTAAATTAAAAAGCTGGCAACATAAGGGTGATTAAACAATACTCAGAACATTTTAACGCTACTGTGATATAAAACAAGTATGAAAAGAGACATTTGGAAATCGTCGTACACGATTTATACAAAATATATTGCTGTCTTGGTTTGATTAAGACTGTTCTTGAACGGTAGTGAAAGGTGCTTTCTACCGTTCACGCCTTCTAGCCACGGGATGAGCAGAACTCCATATTAAAATTCCAATAGTACATAAATTAGAGTCAACTCGATGATGGCTTTGTAATCAGCGACATTGCTAATGGCTTCGTAACGTGTACAGGTTCTGGTGATTGGTCACCACCTGACGCAACCCGTACGTGTTCGCCTGGTAATTCTAAACTGTGTCTATTACGAAAAAAAGGTAAACACTATAGTCTACGTTGAAGTGAAAGAATGGTAATGTCAAATCGTCAAACAGAATAAGCAAGCTTAACGATGGAGGATTGTCCGCCATTCCTCGGCCTATACATGTTTGTGAAAACAATCACTTTTGTAATCTGTTTTCGATTTTCATGAAATTTGAAGTGAATATTTATTTCTCGGATGTAGTCGATATTAGATAACAAATGGACATCATTACGTTTTCTTACCGCTATTGAATCAATGAATATGCAATATTTATATTTAAGAATATTCAAATATTTGTTTAAGGTTTCAACATCTGATGCTGTAGATTTATATAGATGTATGGTAATAATATGCTGATGGTAGTACTTTTATTGACAATACGTGCCACTATAATGATCATAATAAAATTATATGGTTTTAAAGTACATAAAACTGCATGTTAGCTCACCTGGGTCGAAGATGAGCTATTGCTATAACTCATCGTCCGTCTTTCGCCCGTTGTCGTTACCGTTTGCGTTAAACGACTGTTTTCTTTTCTGTGTTTGTTATTTTCAAATGATCCGTTTTAATGTATTTATTCTCCCCAGAATCCGCTTCTTCGGCACCCTAGAACCGGTTTAAACCCCCAGTGGCCAATTTGCCACTGACCGTTCCAAGGCGGTAGCCCTATTGTCAACCCTTTTGTGTTTGTGATGTCGTTTGCATTTTTTATTAATTTTGCCTTTACGTTTGTCTGTTTGCGTGTTTGTTTTTGTGTTTCGAGGTTGACTGTCGTCCTTGAATGCTGCTTTCCCTGTCCGATATGTTTATCCTTCTTTGACCAAACTTCACCTGGATGACCTTATGTCAAAATGATAAAATTAGCTCTACGCGACATCCAAGAACACTATACGTTTTTGTTTTTGTTGTAATTCTTGGTTAAATATTTCGTTGTAGTTGATGGAGGTTATACGGAATGGTCAATTTACACGACGTGTTCCGTCACGTGTGGAGGCGGCACTCAGTCCCGGACACGTACCTGTACAAACCCCTCACCTGCATATGGTGGCACTGATTGCAGCGCACTTGGAGAAGACTCCGAAAACCGACCCTGTTCTATAGACGCATGTCCAAGTAAGTCGATTACCTTTAAGATTAAGATAATAGTGGAAACCAAACCATAATCATTTTCAAGGAATTCTTATTTGATTTGTCGAATGATGATAGTGTATTTTCAGATCCCTTATGGTATGAAGCATGATTCGCTTCAGTGTGAAAATGATCTGATGTAAATAATTTTGTTTCGGGGATTATTGCTATTTACCGAACATATTCGATTGATGTGTTATTGCTTGTAAGTATCTCCTAATACACCATGAGTACACGACAAGAGAAAACAAACAACAAATAAATGTATAGATTTATTTCCAATAAGGATGACTATACATTCAAATGCATAATTATAGCAATGTAAAACTATTAAAGTATTATGCACGTGTTTTAGATTAAGCAAAGTATTATCAAATAATATTTTATCGGTTATGTTCAAACCGAATAACTACCTATTGAAACGATACACTACTGTCAACGTTAATTCAGTTTTGATACTGTTCACATAAGTCACTTTTATTTCTGCTAGAGTATAAACTGTTACTACGACTCCTTCCGGTCAAGCAATGGTTACCCCGCTAAAGCTTCGAGTAACGTACGTGTATATAATGACAATACCACCATTTCCGGCGATGGCAATCATGCCGGGATCAAATTCCAATAACGTTACTTTCGCTTACTTGGCGGTCACGAAATATTACTGACGAAATACTATCCTTGTGCAATTCAATCATCGACACTAATTATAAAAAATAATTTTACATTCAGATCTAGGGTTTGTTTCTTAAATGTCTTTAATTTTGGATGTTTCGTTTTATGAACCGTTTTGACAGAGAAGACCCATAATAGGAATGAAACAAATAAAATATTAAAGTCCAAAACTTAGAAAAGCTATTTTGTTTCGCTGGAAAGGAAAAGAGAATGAAATGCTTGATTATAACCTGAGAGGTCGTAAACTATATTGAACTGAATTGGATTTTATAGTCGTGTCAATAGTTTAGGTCGCAGGCGACTTTTCAAGCTTCCATTGGCAGAGGAATACCCCAGGTTTGCCTTCGGGCAATTTTCGTGTAAATTTAGGATTATGTTTAAACTTATTTATTTTACATCGAAAGTATCAAAAAAGCTCATTGAACTTATTTGAATGACTCTCGATGTCTTCCTGGTTAGAACCAGTACTAAGTTAATGCAGATAAAGTGTCTTGCTCGATGATACAACGCATATGGCAATGGCGGGGATCGAACCCAGGCCTTTTATATCATGGATCCAACGCTTTACCAATAGACCACAGCGCTCCACCTAAACATAAATTTGAGCCATCCCAAAGATAGTATGCATATGACAGTGACCATGGAACCTTCAATGCGGTATTTTCACACCATTCCATGGCCAGCGCGTATGTTGCCGGTTTCTAACAAAACGCGTTGCCATGAACGAGAAGACAATGGGCGAAATAAACTAAATGTAATTATGCCGGGAGCAGATGTTATGAAGCCTGCGTATCACAGGTAACCGTAAAAATATTAAATTAAAAAGCTGGCAACATAAGGGTGATTAAACAATACTCAGAACCTTTTAACGCTACTGTGATATAAAACAAGTATGAAAAGAGACATTTGGAAATCGTCGTACACGATTTATACAAAATATATTGCTGTCTTGGTTTGATTAAGACTGTTCATGAACGGTAGTGAAAGGTGCTTTCTACCGTTCACGCCTTCTAGCCACGGGATGAGCAGAACTCCATATTAAAATTCCAATAGTACATAAATTAGAGTCAACTCGATGATGGCATTGTAATCAGCGACATTGCTAATGGCTTCGTAACGTGTACAGGTTCTGGTGATTGGTCACCACCTGACGCAACCCGTACGTGTTCGCCTGGTAATTCTAAACTGTGTCTATTACGAAAAAAAGATAAACACTATAGTCTACGTTGAAGTGAAAGAATGGTAATGTCAAATCGTCAAACAGAATAAGCAAGCTTAACGATGGAGGATTGTCCGCCATTCCTCGGCCTATACATGTTTGTGAAAACAATCACTTTTGTAATCTGTTTTCGATTTTCATGAAATTTGAAGTGAATATTTATTTCTCGGATGTAGTCGATATTAGATAACAAATGGACATCATTACGTTTTCTTACCGCTATTGAATCAATGAATATGCAATATTTATATTTAAGAATATTCAAATATTTGTTTAAGGTTTCAACATCTGATGCTGTAGATTTATATAGATGTATGGTAATAATATGCTGATGGTAGTACTTTTATTGACAATACGTGCCACTATAATGATCATAATAAAATTATATGGTTTTAAAGTACATAAAACTGCATGTTAGCTCACCTGGGTCGAAGATGAGCTATTGCTATAACTCATCGTCCGTCTTTCGCCCGTTGTCGTTACCGTTTGCGTTAAACGACTGTTTTCTTTTCTGTGTTTGTTATTTTCAAATGATCCGTTTTAATGTATTTATTCTCCCCAGAATCCGCTTCTTCGGCACCCTAGAACCGGTTTAAACCCCCAGTGGCCTACTTTGCCACTGACCGTTCCAAGGCGGTAGCCCTATTGTCAACCCTTTTGTGTTTGTGATGTCGTTTGCATTTTTTATTAATTTTGCCTTTACGTTTGTCTGTTTGCGTGTTTGTTTTTGTGTTTCGAGGTTGACTGTCGTCCTTGAATGCTGCTTTCCCTGTCCGATATGTTTATCCTTCTTTGACCAAACTTCACCTGGATGACCTTATGTCAAAATGATAAAATTAGCTCTACGCGACATCCAAGAACACTATACGTTTTTGTTTTTGTTGTAATTCTTGGTTAAATATTTCGTTGTAGTTGATGGAGGTTATACGGAATGGTCAATTTACACGACGTGTTCCGTCACGTGTGGAGGCGGCACTCAGTCCCGGACACGTACCTGTACAAACCCCTCACCTGCATATGGTGGCACTGATTGCAGCGCACTTGGAGAAGACTCCGAAAACCGACCCTGTTCTATAGACGCATGTCCAAGTAAGTCGATTACCTTTAAGATTAAGATAATAGTGGAAACCAAACCATAATCATTTTCAAGGAATTCTTATTTGATTTGTCGAATGATGATAGTGTATTTTCAGATCCCTTATGGTATGAAGCATGATTCGCTTCAGTGTGAAAATGATCTGATGTAAATCATTTTGTTTCGGGGATTATTGCTATTTACCGAACATATTCGATTGATGTGTTATTGCTTGTAAGTATCACCTAATACACCATGAGTACACGACAAGAGAAAACAAACAACAAATAAATGTATAGATTTATTTCCAATAAGGATGACTATACATTCAAATGCATAATTATAGCAATGTAAAGCTATTAAAGTATTATGTACGTATTTTAGATTAAGCAAAGTATTATCAAATAATATTTTATCGGTTATGTTCAAACCGAATAACTACCTATTGAAACGATACACTACTGTCCACGTTAATTCAGTTCTGATACTGTTCACGTAAGTCACTTTTATTTCTGCTAGAGTATAAACTGTTACTACGACTCCTTCCGGTCAAGCAATGCTTACCCCGCTAAAGCTTCCAGTAACGTACGTATATATAATGACAATACCACCATTTCCGGCGATGGCAATCATGCCGGGATCAAATTCCAATAACGTTACTTTCGCTTACTTGGCGGTCACGAAATATTACTGACGAAATACTATCCTTGTGCAAGTCAATCATCGACACTAATTATAAAAAATAATTTTACATTCAGATCTAGGGTTTGTTTCTAAAATGTCGTTAATTTTGGATGTTTCGTTTTATGAACCGTTTTGACAGAGAAGACCCATAATAGGAATGAAACAAATAAAATATTAAAGTCCAAAATTTAGAAAAGCTATTTTGTTTCGCTGGAAAGGAAAAGAGAATGAAATGCTTGATTATAACCTGAGAGGTCGTAAACTATATTGATCTGAATTGGATTTTATAGTCCTGTCAATAGTTTAGGTCGCAGTCGACTTTTCCAGCTTCCATTGGCAGAGGAATACCCCAGGTTTGCCTTCGGGCAATTTTCGTGTAAATTTAGGATTATGTTTAAACTTATTTATTTTACATCGAAAGTATCAAAAAAGCTCATTGAAATTATTTGAATGACTCTCGATGTCTTACTGGTTAGAACCAGTACTAAGTTAATGCAGATAAAGTGTCTTGCTCGATGACACAACGCATATGGCAACGGCGGGGATCGAACCCAGGCCTTTTTATATCATGGATCCAACGCTTTACCAATAGACCACAGCGCTCCACCTAAACATAAATTGAGGCATCCCAAAGATGGTATGCATATGACGGTGACCATGGAACCTTAAAAGCGGTATTTTCACACCATTCCATGGCCAGCGCGTATGTTGCCGGTTTCTAACAAAACGCGTTGCCCTAAAAGAGAAGACAATTGGCGAAATAAACTAAATGTAATTATGCCGGGAGCAGATGTTATGAAGCCTGCGTATCACAGGAAACCGTAAAAATATTAAATTAAAAAGCTGGCAACATATCCTAAGGGTGATTAAACAATACTCAGAACCTTTTAACGCTACTGTGATATAAAACAAGTATAAAAAGAGCCATTTGGAAATCGTCGTACACGATTAATACAAAAGATATTGCTGTCTTGGTTTGATTGAGACTGTTCATGAACGGTAGTGAAAGGTGCTTTCTACCGTTCACGCCTTCTAGCCACGGGATGAGCAGAACTCCATATTAAAATTCCAATAGTACATAAATTAGAGTCATCTCGATGATGGCATTGTAATCAGCGACATTGCTAATGGCTTCGTAATGTGTACAGGTTCGGGTGATTGGTCACCACCTGACGCAACCCGTACGTGTTCGCCTGGTAATTCTAAACTGTGTCTATTACGAAAAAAAGGTAAACACTATAGTCTACGTTGAAGTGAAAGAATGGTAATGTCAAATCGTCAAACAGAATAAGCAAGCTTAACGATGGAGGATTATCCGCAATTCCTCGGCCTATACATATTTGTGAAAACAATCACTTTTGTAATCTGTTTTCGATTTTCATGAAATTTGAAGTGAATATTTATTTCTCGGATGTAGTCGATATTAGATAACAAATGGACATCATTACGTTTTCTTAGCGCTATTAAATCAATGAATATGCAATATTTATATTTAAGAATATTCAAATATTTGTTTAAGGTTTCAACATCTGATGCTGTAGATTTTTATAGATGTATGGTAATAATATGCTGATGGTAGTACTTTTATTGACAATATGTGCCACCATAAAGATCGTAATTAAATTATATGTTTTTAAAGTACATACAACTGCATTTTAGCTCACCTGGGTCGAAGATGAGCTATTGCTATCACTCATCGTCCGTCTTTCGTCCGTTGTCGTTACCGTTTGCGTTAAACGACTGTTTTCTTTTCTGTGTTTGTTATTTTCAAATGATCCATTTTAATGTATTTATTCCCCCCAGAATTCGCTTCTTCGACTTTGACCAAACTTCACCTGGATGACCTTATGTGAAATTTATAAAATTAGCTCTACGCGACATCCAAGAACACTATACGTTTTTGTTTTAGTTGTAATTCTTGGTTAAATGTTTCGTTGTAGTTGATGGAGGTTATACGGAATGGTCAAATTACACGGCGTGTTCCGTCACGTGTGGAGGCGGCACTGAGTCCCGGTCACGTACCTGTACAAACCCCTCACCTGCAAATGGTGGCACTGATTGCAGCGCACTTGGAGAAGACTCCGAAAGCCGACCCTGTTCTACAGACGCATGTCCAAGTAAGTCGATTACCTTTAAGATTAAGATAATAGTAGAAACCAAACCATAATCATTTTCAAGGATTTTTTTTTTATTTCGACAGGCACCATATAGTGGTCAATATATAACCACCAACGCGTCGTCAGCAATCTTAATTTGAGTATTTATTCTTAACTATTAGAAAAAGCAATTATCTCTGAATAATGACGGCGACGCGGTAGCGGAGCCGTAAAAAAATAATTTCAGACAATAAAACCAACCGCATGCCGTCCCAGATTGAACATCTTTGCATGATTATCTAGATTCTAATGCTTTTCTATTTAAATGTCATAAATATAAAGTAAAATCGTACATACACGCTTGTTTTTTTCTAGGAAAACTCAAATTTAACTGTAACGGCATTTTTCCGGCGTCATCCAATGACGTTGCTTGTTACAACTTTATGTGACGTCACGTACCTTTCTTGGGGTAAATACGCAAATATGAGGCGTTACATTATAGTTGAATTAGACTGCTGTTTTTACTCCACAAACGAACATATTATACAGCGCAAATGTTCACACATTGCAATTTATGTATAAAACCGAAAAACGATAATATGGTTTGTTTTATGACGAGCTCCACAAAAAGAAACATGAAACCAAATCATGTTATAATATTTGAATAATATTGTTTGAAACTACATGGAATAAAACTGATTGCTTTCAATCATTATGTATGTGAGCGTTCTGTATAAAACGCATAGAAGCATCTTGCGCGTTATAGTGAAGGGGCACATGGCAATCTTTCCTTTTTTAAAACTCGCGGAGTCCCGGTTTGGTTTGTGTGTGTGTGTGTGTGTGTGTGTGTGTGTTTGTATGTGTGTGCGTGCGTGCGTATATGCGTGTATGTGTTTGTGTTTAACAAATCTTGTATTTGTTCAATCATTAATATTAATTATAAGAATAATATAAAGCAAACAACTAAGAGTTGATGCCAATAATATACTTCAAACTAATAATACTTGATAAAGTATTCAACATTGCAGTATGTCGATTTACGACCTTAAAATTGACAAATTGCTCAAACCACGCTGTTCAAGAGTATGTTAAACAATAATTTCAAATTATCCATAATACTCATGATGAATTATATAAAATGTAATCGACACAAAACGATGTATCAGTTGTTATACTTTTAATTATGTCTATAATTATTTATTGATATATTAATTGTTTGTATTTCTTTCTTTGTTTTTTTGCTTTGTTTGTTTGTTTGTTTATTTGTTTGTTCGTTCGTTTGTTTAATTATTTATTTTATTTATTGATTCATTTATTTATTTATTTATTCATTTATTTTTATTTTATTTGTTTCATTGATTTATTGATTTATTTGTTTGTTTGTTTATGTATTATTTTATATATTTTTGTTTATTTAAATTAATTTATTAATTTATTCAACATTTGTTTCATTTATTTCATTAACAGTTCCACTTGGTGATTGTTGCGTAGCAGCTGTGTCGTGCTCCCCTGATCAACGATCTTTCGGAAAGGTGAAATGTGAGAAACCTGATGCTTCATCCAGTACGAGTTGTACTCCAAACAAAACTTGCCAATGCAACGAAGCTAACAATTGGATACAGAATGGTGGTGAATGCGTTTGCATGGAAGGCTATCACGAGAATACAGAGACGCTAAACGGCCAAGAAACTTATGTCTGCCTGCCTAATATGAATATGTATATGTAAACGTTATTTTCTTCTTTCAGAATGACTATTTTATTAAATTCAAACACACATATTGATAGCATTTTACAGGCGTAGTTAATTTGGATAAATCAAAAATACCTTGAACAATAAAAAAAATTACAGTGTTGATATTGAAGAAATTATTGCATTCTCTAAGAACAAACTTGAACAACACAATGCCCCTATGGGACTTTATTTACATTTGAGAAATAAAATAGAGATAGAAGGTTAATTAGTAACGATGTATTTTGTGTTTTTGAGGTCTTATTTGGCCTTTTATTCATCTTTAAATGTGTTCTTTGTCTCTGTGTGTGTTTGTGGTTGACTGTCGTCCTTGAAAGCTGCTTTTCCTGTTCGATTTTTATATCTATATTTTCATAGATATACCTCTTACTATACTCATACTATAATATTGTTTTCTGTCTTTCTATTATCTACCTTTCTCTCAAAATAGTTCTATTAAACGTTTTAAACTAATGTTTTCTTTTCAATACATTATATTGTAATTTATTGGTGAATATAATTTTATCATTATAGCTTTGTTCATTATTGTATTGAAAAGAAATAAAATGTTAAAACAAACCAATGCATTTTTACGTTGAAAATACTTATGCATGCAGGACAATAACAAGAATACAGAGACGCAAAATGGCCAAGAAACATATGTCTGCCTGCCTGATATAAATGATTAAATGTAAACGTTAATTTCTTCTTTCAGAATGTCTATTTTGCTTAAATTCAAACACACATATTGATAGAATTTTACAGGTGTAGTTAATTTTGATAAATCAACAATATCGCATGTTTACATTGAAAATAAAAGGACAATCGGAAGTGTTTTTTAGTATAAAACCCAGCTGGGTTTACTTTCATCATATACAGCGTAGTTCTAGGACCTGTCCACCCAGTGTCAGTAAAATGTGGCTCGGTGGGGGTATACTGCAATGTGACTACGGCGTGGTATTCCAGTGTGTCAACACTGCTACAAGCTGACTGCTACAAGAAGATACCGTCGTGATATGACTGAAATATGGTTTTATCATGCAGATATGCACTTTTCTACCTAATAAAGGGGTGACCTATTACATTTTACTTTATTAGGCACTGACCAATAGAGCAAATCAATGCGGAATCCCTCGGCGTTTATTGTACGTAACGTTATCTGACGTCATGCACGTAACGTTGCCTGACGTCATAAAACAAACAAAAAATGACAACATGGCGGCGTCCTCGATAAGCGTAACATTCTGAGAAATAGGTAATAATAGTAATTCATACAAAAAAGGTGGATAATCTACATGATACACAGAATATTATGTCAGTCCTTTCACTATCAACTTTATAAGGCTCGGCACGAAAACGAAGAATGGCGAGGCTCTCACGAAAACGAAGAATGGCGAGGGCCTCGCCATTCTTCGTTTTCTAAGCGTCGCCTAAACAACTTGATAGTTAAAGGCACTGACATAATAGTCTCTATATAAACGAAGTAAAACCACATACACACGTAGCTCTTGTAGATGCAGTGGTGAATATTAATTTTAAAGAGTGTCCCTCCCATATACCTTTTTTTTTGAAAAACTGTGCCTTCCGTGATGGGGCCTAATTTGACCAAAGTTCACCATTTGAATGCACAGGAATGGTTGGCTTATACTACCATATGCAATATATGTTAGCAATGCCTAGTGGTTACAAAGAAGCAGATTTGTCAAGCATTTCCCTATACAAAGTAGTTATTGGAGAGCACTGTAATAACAACACATCAAAATATTTTTTAAACTTTAATGGATTTGGCAAATATTGGGCGTGGCATGGATTGAAAAACAAGCCACAAGCATGGGGTTTAACAATTGGGCTGCCGGTAAGCACAAAAGACCATTATGGCAAGCCCTTACAGTAGAAAGCATTAAGCAATAAAGCAGATTGAATATTACACTATTAAGGACATAAATACAAGTGCACCAAATTAAATGTTCATTATGAAAGCAACTTTTCTGATAAGCATTTAAGCAAGTGTTGAAAGCACGGTTGATATTCAAGCATAATTACAAGTGCACCGAATTCAATCAATTCAAATGTTTTTTATCAATTCGTACGGACAGCAAATTTGTATATAATTTATGTTTAGATTACAATTCAGTCTCTGGGTATACAGGAGCTGAATAAATGAAAACTGAAACTTATATGTCCTTCCTTTCACACCTTCGCTGCCCGCCATTCAGTCTCTGGGTTTACAGGAGCTGAATAAATTTAAACTGAAACTTATATGTCCTTCCTTTCACAAAACTTCCAGCAAGCATGTAAATGTTCTTAATATCCATGCCACACCAGTAATGGTTGACTACGTAAGTGGATCCAGAGGAAGACATCAACTGCAAATATATAACTCAGAGAAAGCAACATGATCTTGCAACATACAATACTATCTTTTGAATATAAGTATTGACAAATAATGAAATTTCTTTAATGAACTTATCGTACTTATACAACTTCATAACACTATTATCGATTGCAATCAATGATCCTGTGGGCTGGGAGGGAGGGAATATAAATTGTTATCATAAGCTAAATAACAGTACCTCGATGTGAATCCAACATGACGGTGTAGATCTACGAACACTGCACCGTGAAATTTACTCCCTAAGTTCAAAACGCTAATTTTGTGTCATTCAATAACCGTTGACTATAACAGATATTATAGTCAGTATTATTGGAGAGCACTGTAATAACAACACATCAAAATATTTTTTAAACTTTAATAGATTTGGCAAATATTGGGCGTGGCATGGATTGAAAAACAAGCCCCAAGCATGGGGTTTAACAATTGGGCTGCCGGTAAGCACAAAAGACCATTATGGCAAGCCATTACAGTAGAAAGCATTAAGCAATAAAGCAGATTGAATATTACACTATTAAGGACATAAATACATGTGCACCAAATTAAATGTTCATTATGAAAGCAACTTTTCTGATAAGCATTTAAGCAAGTTTTGAAAGCACGGTTGATATTCAAGCATAATTACAAGTGCACCGAATTCAATCAATTCAAATGTTTTTTATCAATTCGTACGGACAGCAAATTTGTATATAATTTATGTTTAGATTACAATTCAGTCTCTGGGTATACAGGAGCTGAATAAATTTAAACTGAAACTTATATGTCCTTCCTTCACACCTTCGCTGCCGGCCATATTGATGGGCGCCCGGACACTCCAAGTCATAGAGTAGAGTGTCCAGGCGCCCATCCACCGCCAAAAATAGGGGAAACATTTTTTGGCAGCTGTGAAGAGTGTGTATCAAAAACAAAATATCCGAATGCCACGCCCAAAACAGAAACGGTGCCAAAAAATATCTATTTTCTCAACACTGCCTACTTTAAATGAAACATTAAAATCCAGCCGCTAACTGGTTAAGAAACAAGTTGTTCCCCACATTTGATAAATGAACACCATCCTGTTCAAGACAGGTATCATCAGCCGGAACGTTTGGGTATGCTAACTGGTTTAAGAAACAAAGTGTTCCCCACAGTTAATTATGAACACCATCCTGTTCAAGACAGGTATCATCAGCTGAATGTCTGGGTGTAGCAAATAAAGGCCCCCAATATCTATTATCACCTTAGCATCATAACTGTTTAGCCGCTTTCCGGCCCTTGTCCTTGCTAAAGGATTGATAGAATAACGCAATGAAAGCCGAGGAAGTATTTAAGAACAAACAACGACCACATTTAAAAACCATTAATTGGTATTTCCCTCAATCATTTCTCCACGACCACATGAGTTAATGCATCAGACATTGGCAAAATAAATAAATGTCAGTAAATTATCAAGTATGTAAAGGTTGGAGGATGATTTAACTGTAATGTGTGTCTCGAAAAACAAACTGACTGTTAAACGTGCCTAAATTAGCATCAGGAATATCGATCTTAAGCGGTTAAATAATATGAAGTGTAACATATACATGATACTCAGTTGCAGACTTAGAACTCTGAATGATTTCTGATAAAGCATGTATCTATCCTACTGTTTCGCGTGCCATGGTTATTTTCATTTCAGACAGCAAACAATTGATATACATTTGTTTGTGTACAATATGCACATTTTCTTAAGTGTATTAAC
Source organism: Cyrtodaria siliqua (assembly GCA_037043455.1). Taxonomy (NCBI): domain Eukaryota; kingdom Metazoa; phylum Mollusca; class Bivalvia; order Adapedonta; family Hiatellidae; genus Cyrtodaria; species Cyrtodaria siliqua. The sequence goes on from JAWPHD010002641.1 coordinate 206,335, forward strand.
TTTTGTCTCCTGGATAATCAAGTTTATTTCTATTGAAAACATGACTTTAACTGCATTTTTACCTTTGACCTACGATCGATTTTAGACTTGTGTAAACAATCATCATCATCAAGCGCCGAAGTAATTGATGAACAGTAGGTCAATCAATCGGTACATGAACTACAACTATCTAAAGGCTAAACCATCTAACACTCCGACAACAATACACGAAGAACGTGTATCCTTTTCAAGTGAACTAGCCCGCATTAAAAAGGTTAGCCACACAACTGTGTAAATTCCCTGTAACTTATACATAAAGATGTCATCGTGATGCTGACAATTGAAATGACATTTGTCTCATTTATCATCTTCTTGTATGACAACCTAAGATGAAGTTGGTGACTTGGAGGAAATGTGTTATTATAGTACAATTTGCAACCTGCCCAGGATCTATTGTGCATATACCTTTTGGACGCCATGTCGTTTATATAACTTTGACTATGACTATTGACTAAAAACCCCAGAGCTAAACACACACACACACGCACAAACTGCATTGTGGAACCCTGCCTAGAAGTTGTTATTTTGAATAGACACAATACAGAAGTGGTTTTATAATTTAGTGACCATGCACATAACTGGTTTAAAGTGCGGTGTATTGACTAGGGACAAGCCAATAAGGAACAGATAACTAAATTTCAATGAACCCCTGGAAAAAATACCTAGTGCAGGATAAATAAAACATCAGCCTGGTACAGGATATTTGAAACCTCATCGATCTAATGGATTGGCCCAATAATAAACCAATGATCAAATGGAATAGCCTTAAAATGAGGCATTATGATAAGTATGCAACCATTTGCCATGTCTTGAATATGTCCACCACTGATGAAGCACTGATAAGGCACTGTAGATGCATTAACTATGAATGTATTAAACATTGTAGGGATATATTTCCAAACTCTTCACGACAAAGTCCAAACTCTACACGACAAAGTTTCGAAATTCACAAAGCTGCTATGAGTAACAAGTAAAAAGTGGTACTTTACATACAATACCAACACTGGAGGACTATATGACCTGTTCCACACATTGCATCCGATACCGACATAGAATATTTTGACTGGTGTTAAGTCAACTTGATGGTTACACGAACTGAAAAATAAGGCAAAATGTCCTAAAGATTGAAACAAAATAAGCCTTGAAAGATGTGATAGAGATCCAATTAAAATTAGGCAGCAACAGCGTCAGTATAAAAAAACAGCCACTGTAATGAAAACATTATTGTACGCAAACTGAATAAATGTCAAGTTGATCGCTAGACGATAAGCATGGAATGTTTTATAAACAGTTAATTTAGAAGAACGGCAAGTACAATTGAGGCATGAATAATGTTTAACTGTTAAACAGTATTAATTCAAATTAAAATAATGCCATATACGACACAATACTTCCGCACCATCTTAGACGCACGATCGGACGGTATGACGTCACCTACCGCTCTGGGTCATGAATATTCATTGCCTCCTTTGGCAGACCAACAACTTACAGCCAACAGCAGCAAGCTAAAATTAGGTGAAATGAACAACTGGTGAGACGTACTTATCAGCAGTAAGAAAACATATTACCTAAACACTCCAATTACATGGTTAGCATCATAAAACAAAATTACACGAACAGCCTTGGAGTTGAATAATAGCAGCAGAAGCTTAAACAACGCTGATTACAAACAGGATAATGATTACTTGGAGACCATTTTAAACTTCCTAGTTTTTAAACTTTCTAGTGTGAACTGTTTGCAGTAACAATGTGTAACAAAAAGGAAAGGTGTGAAACAATCTACAGCCATACATCACTTACCCACATCTCCAATGAAAATGCAATTTGCATTTGCAGACTCCTGGTGTAAAATATGATATTTGGAGAGGTTTGCATTATACAGTAGGAAGTGGTGTAAAAAATTATACCATACAAACAAAATCGTTGTATGGCCTGTACGGCCTCTTCTGCAATCAAACGAGCCACCCAACGATCTGTGACATAACTGACTTGCAGAACGATATGTCTTTATACCGGGAGACAGTACATGCAACCGCTGACTTTTCCCGGCAGAGCTGGCTCGCACCATCGAACTTGCTCGCTTTCCACGACGCATTCTCCAGTGTGAATACGAAAACAAAATCAACGTACATTGTATAAACTGAGAAAATAAAATCCTATTCGAAATATTAATACCAACTTACTGGAATAATTTTTGTTTATTTATTTATTTTTATTTTATTTTATTTAATTTATTTTTTTTAATTGTTTATGTTTTTGTTTTTTTTGTTGTTTTTTTTATATATTTATAATTATTACGATTATTATTATATATATATATATATTCATCATTGTTATTAGCCCACTATCATTATACAATTATTTATTTATTAAGCTATGCCGTAAACATTTTCAGTTAGAATGCAGGGGCGAATCCAGGATTTCAGCTTAGTGGGGGCGTAAGATTTTGGTAAATTTTCGGGTACGTCTATAGCCTTATAAAACGGATGCGATAGTGCATTGCGAGGGTAAAACAGTCCGTTTTCAAACAAAAGGATTTAACAATGTGTTAATTAAACAACTCATTAGCCATTATGCGTTGAGCGAGCGAAGCGAGAGAGAACATTTTTTTATTATTATTATTTATTTTTTACTGAGGGCGTGCAACGAAATTGTTTGATAATTTATCTGCAGTAACATAGACATACATGTATGAATAAAAAAGGGGCGTTCTCACACAAAAAGATTTAACGGTGTGCTAATTAAACCATTCATTAGCCCTTATGCGTCGAGCGAGCGAAGCGAGCAAGAACATATTTTACACTGAGGGCGTGCATCGTAATTGTTTGATATTTTATCTACAGTAACATGGACATACATCCTTTGATATTTGATCTACAGTAACATGGACATACTTGTATGATCCGGATTTTTTAGGGGGCAGATGCGCGCCCCCCCCCCCCTCCACCCCCCCGGTATTCGCTGGTGGAATGTACCAAACCGCATTATTATTGAAACACACTCAAATACCACTCATTGTTCTATCAACTACTGACCCAGTTAACTTGAAAATAAATGCAGTATAGGCTGTAGCCAGTACGCACAATGTTGCTGGTAGGTAATAGTTGCATATTAAACTTTAAACCTGCGACAGGATCTGCAGTGAAGTAAAGGGACATTCCACTTTGAAATTGAGGGTCGCAGGTGGAGTAGTTTCGCCCAAAACCTCGCTTAAAACGAACGCTTTAAAAAACAAACAAAGCAAAAAACGAAGTTATCAACGTTTAGACTCTATTTAAATTCGTCAACGTCGATGCCACACATAAACCACGCAATATGAGAGTAATATTAATCAACGTTTACCTACTCCCTGGCATGACGTCATTCATAAACCACGCAGCATATTTAGGGCAAAACTAATCGCGTGGGAAACCCCACGTTTCGGGAATGTTAATTAAATAATATACGAGAACGTTGTTAATTATTTATAGTTATATCACATAATAGAAACAAATAAAGAGACGAAATAAAGCTTACGTTAATTGAAAGAAAAATTGTTCTGACTAGAATCAAAATGGCCGACCTAGTAAGGTGAAATAGGAGACCTTTTTTACATCGACCAACGACGTATATACTGTATGACGAAAATAAAACGAATACAACCTAATCGAAGATAAAATCATGAGCAACAGGAATATGACAAAAAGAACTGATAGATCATGCGAGTATGATTTCAATGAATTTAAATTGTTAACATAAGCTAAATAACAGTACCTCGATGTGAATCCAACATGACGGTGTAGATCTACGAACACTGCACCGTGAAATTTACTCCCTAAGTTCAAAACACTTATTTTGTGTCATCCAATAACCGTTGACTATAACAGATATTATATTCAGTAATATTATAAGCGGTAACTTTTCTCGTCAGTATACAAAGGTCGATGTTAGTACCAAAGGTGTACATACGTGCTTTGTATTTAACAAACACAACTAGAATTTGTGTTACTATAAATACATCGTTTGTCATTTACTGGAGTTTACATAATACATTTTTTTTTTCATTTTTTTTTTGAATCTAAACCCTTTTTGGAGACCTAAGAACCGTTGAGACAAGATGTATAGTATACGTTTATGGGTTTAAATCATGGGCGACAATGCGACACCCGACAATGCGACATTGCGATACGACAATGCGACATTGTGATACGACAACTCGACATTGCAATACGACAACGCTACATCGCGGCATAATTGTCGCGATGTCGTATCGCAATGCCGCGATGTCGTATCGCCATGTCGAGTTGTCGCTTGTAAGGGCTCGCGTTGTCGCCCACGACATAACGACATTGTATTTGGCCCCAACCGGACACCGTAGGAATCAGTTAAATTGGTATACAAGCATTTTATGAGTCAAAGATTGGTAAACAAATAGTTCAGCATAGAAAAGTAAATGTATTGGGTGAAATAAACACTGTGTCTTGTTTCAGTATAAATGTTGTAAGATGATTTTTATTATAAACCCGCTCTTGGCTCTTGCCAATAGTTTTATATAATATATATATTTATCACATTACGTCCCTTGTTAGCAGTGTCGAACACCCATTTAATATTCTATTGTATGACCCACGTGTAATACAACCTTGAACGATTTTGACTGGTTGAGTTAAACCTGTAACACTACGCAAGTTTATTAACTGGAACTATTGTATTTATTACAAATTCACCCAGATCTGAGTCATAAACTTATTATTTGTGACAGCTTATACAAAAATGCACGTTATACAAAACATTGTCTTTGGTTTGTTAAAAAGTTGGCGTAAACTGCTACTTTGTAAAGAGGTAAAACTCGAAGTCTTTTGTACGCAACGTCATGTGTGAGACGCGACGTTACGACGTCACATATTTTATGACGTTTGGAGCTAAAGTGTGTCTGACGTCGTGGCGGTTCTATGTCCATCTGAATTAAATTTTACTTATTTGATTGCAATGTTATGTGATAGAAAGGATCTTAAACTCGTTCCCATTCCATATAAGATTTATGAAACTCGTTTCTTAAATCTTATATTAAATGGGAACTCGTGTAAGATCATCTATATAATCCGTCCGTCTACATAATTATATCGGTCTCTAGATTTGAAAAATATTTTGAAAAAAAAATGACAATATTATTCAGATGATAGTATTTGTCTCTCTTTTGTGCGCGACAAACTAGACACATTTTCCCACGCATCATATTTTATATCGGTCTCGTGCAATACGCGGCTCGCCGACGCGATATTACACCGATCATAAACTTGCAACATGAGAACAGTTATACAAGGTATCCCGAGCCGGTCAAAACAGTTACATAAGGAAACAGTAAAGGGAATGAATATGACAAAAAATAAACAAACTGTTTGTAGATGTTAGCAATTTCTTTTTATTTGTAATTATCAACAATCAAAACATTTATCATGAAGGATTTGAGCACTAGATAAACTAGTCATCATGAAGCAAAATGAACATATTTTTAAATTTGGCATATGTGTTGTATAATGCTATAATATGAATATGTCAGACATCTGAAATAGTATGTGTAATCAGGGTCCTTGTATAACTGGTGTCAGACTAATTTTTTTCATGTTGACAGTTTTACTTTTTTGTTAAGTTTCTGGTTCAAGTTGGCCTTGTTGATGTAGGATACACACGACTCATATATCTATTTATCTATTAACGTTGATTAAGCTAATGATATGAACTTCGTAAGATGTGTTTTCTGTTAGCGTTTATGTATTTCTATTGAAAATTGTGTTTAAATCAGGTTCTAGGTGGCACCAAACCTCACACTTACCCTACTGTCAACCCAATATAACGGGACACTGTAAATAAAGAAATCCCCGCCATGAGCTATTCTCTAACCAACAACGCTAAAGCACAAAGATGCTCGTGTATATATAAATACAAAAAAAACAAAAGCCTAGAAAGCCACAAAGAAGGTACTCAATGACTTGGCAGAAGCCAGAGCAACAAGAGAATAAACCATTGAGGGCAGGATAAAAGTTGTGTAGCTGTTATTATGTAAAAAATCAACTAAATTAACTTGTGTAAAAATAGGTCAGTTCATTCAGTTTGGCCTACATACAGTTTCTGAGTTATTCGTCCTACGTAATACTTGAATGGTCAAATTGATAAATTAAAGAATTTATCTAAATTTCTACTCGTCCTACATCAATAATGCGTACGAGTGGAATTTTCGTGGCTTGATGTTGAGGGCATGACAAGACAACTCGTCTGGGCGTTGCACTATTGGCGAAGGAGTTTACTCCCTTGTTAGGTGGGACGATTCTTCTGCCTTATCTGAAGTGACTATAGTTGAAGCTAGCGAGCCAACACAAAAGCGTATTTCTATGGTAAACAACACAACAGCGTATTTTCTATGGTAAACAACACAACAGAGTATTCCTATGTTGTTTCGTATGTTTATAGTAAGCAACACAACAGCGTATTTCTGTGGTAAACAACACAACAGTGTATTCCTATGTTGTTTCGTATTTCTATGGTAAACAACACAACAGCGTATTTCTATGGTAAACAACACAACATAGTATTTCTATGTTGTTTCGTATGTCTATGGTAAGCAACACAACAGCGTATTTCTATGGTAAACAACACAACAGCGTATTCCTATGATAAACAACAGAACAGCGTATTTCTATGGTAAACAACATATACTGAAAGGAAAAAGAAACGCATAATCACAAAATTGCCTATACTACACTATTATATACACCTAATTTCACATAATATTCCAGATATATATCAAGTGTTTTGTACAGAAAGGGGCTATAAATAGTTACAGAAAGGACAACTCTGACATGTAGTAGACCTTTTAATCAGAGTATACTTTGTTTCACGAAATTCATACATGTTGAAGTTTCCCTTGAAAAAATCAAGTAAGTTTAGTATTGTGTTTAATGTTGAGAGATTGCAACGTTTAAAGCCTACGTTTGCTCACCTGCGCATTCTGTCGATAATGAAACTTTAACGGGGTAACCATTGCTGTGCTCGGTGCTGTTTAATCTGTCTTTCCGAAAGGACAGGCCTAATGTCGCCTTTTACCATTCGATTAGTAGTAGCATATATAGCGGAAATACCCATTATGCGTTTCTTTTTCCTTTCAGTATAGTTAAGCATTTTTAATTAGGTCATCAAGACCCATTATCAAAATATGTTATATCTACAACTGTTCAGAAATTGTTCGGCAAGAACTGATGATGGCGGTGGCAAGAAAACTAAATGATAAGTAAATATTGATTGCATATACCGAGCATGAAAAACAAACAACAGTTTTTTAAGCTCTTAATAAGAGCTTTTAGAAAATATGTTTCAGGGTTTTATCGTAAATCATTAATCTCAGTTTCGGTATTCTGCACGGAAAGTTGTTTATACAAATCACTGATTCAAAGATACATTTTAAATAGACACAATTGTATACATAAAATACCACATGAATATAGGTGATACCCATTCATACAAATTATCATAGTTTATTTCAGTTAATTAAAACTAAGAGAATTGTGTAGATTTTGTTAAAACTTTGTTTATAAATTAAATATCTATTTCTGAATGGTAGTGTGTTTTTTAAATTCTCACTGTGAGCTGCTTATACCTTGTGTTGTACAGTAAGTAGTTAAGCACATTGCATCCTGATTTTGTAACTTTAACAATGTTATGATTATTTAACATTACGTGGTCCTGCTTTAATTCCATTAAGCGATGGGAAAGCTTCTATTAGCAGGGTTTTATAAGGGCTATTTCAACATTAAAACATGTTTAAAAACATTTTTTTTACTGAAAACAATGCGATTACCTGTTTAAAATTACCGATTAATGTTTTAATTTTACAATATGCAAAATGTTTAAAGCGAAATTAAGGTTTTATTTCATACCCCAGCCAATCCCGTTTTCGCTTCTTGGAGAAGGGGTTGGATGGGGTATGAAAGTTAATACTCGGAACACGTTATGAAGACTGTCAGACTCGTCTCCTCAAATTATCGTTTTCCATTACTAAAACACCGTTGCTAGGTTTCTAGTTACGTTATACTTTTCAAAGTTGTATACATATTTGATCTCGTTGAATGTTGTTTAACGGCTCATCTACACAGTATAGGTTATTTAGAGCCGCCCCAGAGAGAGGGGCCGGATACATAGAAGTGAATTGAATTGGGTTTTAAGGCGCACCAACACATGGAAGGTTATATGGCGCCTAACAGGAATGAACATGCCAGGCTTATCCTCCATGTGCATCGAAGATAAAATATGGAGAATGGGCCTAGAACCTTCTCACATGCAGAACTGCAGAGTTGCTTCAAATTCTTTTGTAGATACTCCATTTACGCTGGAGCCACGTTTGTTGTTTTTCTGCCACTGCTCAGTGATTTGAGCGAGATGGCACCTGAAACAATGCAGGGGTCATAAGGACCTTTAATGAGCATAAATAACAAATGATAAAATGAACATGATTTCTTTTTTTTGGGGAGTGGGGTGGTGTTCTACCCATCTGCCTACTCCTCCAACGGGATCTCCATTGGGCCTATTCTTTGCCCCGGAACCAAACCCCCGGAACCACACGGGGCGAAGGAATCCGGAAACCGTGGAATTCGGGAACCGTGCCCTACTCTTATTATCGAATAGATTCCTATGGTTCTTTAACGTGCTCCGAGGATAGACCTATACACAGGACCGCCCGGTTTACGTCCCCATCCGAAGGACGAAGGAAAGTGTCTTGCCCAAGAACACACCGACGAAACTCAGTGGCACCACGGATGATCGATCGATCCCAGCCGATACCAGTGTTAGTTATTGCAATATGTAAACGTATTAAATCACACATTCAACAAACAGTATTCCTTTCTTGATCAGAGAACAAAATATAAGTTGAAGCACCTCAGGATCGAAATGTGTACGGAACAATTAAAGAGTGTGCTTCTTTTCAAAATATGCATAACGCAGATATTAGGAGCGATTACAAAACGAAATCTTGTTTTTAAAGAAAGACAACTGTGTTTTATATTGAGCATATCTACATCGAAGGTATTTCCCTTAATATACTCAGGTGCGCCGCACACCTTTTTTATTCCATTCTTTAAACCACCAAATGCGTATAAAACTTGAAAAGTACACCGTTACAAAAGACTTAGCAACGTATACGGTGCTTGAGTACTGGAAAACAATACATAAAAAACGATTGAGAGGTCATTTGTAAACACCTGAAAGACGAGACTGTCTTTAATAATCATAACATTAAATTCAGGATAAAATGTGCTTAACAACTTACTGTACAACAAAAACAGTAAGCAGCTCACGTGATCTCTGTTAGGCTTTAGATTTAAAAACAAAACTACCATTAATAAAGATATTTAATTTTTTATTACAAAGATTTAACAAAAATCTATACAATTTACTTTTTTTAATTAACTGAAACAAAGTATGATAATTTGTATGAATATTCATGACCTATATTTATGTGGTAATTTATGTATAGAGGTTTGTGTATTTAAAATGCATCTTTGAATCAGTGATTTGTATGTACAACGTTTCGTGCAGAATACCGAAAATAAAATTAATGTTTTACCATGAAACCCTGAAAAATACTTTCTAAAATCACTTATAGGTTTAAAAACTGTTGTTTTTTTTCACCCTCAGTATATGCAGTCAGTGTTTACTTATCATTTAGTTTTCTTGACACCGCCATTGGTTCGTGTCGAGCAATTTCTGAACTATTGTACATATAACATATTTTGATCATGGATCTTGTTGACTTAATTCGAAATGCTTTATTGTATATCTCAGTATTATTGCACTTTTCCGTTGCTATTATTAGAGTTCGCGGAAATAAACGGCTTCTGGTCCAATGATTGCGTAAGCATACACTGACACTTTAAAAGGTATAATACAATATAAAAGATACAAATTCATCATTTTAATGTATATGTTTACTTTAATTTACTGAAACTCAAGTAATCCTCTTAGCTGCTATTACGTTTTTTTTTCCCGCTTTTAGCTTCTATGTCAATTTTTTCCCACCGCTTTCTAACATTATCAATCAACTGAGTGTGGTATTTATAAATAGCTTTCTCCTCGACTTCTTTCCCCTTTTTTGTAACTGGTTCCATGCGCATGTGATACATCAGTGAGTCACGCGGTGGTACGTAATGGCGTTGCGTGGCTGCCGTGCCGTTGCGATATTTCCAGCAGTAATGAATTCCCACTGTGTCTATACAAGTCGTGTTTACTATATACTTAGATCTAACGTTCTTGTCAAATATATACTCTCGTCTTGACTGACGGAGTATGACCTCGAGATGTAGTTCTCGTGCCTTTTGTTTGCCCTCAAACACGTTTTTACTCTCCGTCAGAAAACTACTTCGAAAACTGTACTCGCACGCATCATGCGGAAATGACGTCACAAGCTGGTTCCATGTCTGCATGTTCTTCCTAGGAACGATGAATTCATCAAGATCTACATAAACAAGATACCTAGAGACCCGATAGTTTTTAAAAAAGCAATCATTCGTCATCGCAATCTGACCTTTATAGTGAATGTCAGCATAACTCGGAGGCACCCATTGAATGACTTTGACGGATCCCTCGCGTTGATAATGGTATAGTATTTCATCCGTTCGTCCAACCGTGCTGTAGTTATAAATGTAGAACATATCTGCTCCGAGTAGTTTGTTTAACTCGATCCACTGAACGAGTTCATGCTCAATACTATAGTTGAAAAACAAGGGAGCTAAGCACACTGTAAAGTTACGCAACTCTTTGGGATGGTGCATGATGGGAAGCTTATGTAGCCTGGCGGGTTCATTGATTGGAATAATCGATAGAAACAGCGGCTGGTTATCGTCCGGAAGAGGGCAGTACAGAAACACCGATTTATAACTGAAATAATAAAATAGTTTTAACATGATTGAAACAACAAAGAAGATTTATGTACAAAATGAAATAATAAAATATTTTCAACATTGAAAAAACATAGAAGATTGATGTACAGAAGCAGTCATGTAAAACTGAAGTAATAAAATAATAACACGTTAACACGTTTATTATCAAAATTCTATTATCCTGGCAAATAGCCGATTTGCAAAACTTATGAGTGACAGTAGTAAAAGGGACACACGGCAATCTTGAAGATTTTATAAAGCATTATAATATGCGTCTCGATTTATTAATCCAGTATCATACTGACTTTAAACCTGCTTGCATAAAATTAAAAAAAATAATTTAGATTTAATTTGTTCTTCTTATTATAGCAGAGGTTTAAAAATATTAAAAGTGCAATATTATCAACGGTTAGTAATATGCAAAACGAGTTTCTTTTTGCTATTCTTATAATTAATAATGAAGTCAAAATATACTTGTTGTTAACCTTAAAGCAGAAGTTAGCCACTTTGTGTCAGGTATTTGTGTATAATATTACCGCCAATTTTGCATTAAATCCCCCGATGTAACCAGCTGTTAATAGAAACAACTGATTAGATACGTACGCTTCGTTAAAATGGCACGCTGACTTTTAAACTCTTGTGTTTACGTAAACAGTACCTGTGTTAAAAATAAACCAGTTGGGTCTGCACACTTCCTGTGTTGTGCTTAGCGTCGGCGCAGAGTGTAGGGGATACAGCGTAATTAGTGCACAAATATTTATTCGGTATAGTGTGTACAGTTTAATTGTATTCAGTTTATTTGTTAGCTTAGACCCCAGCGTTCGGTAGTCCCTACCGTCATTATGTATACACTGTAGCCAGTTAGTATTTCGTCTGCTTCAAGATAAAGGTTTCAGCACTTTGACCAATCAGTGATTTTATTTTTACAGTTACAGCTATTAATAGATGCACAAAATTCAAATTTGACAGTTAGGAATAAAAGTTTTGTTCTAGAAAGTATGGAAAATAAATCCATTATATACTTATTTTGATATGTCTGTATAGAGTATTTTGATATATCTGTGTAGAGTTTAATGTATTTACATGCCAAATTTTATGGTTTAAAAGATCTCTATTATTTAGAAATTTGTGATTAAACCTCTCTGAGCAGCATAATATATCAAATGATCAGAAACGTTTCTCTGGGGCCATTTTGGTTTTTTTATACTCAGCCCTGGCCTTTAAGTTTCTAAGTGCTTCGTCAGCTGTTTCAGTTCATATGTTAATAAATATATTATGCCCTTAATGACTGAACACATGTAGAAAAACTAACGGAACTTCGTGAGTTTTTCAAAATACAAGATGTCCCTTTAAAATATACAATTCTTAAAACTAGCATTCAAATACACAATAGCATTTAAATTTTAATATATATAAATTGTAGAATTATTTTGGTTAAACTTTGGAGATCGCTGAGCCCGATACTTATATTTAGATATCGGTGGTACATTTTCAATTTCTTTTGTTTTCTTACTTAATTTTTGATTGGGTGGTTCCACTACTCCTGCCGATAAAAGGCTCTGGGTATTGTTTAACCACTTATAGGATATGTTGGCTGCTTTTTAATTTAGTCTTTTGGCTGTTACTTGTGATACGCAGGCTTCATAACCGCTGCTCCCAACTAAATTCCATTATGTTTATTTCGCTCTTCGGGGCATTTAATTTTATTAGATACTGGGACCATACGCCGTACGACATGGGGAAGCATATGACTCCATGTCCACCGTCGTATGCATGCCATCTTCGGGATGGTTTACATTGTGTACTATTGATTTTATGAGTATTGAGTTCTGCTCAACCCGGGGCTAGAGGGCGTGAGCGGTAGCTAGCATATAACACTACCGCTCATGAACAGTTTCAATCAAACCGAGACTGCAATATTTCGTATGTGTCGTGCTCGGACGTTTCCGAAGGTCCATTATCATATTTTTTTTTATAGCACAGTGGCGTTGCTTGTGCAGTTTGGCGGCAGTAAAACGTCTCCCCGCGCTTGCAATCAGTACTGTTATTCATTCGATCTTTGGAGATCGCTGAGCCCGATACTTATATTTAGTTATCGGTGGTACATTTTCAATTTCTTTTGTTTTCTTACTTAATTTTTGATTGGGTGGTTCCACTACTCCGGCCGATAAAAGGTTCTGGGTATTGTTTAACCACTTATAAGGTATGTTGTCTGCTTTTTAAATTAGTCTTTTGGCTGTTACTTGTGATACGCAGGCTTCATAACCGCTGCTCCCAACTAAATTCCACTATGTTTATTTCGCTTTTCGGAGCATTTAATTTTATTAGAAACTGGGACCATACCTCTGTATGCATGCCATCTTCGGGATGGTTTAAACTGTGTACTATTGATTTTATGAATATTGAGTTCTGCTCAACCCGGGGCTAGAGGGCGTGAGCGGTAGCTAGCATATAACACTACCGCTCATGAACAGTTTCAATCAAACCGAGACTGCAACAGTTCGTATGTGTCGTGCTCGGCCGTTTCCAAAGGTCCATGATCATACTTTTTTTTATAGCACAGTGGCGTTGCTTGTGCAGTGTGGTGGCAGGAAAACGTCTCCCCGCGCTTGCAATCAGTACTGTTATTCATTCTATCTTTGGAGATCGCTGAGCCCGATACTTATATTTAGTTATCGGTGGTACATTTTTAATTTCTTTTGTTTTCTTACTTAATTTTTGATGCGGTGGTTCCACTACTCCGGCCGATAAAAGGCTCTGCGTATTGTTTAACCACTTATAGGGTATGTTGTCTGCTTTTTAATTTAGTATTTTGGCTGTTACTTGTGATACGCAGGCTTCATAACCGCTGCTCCCAACTAAATTCCATTATGTTTATTTCGCTTTTGGGGCATTTAATTTTATTAGAAACTGGGACCATACCGCCGTATGCATGCCATCTTCGGGATGGTTTAAACTGTGTACTATTGATTTTATGAGTATTGAGTTCTGCTCAACCCGGGGCTAGAGGGCGTGAGCGGTAGCTAGCATATAACACTACCGCTCATAAACAGCTTCAATCAAACCGAGACTGCAATATTTCGTATGTGTCGTGTTCGGCCGTTTTCAAAGGTCCATTATCATACTTTTTTTAGCAATGAAATATACTAAACAAAAAAAGAAACTTCCGCTGATGTTGATGCTGATTGTCTAGACAGCAAAACAGGAATAATATAATGATGTTTAAGCATAATTAGATATACCGCCAACAATAGACCAAACAAAGATGGTTTTGAAAAGCTAGGTACACAATGGAGTTAGCCGCCTTTTTCTTAAAACATGCATTTTGGCCACAAAATACAACAAATTAAATCTACGAAAATTACCAAAATATTTCCAAACAATATTCTCTATAATTTTATGTTCCTTACCAAAAAATTCACAAAAATAAGCATATATTGTGTAGATGACAGCTTTTGATTATCAACAATCCTCAAATTACGTCCTTTTAAAATTTCCATATAATCCATAAAAGAATATTGCTTGGCAAATTTGAAACTGTTTAATAGAATATCTAGTACTCACTTAAGTTTGACGTAAGTTATATTTCAATATATTTCGGTAGGTACTAGTACTGTACTCTAGTGCAAAAAGCATTCATATAGCTGGCTTAGATATTACACAAAAGTGTGAGATATAACTTTTTCCAAAATTCTATATTTGTAAATTATCATTTTTTAAACAATAATTTTAGTGTTTAATTTATGACATTAGTGATACCTGTTGTTTTAAATAAATATTGTAGAAACTGTAGGTATTTAGATATCAGTGAAGTCTTTCTTTCACATCAAACATTATTTTTATTAAAACGCTGTTTAAGCTTTTATACACCCTCTAAATCTGGCCTATGGAAATACCAGCAAAAAAAAAGTTGGACGTTTTTTTTTTGTTCAGTATAGTTTATTTTAGCAATAAAAAAAAGAGTATTTCACACGTGTAAAATAAATAGTTTTATTTTTAAATCATTACCAGAACTACTTATTTAAACGAAAATAAACTTATTTTTAGAAAATTACAGTCATTTTTTAATATCAATATTAATTTGCGAAATCATCTAACTAAACCAATGAGATGTATATTTGAAAATTTGAAAATTGATCAAGTGTTTACAAATAAATCAAAAATGAAATATAGGGTCCTATAGAAACCACAGCGTCCGAACGCAATGTCATCGTAGGTTCGCACTGTACTGCAAACAAGGACTTGAACATACAATGAAAGAGACAAAAAACAACAGAAAGGGTGGTGAAGACAGATTTACCGACTGTGAACGGTCAGTAGGTAATAAGGCCTACTGGTTAGCTTGAATCGATTTTATATGCGCACAATCCTCGCTATTATCCTGTCTTCAGCGCCCAAATAGACAAGACAGTGTAAACAAAACAAAACAAAACAAGTTTGAGTACTTACACATTTGTAAAAACAAAACAACAGAAAGGGTAGTGAAGACAGGGTTACCGACTTGGAACGGTCAGTAGGCAACAAGGCCTACTGGTTAGCTTGAATCGACTTTATATGCGCACAGTCCTCGCTATTATCCTGTCTTCAGCGCCCAAATAGACAAGACAGTGTAAACAAAACTACATCCCATCAAAAGGAATTCTCTAAAAATAAAGTCCACATCCAGAGAAACTAACTAAAGAAACACATACAAAAAAAAAAAACATCTCAGGATGTATCCAGAATCGTACTGAACAACCATAGTAGTTGCAGCTAAAGAGAAAACCAATCTAGGGTACGACCAGAAAACTCGAGGGACGAAATCTCATGCACCCACCTCAATTAGTTGGGGTTTCAATAGGTACAATCGCAGAGTCCCAAGAGGTAGTCCAGAAAACAACAACAACAACAAACAACGTTTGAAACAACTTAAGGATGAATTGCCCTATGCCCTATTCGAACTTTTAAGGGTACGCATATGAACTATATATACTGGAATAATTGACAATATTTGCAATTTGAATCCGAATTTTGCTTTTTCGAAAGGTAATCAAGTTGTTAATAATAATTACTGAAATATGGCTATGTTTAACGTTTTACATAAAAGTCGCGTTGTACTCAATTTTCAACGTAGTTAGCATCACAACGTGTATAGTCACATGCAATTAATCTTTTTTATTACATTTCTGTGAGTAAAAGATTAGGATTTCTCAGTGAAAGAATATTCATAATCGCTAAAAATTAATAACTAACTCCAAACAAAAGTAAATAACTGCGACGTTGAGTTATGACGTCAATAACGTGTTGATGACGTCGACGTCATCCGCCAATAACGCTAAATAAAGCGAAAAATCTGGTTAAAATCATACATAATCTGATTATAATGTAATAAATATATTTTTTAACTGTTGTGATCGATTATATGGAAATCCTTCACTCAATGGTAGGCGTGTGTTGTTTTTTTACTCACTTGCTTACGCTCGTTCGTGAAAAAAAAACACGTCTATCATCTCGTGAAGGATTTCCCTATAATCGATCCCAGCAGGTGTTAAATAATCTCTATAAATCACACTTTGCGTATTGATAAAACCTTTCATCTGATATTTAAATGATATCATTGAAATAAAGATGTAAAATATTATTTATACAATTACCTATTTCTCTCACCACTTTTTTACCGAGGAATTTTAAGAAAGAAAACAAGGTTGAAGCATAATTATCTTTTAAATGGTTGGACAAAAAAACAAAACACTTTTAATATGCTTCAGAGAATTTAATTTCCTATCGGAATATAAAGTAAAATGTGCTGGTCATTGAATAATCTTTTGTATTATTCTTGCTTTATTGACCACAATGCTCTTCGATAAAGACGTCTCTGTCGACGTCGCGCCATGAAGATAACGATGTCGTCTGTATTTGTATTACAGATACAGTGTACATGTTGGTGATATACCAACAATTATTGTTCAATAAACAGCTCTCCATATTAATAGTGATAGTAACCTGCTAGACGAACTGTGCATGTTATGCAACATAAATTACTGGAGGTTTTCGCAAATCGTCAATTTAATTAGCAAAATGTGTTCGCTACTGTTAGTTTCGAACGAAGCTTACTTACTTATATATTGGGTCAATTTCTTATATACTATATATATTTCATTCGTAAATATTCAATGAAATACTTTTGAAAATAAAAACAAACTTACTCCATTTCGTGGTGATCTGGTAACATCCATATTCTCCCCTTCAGCGTCAGAATGACGTCATTCGCGTACGTCAGTTCACAGTAAAACTTAGGTAAGAACGTGTTACCATTCATTCCTAGAGTACGCACGTTAGGCTGACCGTTAATGTGATCAAGAAAAGACGAAAATACTAAAAATGTCCCGTCCTTGGTAACATTTTGCCAATACTCGTCGGTTGCTTTGGGATTATTGTCAATTACAAAATTTTCAACAATTTCTATATTTGGATATTTAGTCTGTATCTTTTTGATTTTTGGAGTTTTCTGTTCAATCTTCTTTTTTTCTTTAACAACCGCAATATCTCGTTTTTCAATTGCTTTTAAATTGGCATGATTGTTCTTTTCAGAATTCGCGCCATTTTGTTTTATCGCCACTTTCGGTTTGATGAGTCCCTGTGCTTGAAGTTTAACCATCCCCTTGACTTCTGGTTTAACAAATCCATGTACTTCCGGTTTTACGAGTCTCTGTGTTTCCGATTTAACGAGCCCATGTACTTCCGGTTTTACGAGTCTCTGTGTTTCTGGCTTAACGAGCCCATGCACTTCCTGTTTTACGAGTATATGTACTTCCGGTTTATCCAGTCCATGTTTACCATTCATAGTATCATCATTTATCAACACGTTGTTTATTATTTCGTCATAATCACCGTTGACGTGTCTTGACAAATACCTGTCAATACTATCGTCCTTCAATAAGTCATCTTTAGCAAGTTTTATATAAGAACATATCAAAATAATAACAGTCATTATGTATAGATATGTCATCATAATAGCCAACGTTTTCTTGTTTGCGTACGCGCTTAGCTGTAGCAATACATCTACAAATAATCCCATTCTCAACATTCACTGTGTTGACATTATCACGAAGCAATATTTATTTCCATATGGAATACCCGTCTTGTTCCTTAAATGCAACGTATAAGAAAATGACGTTATTTTACGAAATAGGTAAAATTCGAGTTACAGCTTTGTAAATGCGGCATATTCAAAGCGTGACCAAAAATATTGGGCGACTCCACTGATTTCATATCATAAGCTTTAATTATGAACACGCCTATGAACTCACCTCCATGACTGCTATAATGTTTTATGCAAATATCTACCTTCACACGTATTCAATTAATATTTCAGTGTAAAAGGTGAACCAAGTGGAACGATAAAATAAATATTTAAAGTTACATACCCTTAACTTTATGTAGTACTAAATCATGAAAATGAATGAATAACGGGTGAAAATATTTGCCGGAATATTTGCCGGAAGCCGGAAACCGGATTTGAACCAGGAATTTTGCGATCTTATTTGCTCTGCAATACCTGCAGATAAGCACTAAACGATCTATATGTGTCGATACTTTGTAGCATTTTAACACTAAATATAGACAATAATTAGCGCACATTCACGCGCACAAACATATTCACTTCTAAATAACAAACTGACGTAAAGTTGTTTTGAAATCCTAGTTTCATGAGATAATATATAGCTGTACACTACACAATGCCTATTTACTAAATGATTGACTGTAAACTTATACAGACCCAGTTGCCTTCAAGTAACCCCAATAAATGCAGAACGAACGCAGAACGAACGGAAAATGAACGAAGAATGAACGCAGAACGAAATCAAGGTAAGACTCGCATGACTGGATATCATGCGTAGTTTAGTCGTCAGAAATTTGCGATTGGTAAATGCTGAACAAACGAACGCAAATGCATTTTCTCCGTTTGTGCATTTAAACGCACACATTATGTTGCTTTCGTTCCGTGCATTTAAATGAACGCATAGTTTCGTTTATAAACGCTGAATGCATTCACAAACGCAAATGAGTTGCATTTTAAAAAATGCATTCATAAAAATGAATGCAAACGGAATGCAAACGGAGCGCAAACGAAACGCAAACGGAATCATTTGTGGGGTACTTGAACGCAAGTGGGTCTCTATATCTTGAGATGAGTTAAAATATATTAAGCACCAATCAAAAAAACAAAAACAAAATAATAATTATAAGTCTCGTCCGAAAGACTGGTTAGGTGATAAATACTTTTCATTATTTCGATAATTAACCCAAATCTGTCATGTCTGGAACTGAACCTGCAGTCTCGGTGTCACTACTCCGTGATGCTAACCATGGCGGCCACCATTATATGTCCTAATTTCCTGCGTCAACTTTGATCGCTGAAATACACGAATTTGGAGTGAACTGGTGAATATTAAATTACAAAGAAATATCCCATACACAGAGGTATGCGATTTAAATAAAGGGTCTATAGCTTTAAGGTCGTTTTTCACGTTCCCAGCCAATACACCTCCGGCATGTAATAGCGATGCTTTGACCTTTATACGTACTGCATGAGAACTATACTCTTAAAATGAAAAGGTATCAATATTCAAATTTAGTTTTTAAGAGAGTCATTTAATACATAATTAGAGGCAGAAGGAGTCAAGTTGCTGTATCCTTTACGTACACTAGGCTTATTTTACCATTAACGTGGGCGTTGCAAACGTCGTGTTTGGGGACTATTGAATGGGTTAGTGACATCAATATTAATGGATATTTATTAGGTTGTCACTATGAATAAAAAAGGGAATGAATGTATTAAAGTTTTCTTTGAAATCTTGTTTTCAAATAATTTTAAATGATTAATGTGGATACACATATAGATGATGAGATTGATATATGGTTTAACGCATTTTTTGCCTTTAATATTTTATTTATTACATGACATTGTGTATATGCATGGAGGTAAAACGCAGACATATGGTATATCATTGATATCACTAACTTCAGCAATGCATTTCCTAAACGTTTCGTTTAAAATGTTTTATGATTGTAAAACTGAAACACTATTTATTTTGTTAACAAACTGTATAGCGACAGGCCGTAACTAATGTTGTAGCCTTTTTATTTATTACATGACATACCGTATATGGATAGATGTTATCACACGATTACGTGGTCACAGTATTAATTTTCATACCCAATCCAACCCATTCTCCAAGAAAAGGAAACGGGATAGGCTGGGGTATGAAACACAACCTTAATTTCGGCTTAAAACATTTGCATATTTTAAAGGTATTTTAAACAGGGTAACGCATTTTTTAATTACAAAATGTCTTTAAACGTGTTTTATTGTCGAATTATCCGTTATAACATCCTTCAAATATAAGCTTTCGCTTTACTTGAAGGAATTAGGGCGGGACCACGTAAAGCAAATCTCTGATATATCACATTTATTGAATAAATTATATATTGTTGCATTTATTATATGGCGTAACTTGTATGCATATATGTAATAACGCAGATCTGTTATATTATATTTATTGAATAAATTATAGTTGATTGTATTACCATGATTACATGAAATACTGTATAATTACAAATGTATGACACAAAGTCGATGGTATATCACATGTATTGAACACATTGTTGTTTCATTTATTACATGACATATATATATATGGTATATGTCATTTAATGAATAAACTATTGTTCTATTCATTACATGACATAACGTATATTTAATATACGGATGTAATAATGCAGATATATGGCATATGTCATTTATTGAATAAACTTAACATAACGTTTATTAAATATACTGATGTATTAATGCAGATATATGGTATATGTCATTTAATGAATAAACTATTGTTTAATTCATTACATGACATAACGTATATTTAATATACTGATGTAATAATGCAGATCTCTGGCATATGTCATTTATTGAATAAACTAGTGTTTCATGTATTACATGAGATAACGTATAGTAAATATACTGATTTAATAATGCAGATCTTTGGCATATGTTATTTATTGAATAAACTTAACATAACGTATATTAAATATACTGATGTATTAATGCAGATCTCTGGCATATGTCATTTATTGAATAAACTATTGTTTCATTTAGTACATAATATAGCATATATTAAATATACTGATGTAATAATGCAGATATACAGTGTATGTCATTTATTGAATAAACTAGTGTTTCATGTATTACATGACATAACGTATATTAAATATACTGATGTATTAATGCAGATATATGGTATATGTCATTCAATGAAGAAACTATTGTTTCATTCATTACAGGACATAACGTATATTAATATACTCATGTAACAATGCAGATCAATGGTACATGTCATTTAATGAATAAACTATTGTTTCATATATTACATGACATATTGTATAATCATATAATTATGTATAGTTTCAGATTTAATGAATACACAATGTTTAAATTAAATGTCACTAATTGGTGCCCGATTATCCCCTTTAATTGTAGACTTTCAAAAGTATGATTGACAAAACTATCGATATCCGTGACTGACACGAAACCTTCGCTTAATTCAGTCAAATAAATACATAGTTTCAGGTACAACATGTAAAATATTAGACATTTGCAATCGGATAACGACGTTGAGATAAATATCTGTTGACGCATTACATGTACGTGGTCCCGCCTTAATACCATTAAACGATGCCATCATGGGAAAGCTTATATTAGCAGGATTTTATAACGGATAGTTTGACAATAAAACACGTTTAAAAACATTTTTATAGAAAGAATGCGATAACCTTTTAAACTTACCTATTACAATATGCAATCTGTTTAAGCCGACATTATTCCTTAGGTTTTACTTCATACCCCAGCCAACCCCGATTTCACTTCTTGGAGAAGAGTTTGGATGGAGTATGGAAGTTAGTACTCGGACCACGTAATGGGATACATTTTGAGGGGTTTTCTCAAAGCAGGTGCTGCTAATAGTATATATTGCATACAACGTGCATATCATTATGCTGCATGTTACTTCCGGTTTAATTATTGTTTATGACAATGTTTGGTTTATATTGAAAAGCAATTATACGTATAGTTGTATAATAATATGTAAATCAGAAAGAAAACAAATAAGCATCTTTTAGGTCCATGGATGGTATACATATAAGTATAATGTGCATGTTTGCTGTTTTGTTTGTTTTCACTTTCGAGTACCTATAAGTTTATTTCCTTCCTTGGTGTTATTTGGAGATATAAATAGAAAAATGCGAAACTATTAAAAACTTCGAAAAACAGCTAAATTGGCTTTTGCCTCACAGGTTCATCAATTTGAATAACCAACCACCAGAGCTGGTTTGCTGAGGTGGCATGTGTGAAGCTTGCTGTCACAATGGTTGGGGTTGCCGTACTTGCATATACATAGCTTGTCCTGGTCACAGGTTGCCATTTGATGCAGCTGAATCAGACATTGGATTTCTATGGCAACTCACTGATGCTCAGCAGTTAGCTTTAATGCAGCAAATAGGAACATCAATTGAAATCACCAAAAGATGTGAAATAGTTGGGAACTAAGTTACCATTAATAGAGGTTCGGTAATGACACCATTTACGGCACTGTAGTTGGCAAGGAAGAGACAGACACAACATTAGTAGACATATTCGGTACATCCGCACATGCATGTACAGCTTGCGCGTTGAACATTCCATTGGCGAACTTAAGTTCTATATAATTGTTGGGACATTCCAGACCCATCTTACCATATGTCGTCAGCATGTTTGAGGGACTTCGATGCCGAAGGAAATTACCTTTAATAATAAGTTATAAACAGTATTAAATCCTTAAGAAATGTAGCAACACAGCCAAACCATTTTATTATTGAGAGTTCTGAAAAATAACTTGGAACAAGAAAGAAACGCCTGGTGGAGTTAAAGCCGGGTTGTCCAACATATGACAGATGAGTGCCTGTGTGATTGGTGAAACTATTTAATAGAACTTTTCTAGATACATTGTTTTTTGGGAGTAGGAGGATACTTTCATTTTGAAAACCTAACTGGACGCTGTGGTTTCTATAGGACACTATATCTATTGTTTTATATTAATTGCACATGGCAGTGCTGAGATATAAAAAAAATAACTGGACATCGCAAGGCCGAGATATAAAAAAAGTGTTGATGCTCGTATAACAAAGTTAAAAAGGTTAATATAACATATATTTTGGAGAAAGTAGGTCATAGTGACCTAGTTTTCAGGGTAAGGTCGGTGCTTGATAAGAGGAAGGTACTGTTAAAATGTGATGAAATTGGACATGGCAATGTTGAGATATAACAAAACCTTTATTTCCCCCCACCGCCAAAACTTAAACAAAAAAGTTAACGTAAGGCATATTTCGAAGAAAGTATGTCACAGTGACCTAGGTTTCAGGGTATGGTCGGTGCTTGATAAGAGAAAGTCGCTGTAAAAGTTTGATGAAAATCGGACATGTTAATGCTGAGATATTACAAAAACTTTATTTCCCCGCCACCCCCACGCCGAAACTTAAACAAAAAAGGTTAACGTAACGCATATTTTAGAGAAAGTAGGTCACAGTGACCTAGTTTTTAGCGCAAGGTCAGTGCTTGATGAGAGAAAGGTGCTGTTAAAATTTGATGAAGATCGGACATGATAATGCTGAGATATAACAAAAAGTGTATTTCATCGCCACCGCCCTTCAACGCCCAATCCCCCCTCCCCCCGGCGAAACTTAAACGAAAATGATAACGTAACGCATATTTTAAAGAAAGTAGGTCACAGCGACCTGGTTTTCAGGGTAAGGCCAGTGCTTGATGAGAGAAAAGTGCTGTTAAAATTTGATGAAAATCGGACATGGTGAAGCTGAGATATAACAAAAAGTGTATTTCCCCGCAACCCCCGTTCCCCCGCCCCCACCCTCCCGGCGAACTTAAACAAAAATGATAACGTAACGCATATTCTTAAAGTTTGATCAAGATCGGATATGGTAATGCTGAGATATATAGAAAACACAAAATGTTGACGCCCACCATTTTGGTTTACGCCAATCTGTAAGCCGATTTTTTTTCTCAAAAAAACAAGGCTAAAAATGAAAAATTACAGATTTATAGGGAAAAAATTACAACAGTTCTATCTAAACTATTTTTTTAATGGCAATAATGATTCATATGACCAGTGAAGGATTTTGCATTCATTTGTAGTGATTTCCTTTGCTTTAAATGACATTTATCAATATTTAATATATGGTAATTTGGAACTATTACGTCATAAGTCTCAAAATGGCGACTCCCATATCCGTTTTAGAACAACTTTCAAATGCTCATATATTTTTTGTTTATCATCCGAGTTTGATAATTCTTTCATCCTTTTCCAAGTTTTTCAGAATTCTCAAAAAAGAGCTGTTTGGCTGTGTCGCTATATTCCCTTTATTTGGTGCATTTTGTTTGTGACAGTATTATGCAGTAGATTTCCCTGCTTTTGGTCCAGCACCTTTTTTTGTACCATGTGCATTTTTATTATAATGTGACCGAAACATAATAGTTTTGTCATATATTGATACAGTGTGTCCTGTTTATCAAGGTAAAGATTAGACAAATAAACTTTACATTTGAGATGAACCCTATTTAACTTTAACAGTCCACATCCGACATCCATAGCTACATCGTCATCCGATTGAGATGTCTATTAGTCACTGTTAGTCGATTAGTCGGCATTGTTTGAGTTATAATTTTCTCATATTTACATGCTTAAGTTTAGTATTTTTTTTATTTTAGAGCACATGCATATGTTTTTTATATAAACTCACTTTGCAGGATCTTTAGTTAGGCAAACTTCGTTAAATATTAAAAGAAATATAAAGCTAAAATATACCTGAATCGAGTGTCCCGAAGTCACGTGGTTTCGCTACGGTGACTATCAAGAGATTAAGATCTGTTTTTCCTTTATTTGAATATAAGAGTAGAATACCAATACTAACACAAGGAGCACCGTTAAAGGAACATATGACCATCTTGATTAGTTCAAAAATCACGGCGTCCCGTTAGTTTTCAAGATAACTTGCATACTTTCAATCATTAATATTAATTATTCGATCGCTTCAAAGCAAATTGTTTTTACATATTACTAACTTTTGATAATCTTGAACCAATAATATTATTTTTATTAAATTGGTAGAGTATGGAAGTTAATTGAAATCTCAACTGTTTATTTAATTATATGCAAGTAGTATTAAAGTCAAAATTAAGCAAGTTAAATCAATGGAGGTGCAAAAATCTTTTGAATAAAATTCAAGATTGCCATGTATATGGGACACACAGCAATCTTAACGTTTTTGGCAAGCATTGAAAGTATCGTCTCGATTTATTTATCCAATAACGGTTTGACCTTAAACGGCTTACATATAATTATATAACATTTCCAGTTCTCGTTGTTTCATATGGATTCAGCTATTTTATTAGTGCAATTTAATCAAAAGTTCATAATATGCAAAAACAGTTCGCTTTAAAAATATATAAGTCTAATTAAAGCAGGGTCCCATTGACATGAAAAATGCTTATTAATAAATGCAGAAAATTCTCAAGTTATTGCGTCTGTGTGGTCAAGATCGATTCAGGACGTTTCTGAACCAAATCATTTCGACACCTAGACAAATCGGCACCTAGATGTTTCGGCATCAAAACCATTTCTGCATCTATTTTAATTTTAACCATAGACGTTTTGGTACCCATTTATATTGGAGTATTATAATGAAGTAAAGAAGTTAAGAAATTAAATATTTTCTATAAGATCACTTGTAATTCATTTTAAATGCAAAGTTGATTGCCTTAACGGCAACTCCGAAGCGGTTTTGAGCCTGAATACAACTAAAACATGAACATAGATAGGGCCCTTATGATAATCACTTGTAAAATTTAAGTAAATTTGACTTTTATATTATATTGTAGCATGGTCACTGCAATTCCCTTTGTAATAGCTCAGGTGTAAATCGTTTAATTGAAAATGTGTTCCCTTTAACATGTATAATAATGTATACCTTAGACCAAATACAAACTTATCAGTATTCATACAGTATCTTTTAATTCTTCACTTTACCTTCCTGTCATCTCCATATCGACGATTACAGGTATGTGACTTGAACAAAGCCTCCACAAACTAACCCATTATTAAAAATCGGCTATGTTTAACGCATGCGTTATACCTTTCTTGTTATAATTAATATTAATAATTAAACTAATACAATTTCTTTACAAAAACTAACGGGAGGTCGCTAGTTTTCATTAAAACAGTCAAGATTGCCCTGTATACCTTTACATTTAGATTCAACTTCAGATATTGTGTTTACCTATCTTATTCTAACTGAATACATATAAGAAGCTATCAGTGAACTGTGTAATCAGACATGCGTGAGATCCCACATCTATCAAGAGATCACTGGCGTTAACAGACCACCATTTCAGATCCCAATGGTATTCCTTTACATTGAAATGCAACTGTATTAAGATACCACCTGTGTTCAGAGACGAATTGATCAAAAGATCGCATGCTTTAATAGACAACCATTTCAGATCCCAATGGTATTCCGTTACATTGAAATGCAACTGTATTAAGATATCACCTGTGTTCAGAGAGGATTTGATCAAAAGATTGCATGCTTTAATAGACCACAATTTCAGATCCCAATGGTATTGCTTTACATTAAAATGCAACTGTATTAAGAATCCATATGCGTTAAGAGACCAATTTGATCAAGATATCACATGCTTTTATAGACCACCATTTCAAATCCCAGTGGTATTCCTTTAGATTAAAATGCAACTGTATTAAGAATCCACATGCGTTAAGAGACCAATTTGATCAAGATATCACATTCCTTCCTTTATAGACCACCATTTCAGATCCCAGTGGTATTGCTTTACATTAAAATGCAACTGTACTAAGAATCCATATGCGTTAATAGACCAATTTGATCAAGATATCACATGCTTTAATAGACCACCACTTCAGTTCCCAGTGGTATTGCTTTACATTAGAATACAACTGTATTAAGATACTACCTTTTTTAAGAGACACATTTTGGTCTTCCATTTTGTGATCACATGTAATACTTGTAATACCAGTGTTATCTTTCACCGTTATGATTTACTGTACTTTTTCAATGCCGGAAGAAATTATTTTAAATATCAAAAGCATTTTTGTAACAAATAACAGTATAATAAGCATTGCAATGGACTAGCTAAGAGTTTTTGAAAATATATCAAGTATGTAATGAAGTGTTGCCAAATTCATTGTTCAATTGTTCAAAATTTCAAAATTGTCCAAAACATTTTTTTTTGAAAGTTGGAATTATATCACTGGATTATAGACGATGGCGTCGCCGAATTTCGTTTACATGTATCTGCATAAAATGTGATTAGTTGATTTGTCGTGAATAGTATGTTTTTATTTGATCTCGAACTGATCAAATATTTAGTTTAACACATGCTTCGCAATCGTGAAAATCTAAAGTTGGCACCTCTCACTTCACTTTAAAACAACAAATGTATTCTGTGTACCTTTGTAATTAGATGTAAGTCATGCTTGTTTTATTTGATATCTTCGTTTTATTAAACGATTGATCAAATATGTTTTAAAAGCTACTATGAACACGTTTTTTTTAATATCCTTAAAATGCAATCAATACATATTAAATCAAAATAATTGTATGCGTGAGCGTTTTGGTTTGAAGCTCGATTGGTATGACACGGTCGGTGATTGAACCCACGACCTCTGGCATGCGACGCAGAGGCTCTAACATTAGTCTAAGACTTGTATATAATACAGTACAATGCGTATTAGTTGAGTGACCATGTGGATACTATTACCCATTGCTTTATGTCTAGAATGATGTAGATGTATGCAAGTTCGCGTGTGGCTCACGACATAAAATTACAACTACTGCTCATCGTGGCAGGAATTAGAACTACTGCTCATCGAGGCAGAAGTTAGAACTACTGCTCATCGAGGCAGAAATTAAAACTACTGCTCATCTAGGCAGAAATAATAAATTAGAACTACTACTTATCTAGGCAGAAATTAGAACTACTGCTCATCTAGGCAGAATTTAGAACTACTGCTCATCTAGGAAGAAATTAGATATTAGAACTATTGCTCATCTAGGCAGAATTTAGCACTACTGCTCATCTAGGAAGAAATTAGAAACTAAAACTACTGCTCATCTAGGCAGAAATTAGAACTACTGTTCATCGAGGCAGAAATAGGAACTACTGCTAATCGAGGCAGAAATTAGAAATTAGAACTACTGCTCATCTAGTCAGAAATTAGAACTACTGCTCATCTAGGCAGAAATTAGAAATTAGAACTACTGCTCATCTAGGCAGAAATTAGAACTACTGCTCATCTAGGCAGAAATTAGAAATTAAAACTACTGCATATCTAGGAAGAAATTAGAAATTACAATTACTACTTATCTAGGCAGAAATTAGAACTACTGCTCATCTAGGCAGAAATTAGATATTAGAACTATTGCTCATCTAGGCAGAATTTAGCACTACTGCTCATCTAGGAAGAAATTAGAAACTAAAACTACTCCTCATCTAGGCAGAAATTAGAACTACTGTTCATCGAGGCAGAAATAGGAACTACTGCTAATCGAGGCAGAAATTAGAACTACTGCTTATCTAGGCAGAAATTAGAAATTAGAACTACTGCTCATCTAGGCAGAAATTAGAACTACTGCTCATCTAGGCAGAAATTAGAAATTAAAACTACTGCATATCTAGGAAGAAATTAGAACTACTGCTCATCTAGGCAGAAATTAGAACAACTGCTCATCTAGGCAGAAATTAGAACTACTGCTCATCTAGGCAGAAAGTAGAACAACTGCTCATCTAGGCAGAAATTATAAATTAGAATAACTGCTCATCTCGGCAGATTCTAGAACTTAGAACTATTGCTCATCTAGGCAGACATTAGAACTACTTCTCATCTAGGCAAACATTAGAACTTAGAACTCCTGCTCATCTAGGCATAATTAGAACTACTGCTCATCTAGGCAGAAATTAGAACTACTGCTCATCGAGGCAGAAATTAGAACTACTGCTCATCGAGGAATAAATTTGAACTACTGCTCATCGATGCATACATTAGAACTACTGCTCATCTAGGCAGAAATTAGAACTACTGCTCCTCTATGCAGAAAGTAGAACTACTGCGCGTCGACGCAGTAATTAGAACTAGTGCTCATCGAAGCAGAAATTAGAACTAGTGATATAGGCAAGTATTAGAACTACTGCTCAGCGAGGCAGAACTTATAACTACTACTCATCGAGGCAGAAATTAGAATAACTGCTCATCGAGGCAGAAATTAGAACTACTGCTCATCGAGGCAGAAATTAGAACTACTGCTCATCGAGGAATAAATTTGAACTACTGCTCATCGATGCATACATTAGAACTACTGCTCATCTAGGCAGAAATTAGAACTACTGCTCCTCTATGCAGAAAGTAGAACTACTGCGCGTCGACGCAGTAATTAGAACTAGTGCTCATCGAAGCAGAAATTAGAACTAGTGATATAGGCAAGTATTAGAACTACTGCTCAGCGAGGCAGAACTTATAACTACTACTCATCGAGGCAGAAATTAGAATAACTGCTCATCGAGGCAGAAATTATAACTACTGCTCATCTAGGCAGGAATTAGAAATACTGCTCATCGAGGGAGAAATTAGATATTAGAACTACCGCTCATCGTGGCAGAAATTAGAACTACTGCTCATCTAGGCAGAAATTAGAATTACTGCTCATCTGGGGAATATTAGAACTACTGTTTATCTAGACAGAAATTATAACTACTGCTCATCGAGGCATAAATTAGAACTACTGCTCATCTAGCCAGAAATTAGAAATAAGAACTACTGCTCATCTAGCCAGAAATTAGAACTACTGCTCATCTAGGCAGAAATTAGAACTACTGCTCATCTAGGCAGAAATTAGAAATTAGAACTACTGCTCAGGCGAGAAGGTTATAGATTTATTCTGCATATTCTTATTTCGATGTAGAGGGATGGTGGTCATGGAATGCTGTTTCCCGTTGGCGTCATTTAAACCGTCTTTGTTGGTGCTTCATAAAACCCAAGTCAACCCGTTTTCTACCAGGTATGTTTGTGTAATAAACTCAATGAAGATCTGTTGCATTTTTACACGGAATCATATCATAAGCCCATTTTGTTATGTCTGGTATATGTTTGCGATACTTATCCTGGTTATTCATCCTTTCACAGATGTCACACAGCGCCCTCTGGTACACGGCTTTGTAACCTATAGAGAAATACTGACTCTTTTGATTTAACATCTCTGAGTAATCACCCAGAGACCAGGACAACTTTTGCAAATATTTCCCCAGTCCTGCTATCGTATTGAAATTACCCGTCGAAACGACCGTACCTTTGGGTATTAATTCTCTAGCATCGGCAGCAGTTTTTCCTCCACGAACTACCAGAATGGTGTCATAATCCAAATTATCGTAAACTTTTTCCGAAAGATACTGACAGCTTAAGGCGTTTTCAAACGCAAGAAAAAACTTATACTCATTCAGCAGTTTAAAACAGTCGTCATGGACGTATTGTTTACCGCAGTTCCAAGGCACTCCGCATTTTCCAAAAACATCGATGTCAATGTACTTTTGCAGTTCCTTTACATAATTCTCGCGATACGATGGTGTAGGGCAGTGCGAATTTATCATAACAGCAGTCTTTTTTTTCTTCATAGTAAGTGCTTTAAAATCTCGAACAACCTCCTTCGGTTGTTTCCGTAATTCGCCGTAAGGTAAGTACATATCCGTGTTAGTTTTATCGTATGTCATGGTCCAGTTAAAACCGTAACGCCATTGCGGCTTTTTCCACCAGCCACCAAGATCCTCAAACGTAATTGGAGCTTCGTGTGCTGCAAACACCCATACCTGTCCAAGTGGTCTTTTAAACCCAACACGTTCAAAAACCCATCGTCCATCAAACAGAACAGCGTCACTTCTCCCAGCGTCCTTTCTGTCAAATGTCAATACGCAATTGTTGTGTTTACACTTATCAAAGGTTGTATTCAGAACATTTGGGCGGAGCTTTATATAAGGAGTGCAGTTATACCAATGGATAAGATATTGTTTCGAATCTTTTTTTGTTTCATCCGCTTTCTGTTTCAAAGCTTTCTTTGTTTCATCAGCTTTCTGTGCTTCATCCGCTATGACGCTTTCCTTCGCTGGCACAAAGAACGGGTTAAATTCCTCTAATTTCAATTTGAAAATAGTCCCGTTGCCTTCTGTATTCGACTGACCCGTAAATTTTAAGGCAGCCTTCATCATCACCTGAAACATATCGAAATAGTTTAAGCATGGTGTAAGTGGAGTCTCTGCGTCCTCAAAATCCGACAGAAAAGAAAAGGTTATTTATACTTTCTTTTTCATTTGAAGACTAAAGTGGAATGAAATTCGCCTTCAGCGGCTTTGTCATTATCTCATATTATTTCGTCTTTCCAATCGATCTGAGGAATATCACTGCCATGTTTCAACATATGACTTTTTCTCAATACATGTATGTGACTCTAGTTATACACTCAGTACATTTAAAAACGCAACATTTTCAGTTAAAACACATTTTGCATTTTCAATTCCACTATAGAAATTCCCAAAAATACCAAGTGTTGCGTTTTCAAATGTACGGAGTGTATAATGCCAAAAAGTCGCATATTGCTTCGACCATGTCATTGCCGTATGTATCAATACAAGTCGCATATTGCGTCGACCATGTCATTGCCGTATGTATAAGTCACATGAATCGTCAGAACAAATATTATTACGGCATGACACTTTGTATTAATAAAAAAGTAACACAACGCCACATGTCACATACTGCGACGTAACCCTATGAATTAAGTAAAACTGACAACAATGCGACATGCCACATCTATTGCGGCGTGACCGTATGAACTAAGTAAAAGTGACAAAATGCGACATGTCCATATTGCGGCATGACCCTATGAATTAAGTAAAAGTGAAGCAACGCGACATGCAACATATTACGGCGTGACCCTATGAATTAAGTAAAAGTGATGCAACGCGACATGCCATATATTGCGGCGTGACCCTATGAATTAAGTAAATGTGACACAACGCGACATGTCACATATTGCGCCATGAGCCTATGAATTAAGTAAAAGTGACGCAACGCGACATGCCACATATTGCAGCATGATCTATGAATTAAGTAAAAGTGGCACAACGTGATATGTCACATATTGTGGCGTGACCCGCTGAATGACACTATGAATTAAGTAAAAGTGACACAACGTGACATGTCATATATTGCGGCGTGACCCTATGAATTAATTAAAAGTGACACAAAGCGACGTTTCACATATTGCGGCGTGATAATATGAATTAACTAAAAGTGACACAATTCGACATGTCGAATATTGCGGCGTGAGCCTATGAATTATGTAAAAGTGACACAACGCGACATGCCACATATTACGGCATGGCCCTATGAATTAAGTAAAATTGGCACAACGTGACATGTCACATATTGTGACGTGACCCTCTGAATGACCCTAATAATTAAGTAAAAGTGACACAACGTGACATGTCATATATTGCGGCGTGATCCTATGAATTAAATAAATGTGACACAACGCCACATGCCACATATTTCGGCGAGAGGCTGTGAAATGTTTAAAGGTGACACAACGCGACATGTCACTTATTGCGGCGTGACACTATGTATTAAGTAAAAGTGACAAAACGCGACATGCCACATATTGCGGCGAGACCCTATGAATTAAGTAAAAGTGATGGAATACGACATGTTACATATTGAGGTTTTAACAAAGTATATATAATTCGTAATCTACTTATTATTTAAGAGAAAAGCGGGCATCCGTGGCCGAGTGGTTGGCATCTTTGACTTGAAATCACTTGCCCCTCACATTTGTAGGTTCGGTCACTCATGGGACCAGGAATATGTATATGAGGAAGCTATCCAGCAGACTTGCGGAATTTGGTTCTACCCAGGTGCCCGGCCGTGCACGAAAATTGACCGGAGGAGCACCTGGGCTCTTCCTCCACCAGTGGAAACTGGAAAATCGCCATATGACCATAGCTGTTAGTGCGACTATAAAATCTAATTCAATTGAATTTAAGAGAAAACCATTATTATGAGCGTTAGTCCGATTACACAAGTTTAACTCAAAGATAAATGGTGTTGATTTGAAGGTTTGTTTCAATACTCAAAATCAACAAATATATTGAAGTTTGAAATGGGCGAGGAATCGGGGAAGAATTGACGGTAATTATACACGCATGCATGCGAATTAGATGCGTACCTACATGTATCAGAGGCAGTCCAACTTAGTTTATAGTTTAATACATACAAAAGTGAAACAAAAACTGATTCCGAATGACCAGTCACTGTAACAACTCCTAAATAAAATGTAAGAATTTATTAATGCGATAAATAATACATTCATTAATGCAATTTACAAGTGTATTTTTGGCACCGCGAAAAGAAACCAAAAAAAAATATGTATGGAACCCCAAAACGCTAACCAGTTTAAGTGACGTTATTCCGTTGCTTCGCGTGCAGAAAATGTGTCCGATATAGTATGAAACAAAATGCGTAAAAACTGAATGACAATGCACAGGAAATTGTATCTTTTGAGTATTACCTTCTATGTATAATTATAACTGTTTATTAAGGACATTAACAGTGAATGTTAGTGTTGTTTTCAGAGGTCAAGCAGACGTTCAAATCAATCTCAGTTACACGCACACCATATAATATCGTGTGCAGAAATGAATTTCCTATCCAACAATAACTTCTTCCTATGATCCCTTATCAATTCGCTGAGATATCCGAGTCCAAATTTACCAACGTGCAATTTCAATCTACTCGTCATTTGTCTTGATATCCGGTGTAAACAAATGAATCACTCCGAAATCCGTTTTTATACGACCGTTTGGAAAATGGGACGTATTATGGCATGGGGTTGTCCGTCCGTACGTACGTTCGTCCATATACAATTCGCATTCCGCAAAAAGTATGAGTCCCACTCTCATGAAACGTCTAAGAGGAGGAACTCTTTTGTTTTGGTGGCCAGTAGGTCAAAGGTCAGGTCAGTGACGTTATTATTTCCGCGCGTTTACAAAGTGAAGTGATGGCTACATAGGAATCACATTGTCCGTAAGTCGCGTCGCGTCCCTTCAAATCGTGTAAGGCATTTATGTCGCGTCTCGTAACACGTGTTTATTGCTAGCATTGCTTAAACATATACTCATAACAAATGATGACCTTATGTCCGTCTACATCCCCCCTGGTTGATTGCCTAATTTATTACAGAAAAAATGCCCTTTTTGGACTTCGAATAAACAAAAGCGAAGGTATTCACCATCTTCCGCACAGTAACTTTAAAACCATAATACCTACACTCGTAAAAAAAACATTGATGTACATTGCCCTGGGTAAGAAGAGGAACCCTATTGATTTTGGGGCCAACATGTCAAAGGTCAAGGTCACAATGACCTTATTTGGAAATATGCTTTAAACCCATAACACCTACACTCTTTAAACTTCGTAAGTATATTGCCTTAGGTGAGAGGAGTGTTTTGGGGACATTATGTCAAAAGTCAAGGTCACAGATTGACCTTAAATGCAAATATACATTTCGCGTAATAACTTCAAAACCGTAAAATCTACACTTAAACACTTCATAGGTACATTGCACTTGGTGAAAAGAGTAACCTGATGCATTTGGGGTAAGTAGTTCAAAGGTCAAAGTCATACTAACCTGACACGGGTGTATAATGTGCCGTTAGGCGGCGCTCTTGATTTGTTTGTAATTTTGGTACTGATCGCAATCAGTTCACAAAGGGCATTATGCGGGAATATTATCTTGTACAAGAGATCTTGCTCTAAGAACAACAATAATGGGATTGAACTATTTTCATTAAACCATAGACTTCTAGGGGATTAAATAGCTGTGTTATTATTATACATCATACTGTATAGGCGTTTTTCCTCGGCTAGAAGCAGTCACGTGTGAATACATAGTTTTGATCCTTCTGATGGGAAATGTGTCAAACGCGCATTTTATTCCGTAACCGTGCAACAGTTCATCTATGCCATTGTCATGCTTTTGTTCTTAAAAAACAACAACAAAGCATCACATAAGAAAACGCATGCATTGTACATGGCTAGCTCAAATTCAATTTATTTTAAAACAAAGTTATGCATTTTAGTGTGTTTGTTTTGTATACAGTAGTTTATCTTCATTTTCTTGTGTGGACGCGCTATCCGTTTAGATTCACCACACGTTATCTTCCGCTTGTTTGTGCGTGCTAGCTCTCATGCATTCACTACTTACGCGCTATCATTTCGAACTTTCCCTCTTCACGTCTTCAAATAATGCAATATAAGCATAGAACCATGCATATCCAAAACAGCCTGGACTAAGATACCTCCGGTTTGCTTGTTTTCACTCAAGGAATTTTAAATAGGAGAACATTTAACAACATATTTTCCTCTCATCGAAATAGATTTAGTGGAAACCGAAAAGTTATGTTGTCAAAAATGGAGATTTCGACTAAAATTAGGTAATAAACCTTGAATAACACATATAATTACTTATATCTTCATCCTTTACGTCCGTGACCAATTCTCATACTAAACATCTTGTTTTCCTCTCATCTAAATAGTTTTAGTGAAACCCGAAATGTTATCTTGTCAAAAATCAAGATTTCGACTCGAGTGGTTTACATCAGTAAATATTAGGAATAATAAGGAATAATGTATACAATGATGTATATATCTGCTTCCTGTTTACATGTGACCATTTTTCTCTCGTACACAGTTATAGTTTTAGTTGAAATGAAAATCAAGATTCCTATTCGAGTGGTTGACATAATTTAACGTTAAGTATTAAACAAGGAATAACTCATAGACTAATTCATATATTCTTCCTATAGGCCTGTAATTATTCCTCAAAAAACACAATCTATTTTCCTCTCCATACGGCTAAAGTTGAAAATCACGATTCCGACTCGAGTGGTTAACACCATTGAAAGTTAGGTACATGTATTAAACCAGTAATTAAGTAATAGAATAATTTCAATCCTCTACCTGGATGTCTGAGACCATTCCTCATAAACAACACAACATATTTTCATCTCATCCATATAGTTTAAGTTTAAAATCACGATTCGGACTCGAGTGGTTGCATCATTTGAGGTTAGATATTAAACCAGGTAAAAGTCATGGAAACATTCAATCTTCTTTCTGTTCGTCTGTGACCATTCCTCGTACACAACTCGACCTATTTCCATATTAGTCATATAGATCTTAATTAGTGCAAACTGAAACGTTACCTTGTCAAAAGTCAAGATTCCAACTCGAGTGGTTGACATCATTTAAATGTAGGTATTAAACCAGGAATTAAGTAATATGATCATAATTTAAGCCTTGCGACCATTCCTCATACAAAACACAACATATGTTCATCTCATCCATATAGTTTTAGTTGAAAATCAAGATTCGGACTCGAGTGGTTGACATCATTTGAAGTTAGATTTTAAACCAGGAATAAGTCGTGAATTAATTTCAATCTTCTTTCTATACGTCTATGACCATTCCCCGTACAAAACTCGGCTTATTTCCCTATTTTCCATATATATTTAGTGGACACCGAAATGGTATTCTGTCAAAGGACAAGATTTGAACTCGAGTAGTTGACATCATTAATATTATATATTAAACCAGGAATTAGTCATGGAATACTATAATAAAACTGAAAAGTGTGGAAGCAACAAACACAAATAAGAGCTAAAAGTAGCAGACTTGATTTTATTTAGTCTATTCATGAGAGTTAATATCGAGTTTATCACTTCTCATACCTCCCAGCACCGGCTTAAGGGATACTCTACTTTAAAGCCACACGAATATTGTGCTTGATGATCCCAAAGGACCAGTAAGTAAAAACACTACTGATTTGTAGTCGGGGCAACATTTTACGGCCGCCACACAACATTAAACAACCACTATAGTGAATGTCAATAAATACTGAAAAGGGAACTCCTTGGCAGCAACAAACACAAACAAGAGATAAAAGTAGCAGATTCGGTTTTACTGAATCTGTTCATGAGAGGTAATGTCGAGAGCAAAACCTCTCACGCCTCCTAGCACCGTCGTAAGCGATATTCTACTTTAAAGCCACAAAGATTGGTCTTGATGATCCCAAAGGACCAGTATGTAATAACACCACTGATTTGTAGCCGGGGCAACTTTTTACGGCCGCCACACAGTGCTAAACAAACGATAGTGTAAATGTCAATAAATACTGAAAAGGGGATCCCTTGGAAGCCATAAACACAAAAAAGAGATAAAAGTTTTATTGAGTCTGTTCATGAGAGGTCATGTCGGGTGCAATACCAAGCACGCCTTCTAGCACCGGCTTAAGCGATATTCTATGTTTAAAGCCACGACGATTGAGCTTGATGATCTCAAAGGACCAGTAAGTTATAACACTACTGATTTGTAGTCGGACGTTTTACGGCCGCCATACAGCACTAAACAAACGCTAGTGTAAATGTCAATTAATACTGAAAAGGGGATCCCTTGGAAGCAACAAACACAAACAAGTGATAACAGTAGCAGACTCGCTTTTATTGAGCCTGTTCATGTGAGGTAATGTCGAGCGCAACACCTCTCACACCTCTCTTCTTTCTGTACTTCTGTGACCAATTCCCATACAAAACTCGACCTATTTTCCTAATGGCAAGACAGATTTAGTGGAAACCGAAATGCTATATTGCCAAAGGTCAAGATTCCTACTCGAGTGGTTGACATCATTTAATGTTATATATCAAACCAGGAATATGTCATAGCATAATGTAACACTTCTTCCTTTACGTCTGTGACCCTTCTTCATACAAAACACTGTATGCGACCATTCCTCATTAAAAAAGCAACCTATTTTCATGAAATCCATATGGTGTTAGTTGAAAATCACGATTCCGACTCGAGTGGTTGACATCATTTAAAGTTAGGTATTAAACCAGAAATAGCATAATATAAATGTTCTCTCTATACGACTGTGACCATTCCTCATAAAACACAAACTATTCCATCTCATTCATAAAGTTTTAGTTGAACATTTAACGTTAGGTATTCAACCAGGAAATCGTCCTGTCTTGTCATGTCCCTCAATGGTTTGTTCTCTTGTTGCTCTGGCTTCTGCCAAGTCACTCACTGAGTTCCTTCTTTGTGGCTGTCTTATCTATTGTTTGTCATATGTATATATACACGATCATCTTCATGTTTTACTTATATTGCCTATAAATGGTGACTTGTTGGTTAGAGAATAGGATTTCTTTATTTACACTGTCCCGTTTTTTGGGATGACAGTAGGGTAAGTGTGAGGTTTTGTGTACCTAGCAATTGGATGTTTTGTGCACCTAGCAACTGGTTTGACACTGACCGTTCCAGGGCAGTAGCCCTATTGTCAACCCTTTTTATGTTTGTAACGTCTTATTTTGGCCTTTAATTAATCTTTAAAGTGTTCTTTTTTTTTTCTTTTTTTTTGTGACTGTCTTCCTTGAATGCTACTCTTCCTGTTTGATTTTTTTATTCTACCTTTTCTTTCTATACGCATGTGAGCATTCCCTTTCCCATATTACTCTCATTTATATACTCAGAAATGTTATCTTGTCAAAAGTCACGAATTCGACTCGAGTGGTTGACATCATTTAAAGTAAGGTATTAAACTAGGAATAAGTCATAGCATAATTCAACACTTCTTCCTGGCTGGCTGCGACCATTCCTCATACAAAACACAATCTATTTTCTCATACATGTGGTTCTCGTTGAAAATCAAGATTTCGACTGGAGTGGTTGACATCATTTAATGGTATTATTAAACAAGGAATAAATCATGAAATGATTCATATCTTCATTATATATGCCTGTAAGCATGACATGTTTGTTTCGGGCATTTATATACTCAGAAATACTATCTTGTCAAAGATCAGGATTTCGACTTGAGAGGTTGACATCATTTAACGTTAGGTACTATACCAGGAATCCGTCTTGAAATACTTTGTATCTTATTCCTATACGTTACGCAAAAGACAAGCTATTTAACCTTGTATGTATGTACTCAGAAATGTTTTCTTGTCAAATATCACTAAATGACATCATTTAACGCTTTGAACAATTGCACAAACACTACCCTCCAAATACAAATCGTGCATGTAAAATGTATATATGCATACATTTTCTAAAAAAACGATACGAATTATTGGGTGGGGTGGAGTGGGGAAGGGAGGAGGGGCAACGGTTAAAACTGTTTGACAAGCAACAATAATACAAAAGTTATCATTCGCAATGCATACATAATGCTGGGTCTAAACTCGACCAAAATCACACAGAACTGAGAGCTATTGGGGAGAGGGTGGCAGTGGAGTGAGAGGTGGGGCGACCTAAAGATACACTGATCCTCCGTCACATTATTGAGGGTTCTGGCCCCCCAACTGATTAGCCTTTTCCCACACCTATTGGTCCTAAACTATGATTATTTGTGGGCCCAACATATACTTTGCGCCCTACCCAAACCGCCTGTCAAATTATTAGGAGGGGGAGTTCACGTCGATGTGCCTACGTCTATTATTATATGACGAATTCGTGGTTTAACGTTAAATGGTATCAACACTCAGGTCGATATCGTGTTTTTACAAGATAATTTTTCTGTTAGATCTTCTATAACTATACTGAAAGGAAAAAGAAGCGCATAATCAAAAAATTGCCTACACTACACTATTAAATACATATAATTCTACGTAATATTTCAGATATATCACAACGTGTTTTGTACAAAAAGGGGTTACATCTAATTACAGAAATGACAACTCTGTCATGTGCTAGACCTTTTAATCAAAGTATACTTTGTTACACGAAATTCATAAATGTTGAAGTTTCGCTTGAAAAAGTTAAGCCATTTCATTATTGTGTTTAATGTTGAGACTGTAATGTTCAAAGCCTAAATGTGCTCACCTGCATGAGCCAAGTGCGCATTTGGTCAATAATGAAACTTTAAAGGAGTAACCATTGGTGTGTTCGGTGCTGTTTAAACCTTGCACCATTCGATTAGCCATAGCATATTAAACTTACACTATAAAGCGGAAATACTCATTATGCGTTTCTTTTTCTTTTCAGTATATATGAAAAGAGCAAAAGTGGTTTGTCTGTTTTTTTGTAAGGAATGCATTGTGTATCACTTACTATTGTCGTTTTAAGGTCCGATTTGAGTTACACACGTACATTATAACATTTATGTTGCATAAATGAAATTCCATAACGAAAATATTTTGTATCATTTATTAAAGACGCATACGGTCATCGTGAAGTTTTTATCAATCGTCCATGCCTAAATTGAAAATCATAAACAATACCATTCATAATTACATTTAAATGGGGAGAACATAGTTGAAGACATCCATTAATTTTAGCGAATAAGACTGTGCCAGCGAAGGCGGAGGGAGTGTACTCTCTCGTTTTCGGTAGGCGTTCGTAACTGAGTGCGTGAGACCATTTCCCCATTGTGAAGTTGTTAAATAACGGTAACCTGTTTAGTATTGAAAGTTTTAGGGGACCCCCGAAGTTATTTTGTGTTTACTCTATTTTCTATATGATTTTTCCTCTGCGCATTTTTCTATGGACGAAGTTATTTTCACGTCTTCGATTATCTTCTGTACTATCTTCGGCACATTTTTCTATCGCCGAAGTTTTTTCACATCTTCGATTAACTTCGGTTCTAGAAGATCTTCGGCGTACATACAAGCTCGCACTGTAACCGACGATTCTGTGAACAATTCCCGAAGATTTTCTTGATGTTAAAATAATCTTCACTCAGAATAATCTTCGCTCGCACTGTCACCGAAGACTGTATCGCCTACACCGTAATTATTTTCGGTGGCAAACTAAATCCTCGTTAACTTACTACGCTATCAGCGAAGATTTTGCCAACGCTAAAATATATTCGTCGCACACATGAACAATCTTAGGCTATACTGTTGGAAACAGTACCCCCGGCATCCAGTCTAGGCTAGTACTGTTGGACTGGATGCCGAGGGGGTGTTTCCAACAGTACTAGCCTAGACTGGATGCCGGGTGCTGTTTCCAACAGTACTAGCCCAGATTGGATGCCAGGTGGACTGTTTCCAACAGTACTAGCCTAGACTGGATGCCAGGTGGTGGACTGTTTCCAGCAGTACTAGCCTAGACTGGATACCGGGGGCGGGGTGTTTGCAACAGTACTAGAATAGACTGGATGTCAGATTGGCTGTTT
This sequence comes from Cyrtodaria siliqua, assembly GCA_037043455.1. Classification (NCBI taxonomy): domain Eukaryota; kingdom Metazoa; phylum Mollusca; class Bivalvia; order Adapedonta; family Hiatellidae; genus Cyrtodaria; species Cyrtodaria siliqua. The sequence goes on from JAWPHD010002641.1 coordinate 247,677, forward strand.
CCAGCAGTACTAGCCTAGACTGGATGCCAGGTGGTGGACTTTTCCAGCAGTACTAGCCTAGACTGGATTCCGGGGCGGAGGGCGCTGTTTTCAACAGTACTAGCCGAGACTGGATGACAGGTGGACTGTGTCCAGCAGTACTAGCATAGACTGGATGCCGGATGGATTGTTTCCAGCAGTAACAACCTAGACTGGATGCCGGGGGGGACTTTTTCCAGCACTACTCGCCTAGAATGGATGCCGGGGGACTGTTTCCAGAAATACTAGCC